>CAWUFW010001708.1:2097500-2650744 GCA_963921515.1 Calotriton arnoldi
CAATTTCAATTTTCAATGTGGATGTCCGAGATCACTGTGCCTGAAGTACTCCACTGTATATAAAAGGACTAATGACTTATGGAGGCATTTATCCTGCAATTGAGAATAACAAAGCTGGGCATACTAAGGCTATGATTTGAAATGTGACACTTTACAACACATTATGGCGCTTATTATATCGGACACTTGAAGTGCTAATACGCAGTCCTTTGCCGCTGTTTACTCTTTTAGAACTGCCAATAGGAGGGAGATGGATGTAATTTAAATCAGATGAATTTTGCGTGCTGATCGCTGCTTTTAATTGAGGAACATTGAGAAAAGAATTTTTGGCTCAAACGCGTTTGTTCAGATTAAAAGAATCAACTGCCATGCCTCGTGAGTGCTCCACAACTTTTTTGAGATGGATAAATTACGTGAGTTCCACCCTCACGCGATGGTAGCACCCGCTGTGAGTTCGGCACCACCTGGTGGATTTTGGAGCAGAGATAGTTGAAAAGGTGCCTGAACCGCCAGTGGAGAAAGGATGTCTGCGCTACGGCTGAATTATTCAATTCAAGGAGGTTCAGTTATACAAACTGACCCCGACAGATATGAACCTTTTAATGATGTGGCAAACGAGAGGTATGTGAAAATGCACGCAATATAAAGCTGCAGGACTGAGCTTTCTTTAACAATGTGGATGTCCGAGATCACTGTACCTGAAGTACTCCACTGTATATAAAAGGACTAATGACTTATGGAGGCATTTATCCTGCAATTGAGAATAACAAAGCTGGGAATACTAAGGCTATGATTTGAAATGTGACACTTTACAACAGGTCATTATGGCAATTATTATATCGGACACTTGAAGCGCTAATGTGCAGTCCTTTGCCGCTGTTTACTCTTTTGGAGCTGCCAATAGGAAGGAGATGGATGTGATTTAAATCAGATTAATTTTGCGTGCTGATCACTGCTTTTAATTGAGGAACATTGAGAAAGGCATTTTTCACCGAAACGTGTTTGTTCAGATTAAAAGAATCAACTGCCATGCCTCGTGAGTGCTTCACAACTTTTTTGAGCTGGATATATATATATCTATCTACATCTGCTGTGGAGTTGGCAATTAAGGACTGTGGCTATTATATATATATATATATATATATATATATATATATATATATATATCTTTGCAGTTTAGTTATATTTTTTAAACACACTATAAGGGTCTGGTGAAAACGTCAAGCACCTCGACATGGAAGCATGGATGATGTTATTATAAATACACAGCATTTCCGCGCTCAAATTAGAGGAGCACTCTGATGTCATTGCGAGGTCATCACTATGTTGGAGACTCAGTCCTACTGATTCCTGTTTACATTCTGCGAGGAGGGTTGTCCAACTTGTGGCCAAGACAGGAACCTACATACCTTGCCTTCAGGTAATGGGGACTTAGACCATCCAGTAGGGGATTCTTGGCAAAACACCCATGCTAGGCAACTAAGTTAGGGACCGCACAGTAGGAGTACAATATACCCTGTACTTGCATGCCAGCATATATACACTGTTTTAGCACGATGGTGGAATCGTTCATCCTTTTCATTGTCCTTATACTGCTAATTACTTTCATCTGCTTTTGTCTCTTAATCTTTGCCGCACATATATTTTATCCAAGAATCCCAATGGTTCAATGAATATTGAAAATGCCCCTTTGGGTATTTCTTGTGTATCTTTCTGCATAAGGACGAGTGACTGAGAAAAAAGGTTCTAAATCTGCTAACACGCTTCCTTGAGGAGCTAGGGTTGTCATGTTCTGAGGTTGCCCAAACCATTTGTTAGCTTGCCAGGTTTAGGGGTACTTATGGTGGCACTGTGAGCTAGCAGGTCTATAGGCCAACATATCCTGAGGGGGTGCAAGGAATCAGTCTGGCAGCATCCCAACGTTTATGCCATCCAACAAACGAACAGTTCCTACTGAGAAAGTGGAAACCGTATGACAGTGGATGGCGCTGTGGTAATTCTATGCTTAAAAACTTCACTATAAAAGCAGACAGACTTATGAGGTTAGCAAATTCAGAGTGTTGCTGGTTTTGTAGGGTGCTCTATACATAAGTTGCCCTCCACCTACATTTACATAATGTATGCGGCACTCTAAGCTAAGCTAACACTTCTGCATCTCTCTTGCCTCTTTCTGCACCTCTCTTGCCTCTTTCTGCACCTCTCTTGCCTCTTTCTGCACCTCTCTTGCTTCTTTCTTCACCTTTGTTGCTTCTTTCTGCACCGCTCTTGCCTCTTTCTGCACCTCTCTTTCCTCTTTCTGCACCTCTCTTGCCTCTTTCTGTACCCCACTCTCTTCTTTCTGCACCTCTCTTGCTTCTTTCTGCACATCTTTGCTTCTTTCTGCACTTCTCTTCTTTCTGCACTTTTCCTCCTCTTTCTGCACCTTTTTTCCTCTTTCTGCATCTTTCTTCGTCTTTCGGCACCTCTCTTGCTTTTTTCTGCACTTCTCTTGCCTCTTTGAGGCAAAAGGGCAGCAAGCAGCAGGTCAGCACACACAGCTCCTTCAGAATAGCAATCCTGCAGAGTGATAGTCCTCTCAGCAGCACAGCAGTCCTTCCTGGCAGAGTATCCACAAGTCCAGAAGTGCACTGAAGTGGTGGTGTCTAAAGTTCATCTTTTATACCCTGGTGCCCTCGTTCTGGAAGGTGTGAGAAGCTTCTAGACAGTGGCTTTGAAGTTCAACGAATTCCCTGCCTCCTCTGCTATGGCTCCAAGCTGGCTTAAATGAAAATGCAGGGTCATTAGGCCCTTTGTGCAAAGACAGGACACAGCCCATTCAGGTATAAGTGAGGCTGGGTCCAGCTCCTCCCTCCTAACCTGCCAGTAATGGCCCATCCAGTCACACCTAAGCTCACATTGTGTGTAACTGTCTGCGAAGAATACACAAAGCCAGTCATGTGATCAGAGACAGGCTGCAGGCACCAAATGGCTAAGGCAAGAAAATGCCAAGTTTTAAAAAGTTTACAAAAAATGAAACCTGGCCACCAATTTACAAGGCTGCTATTTATTTCAGCAGACTAAGGTGCAACGCATTTAGTCACTGTACCTTACTTCATCACTTGGAATTATTTTAAACATTTTATGTAACCATTTTACTTTTCAATTGAGCATTCAAAAGATACATTCTTCATTTTACAGATAAAAATAAAACAAACATGTGAGCGATATTGTGTAAATGCAACAAATAATGTAGAAAATTGTGTACATCACATTACAAATCTTGTGTACTTGACATTACAACCAATTACACCAGTCGATATTTGTTATACATAAGCTCTCTATAACTCAAGGCCTTGTACTTTGCTGCTAATTAGAGACGAGCTGTCTATGGGGAAAAGGAGTTTAGGGGTCTCTCCAGGGGTATATTTGTACCCCCGGAGAGACCCCTAAACTCCTCGTTGGTGGCCAGGTTTCATTTTTTGTAAACTTTATTACGTCCTACCAGGCCTCCGAGATGGACGTAACCCCCTTTTGTTTAAACAAGTTTTAAAAAGTGGCATTTTCAGAATAGTAATTTAAAATCTCTTCCCATTTGGAAATTACACCTACAAAATAAAATAAGGCAACTCCAATGTTATTCTAATGGGGAGATAGGTCTTCCAGTAGTGAAAAATTAATTTAAGAGTTTTTCACTGCCAGGACATGTACAACTTAAAAGTACATGGCCTACTTTTTAAATGCATCGCACCCTGCCCCTTGGGCTGTCCAGGGCCTATCCTAGGGGTGACTCATATGTTTTAAACTGCCAGGTCGAAATGGCAGTTTAAAACTGCGCACACAGGCTCTGCAGTGGCAGGCCTGAGACATATTTAAAGGGCTACTTAAGTGAGTGGCACAACCAGTGCTGCAGGCCCATTAGTAGAATTTAATTTACAGGTCCTGGGTACATGTAGTACCACTTTGCTATGGATTTATGAGTAAACTAAATATTCCGATTGGGGATAAGCCAGTGATACCATGTTTTAAAGAGAGTGCACAAGCACTTTAGCACTGGTTACCAGAGTCCTAAGCACAGAGGCTTAAGTCCAGCAAAAACAAATTCAGCAAAAAGTGGAGATAAAGGCAAAATGTTTTGGGGTGAGCTTGCTGAGAAGGCCTGGTCCAACATTTAGGAACAGGTAGGAATGTAATTTTTGTGCTTAAAAGAATTGCAATTTAAAATCCTCTTTTATGGTAAAATAGGATTTTAAATCACATTTCTGAAAAAGCCACTTTTAGAAAGTTGCAAAAGTACAGTTGATGGACAGAATGCAGAACAATGTCATACATTCACCCCAGTACAGAGATCTGGGCCTAAATCCATCGCTTTCTTGCTCCCCATGCCATTCCAGTTTGAACCCAGCCATATGCAAATCAGTCTTGACCCTGCGCCCAATGGGAAAAGTCCAGCCCGAACTACCAGGCCAGGTCCTCCCTAGACTGGAAATAAGCATCCTAGGACTGGCTTGGCAGAATGGGCTGGACTGTTCCCATGAGGCACAGGGTCAAGACTGATTTGCATATAGTAGGTTCTGAACTGGGGTGGCTAAAGAACAATGATGGATTCAACCCAGATCTGTGACTGGGGGTGAGTGTCTGAAAAGTTTCAGCACTCCGTCCATCATCTCCTTGTGTTTGCTTTGTTTGCCTTAAGTTGGCAGGGTATGCCCAGGCGTGGGTCCCTTGCTCACTTTGCCACTGGAATCAAGCTAGCCTGGTTGATGAGGCTGTTAGCCTGAAACCGGTCCCAGGATGCTTGTGTCCAGTAAAGACCTGGCTTGGCAGTTTGGGCTGGACTGTTCCCATGAGGCACAGGGTCAAGACTGATTTGCATATAGCTGGGGCTGAACTTGGGTGGCGCAGTGAGCTAAAGAATGATGATGGATTCAACCGAAATCTGTGACTGGGGGTGAGTGTCTGAAAAGATTCAGCACTCCGTCCATCATCTCCTTGTGTTTGCTTTGTTTGCTCTAAGTTGGCAGGGTATGCCCAGACGTGGGTCCCTTGCTCACTTTGTCACTGAAATCAAGCTAGCCTGGCTGATGAGGAGTGTTACCCCGAAACCGGTCCCAAGATGAAGTTTTACCATTTACTGCAATCATCATAAAGTCAAGGTTGAGCAAACCACATTTGATGTTGTTCTGTCTAAGACGAGGCCACAGAGCAAGGAATCCTTTCTTCTTATTTGACGTGTCAAATGAGTAGTCTGCAGCAATATGTTTTTGGTTATCTTCATAGATGAATGGGCCTTCTTTTTGTATTGCAGCCTGCAGGATAAGACAGGGATGTTGTTGCAAAAGCAGACATGCAATCACTGGCATGGGTTTATTTGATGCACGTGGATACTTAGTCTATGTTTTCTCTGAAATTGTAAGGGCTCAGGAAAATGTGTTTCAATCAATTTCAGAATAAAGTCTCTTAGAAAAAGTAATGCTATTGTCTATTTCAAACAATTCAAGCACTTAATAGATGCGAACATTGTCCCTCCAGGTACAGTCTTCCAGATACATCTCTTTGCGCATTAAATTCCACCGTTCCACACCACAGTCTTGCTACATATCAAAATGTTTATTTCTGTTTCTTCTAGATGCCGTTCCATGGGGTCTAAGTGATAATGTACGGTTAGAGGTCTGACTTGATGGATTTGATCTCCGATGCCATATCAAATATTGTTATTTTCCAATTTGCCCCTTTTTACTCTCATTGTGAACATCTCTTTCATAAATCGCTACCACTCTTTGCTCTGTCTGAATTTTATGAGTTTTCTTGCCTTGGAGGACTCCACAGAAGAACAATAGTTTAATGATATTGAAGAGGACATAGATGAGTCAAAGCTGTCACTAGGTTATGAATGGCACTCACACTGAGGGTGGCAACCTCAAGGTCTATGTCTTTGGTCAGGAAGTGCTGTGGAACCTAGGCTGCCCAGGCATACTGTTGAGTCTCATATAGAATTGATATGGGCTGTACTGGCATGCAAATGGTGCCCTCAATGTTTCTTCTTGACCAAGCTAGAATTTAAACCTTGATTCTGACATTTATGAATGATAAAGTGCTTGGGCTACAAAGGTTGTAATCCAAACTTTCTTCTGGGAGTTGCCAGTTTTGTGGAAAATATGGTGGGTGAATAGACAACCCGGCCTTTTGCCAATTCTGAAGATCCACAGACCAGGATACTAAAGAGTATATGTACAGGGGCATGGATGACTCTAAGGACTCGTGCGAGTCAGCTCAGTTCCAAGTTATAAGAAGCCTATATTGATGTGCAGTGGACTGATGTCCATGTCGAACTTCAGCAGCAGTTTCTGCAGGCCACGAATATATAGTGAATATATCTCCATATATCTCATGGATATATTGTGAATATCTCTTATACATGCCGTGCTTGATTTCAGGTGAGGGCTTCTGTTGGTAGGATAATATGGAATGTTGCAGGGATGGTGGCACCACTTCATCGGAAGTTGTTTATTACTGCTGAACTGCCAAGTCAGTCTATGGCAGGCAGGAGGTTCTCCCCTCACCCCCAAGCTAAGACCCACCATAAATGTGGCCCTCTATTTAGCATTTTCATGTTTCCTGCAGTGTCTTACAGCTTACCAAATGCTCTTGCCTCAGCTTTCCAGCCCAGCGCAATCCGTGTATGCTTTGCATGTACCTCGCGTTCTACAACACTCACGACTTGAGTCAGAAATCCAATATCAGCACTGTCTAAGCTCACTGCACAGGTCTCTCTGGAAGAGGAGGAGCTGGGCTTTGGATTGGTGGCTTCATTTAGCTTCAGCGTCTCTTTTCTTTGAGAGGGTCAAATACACAGATCCAATGAAGACAGAGGGTTTGAGATGATTGCAGATTCTCCACCTATTTCTGACTTGAATGGAGGGGTCCCGAACAACAAAATTTGTCAATACAGGTATTCAATGAATCAGGGGATCATAATGTATTTAGCACTTCAGTCTCAGTGCCAATAGCCCCTATCCGCCCTGAAAAAATGCCCTTTGCGGGCAGAGAAAATCATGGAGTAGCCATCTTGATACTGACGCCTTATGATCTTAGGCCTTCTAAGTTTTCTTTGTTGTGAATGACCACGCCTTTCCAGGCCCCCAAGCTGTTGCTCCTGGGAGTTTATACTGTTCCTCAATTTTCTTCTCGGATCAGGGTTACAGCGGTGCACCTCTGCCATCCGTGTAGCGTCTCTGCTGAATTTTTCTTATTTTCATAAACCACAGTGGTTGCTATGGTGTTACTTAAAGAGTTGCCTGCAGATAAAATGTATGTCTTTAATCTGTTATTACAGCATTGTATTATTATTATTAACACCCTTCCAAAACTGCTGGAAGAGAAAAACTATTTATTTAGCTTTTAGTACAGAATTTCATTAATATTAACACACTTGCAAAACTGTTGGACGATGTTTTTCAGTCATGTTAATAATAAAAATATCATTGGTTAAGATTATAATATCTTATTCTACCGTAGTTTAAGCGAGGGAGGCTAGAGATAATGGCATCCACGCGCTTACAAGCTATGAGGCACATGAGACTATATACTGCTAGGCGTCAGGAAATTAGGTGATCTTGGAAAGCGATGATGGAGATTTTGACTTGGAAATTGGAACCACTGCTATAATCCTGTTTCAGCATTGCTGTGAATCCTGCTAAAAACCTTTTTCAACAGATGCAGGTTATTGCATTTTTTAAACATTTATTTACAATTGCTGTTCAGATAACATGGTATTTTTTCCTCAAAATTTTCAAAAGTACTCGCTCTCTTCCTAGTGCAATTTTTGTTGATTTTTAGGGCCTTAGACAAGACATATTTTGTGCCATTTGCTGGGTAGAACTATAAACTGTTACCCATTCTCAGCCAATTCAAACCTTCACAGTGCCAAACAATATTTTGTTTTAGGTTTAACTTTCTTGTGTGCCAGCCGAATAGTACTAAAAAGAAATCACAATTCACTCCATTGGTGTAGCAAGTGGGGGATGGGGAGGTGGGGGCGGTTCACCCCGGGTGGCATGAGCTTTGGGTTCGGTGGCCTCCCCCCACTCTTACCTGCGGCTGTCATGGGGCAGGAAATGCAGGAATCGCCAGCATACCCCCCCTGCTCCTACTTGCGGCCGATGCGGGGCAGCAAATGAAGGGGCCGCCACGCGTGGAAAACATCCAGCTACGCAACTGATTCAGTCCGCCTTCACAAATGATATTTTCACAGTATGAGCTTCGTGGATTTTTACCATTCCCTTAGTTGAAATCTGATTCTTTTCGCTCTCCTGTTTCGTATGCTTTTCTAGCTAAGACAACACCCTCCAGCTCTAAGGAGCAAGAAAAATCAAAATGGGCAGGACACAGAAGAAAAAGGACATATATGTAACGAGAGAGAGGTGAAGTTACAGGACAAGGGAGGTAGATATACATCTCAAATAGTGACAGATAGGGGAGGTAGGGAGAGAAAGATGAGATACCAAGTGTAGTGTCTTACGAATTTTATGACAGAACCCTTTTGGTTCCTACCAGACTCCATAGAGCTGTGACGTAGGTGTTGGAGCGGAATGCAATGAAAGCTTGGATTGGAATGTTGAGTTCACAGTTATAAGCAGAAGAATAAAGACGTGTAATATTAAGCTCCTTATGTGGCATAGTCATTGGCAGGTAACTAGGTTGGGGTGGACGTAGAACTGGCGACGATACAGGGGATAAGAAACACGGAGAACAACCGTGCTCTCCCAGAGAGTTTTCCGTGGTCCAGGCAGACTGCTCGTGCATGCCTCATGAGTCGCAGTGGAAGTACACAATCGACACTTCATGCATGTGGAGTCAAAGTGCAGATCTAGTAGCTGTGAAGCAATTGTAGATTATGAGAAACAGTGCTAAGAATCTGCACGTCTTAGGCCGAGAACCTGTTGGTCTTGCTATACATAAAGGTACAGCACTGCCACCCTAGATAGAATTGTACATTATACGGAGTAATACTTTCAAAAGGTAAATATATACAGATACAGAAAAGGAGCACTAAAGACTGCTGTAGTCAAATATTGACAAAATACGTAAGAGTGCTGACTCACAAAATAAGTAAAATAAAAAGTCATATGGTCATTGCACTTACCAGAGCCTTGATAAGCGGAGCTGTACTACCTCAGCTGGGTGAAGAGACCCAAGAAGAAGCAGGAGAGTTGTGCTTACTGAGTTGTCTGATTCCTGAACTGGCCAACCACCAAAGCTGCCAGGTGACGGCTCAGAACAACTACAGTGGTCTCCAGAGAGTGAAGGGGTCCGATGGAGACCAAGGAGGAGGCCACTGTCCATGGGATTGACATGGAAACGCTGAAGCTGGTCCATCACAAGGCTTCACAAATAGAGCAAATGACCCTGACTCTAATGGAGAGAAAAATGTAGTGGAAAAAGCCCCACCCTCAACGTCAGCTACTCCAATAACTAGTTACCATTCTGCTGCCTTACTGAACCCATGACCACCTGACGATACAGCCAAAAAGCAAAATATTGGCAATAGATGGACTGCTTGGTTAGAGACATTTGATCATTTCACTGATGCTCTTGAAGAGACTGATAACAAAAAGATTATCAAGTATATCAAAATTCTTGCTGGTGATGGTGTTAAAGAAGTCATAAAGAAAATGCTGCGAACTGATGAATAAATCACTTACCATTAGATTAAAGAAATGTTGAATCTCAAGTTTAATCCAGAACCAAATGCTGATTACAAATGATATATTTTCAGTCAAGAAAAACAAAGAGTTGGTGAGACCATTGATGACTTTGTGGAGAGAATAGATAAACTCATTAAACACTGTAAGTTCAATGAATTCAATGATGAAGAAGCTATGCGTCTTAGAGTTATAGATGGATGCTTGTCGGATTCATTGAGATGAAGAATGCTGAGAGAAACTATTAGCCTGGATTGAGTGTTGATGGATGCCAGACATGAAGAGCGTGCTGAAAGACAAGCTGCTGACATGCTCTGAGTGAATCAGTAATGCGTGTAAAAAGTAAGCCAAAGCAAAAGACAGGACACACTGTGATGTCTACACGTAAAAAGAAGTTGTATTTTAGAAGTGGATTTTCATTTCCACAGGTAGGTAAATGTCCTGCCATTGAACCGATATGTAAAGGCTGTGGGAAGGAAAACATTTGTGACAGTTTGCAAAACGAAGGAAAAAGTAAGTACGTCACGTTGAGAAGACAAAATGGTAGACAGAACCTTCCAGAAGCAATGTTCAATGCACTCCCACAAGGCAAAGCAGCAACATCAGTTGAGGCAAATCAACAGCAAACGAAGTCGATCGTCATCTCAATCATTGTCAATCTGTTCATCTGCCTCAATATCGAGTGAAAGTGGAAAAGATGGTTGTGCCATGTCGATGTTTACCTCATAGAAATATGCAAATGGTGGACAGGCCACATTTAAGAAAAAATGTCAGTCACATACAATCCAAAGCACCAAAGTCATACAAACATTTCCTAAAGATTGCATTGAAAATAAATGGATGCTTAATACCCTTTTTCATTGAGAGTGGTGCCTCAATAAACATAATGCCAGAAATGAAATATATTGAACTGTCTCCAGTACTGTTACTAATGCCATCGAAAACAAAAGTGTATACATGAGCTGCATCGACTTCCATAAAAAGGTCAAGATTTTTGTGTCGCGATAATGAAACACAAGAAAACGAAGGCACAAGCACCCATCCATGTGCTTCAAGGTACATCATCAAATGCCTGTCTACTCAGTTCCGGCACAGCTGCTGATATGGGACGGATTCAGTGAATTACATTATGAATGCTCATCACTAAATAGTAAGTCAATTCCCTTCGTTGTTTCATGGGTTAGAAAAGCTTAAGACTATGAAAGTGAAATTGCATATTAATGAAGATGTATGTTCTGTTGCTCAGAGACATAGACAATTTGCTTTGACTCCGTTTTGGTGTCATCGGCTGGAATAATTTTCCAAAACATCATTTGATGTATAACATAGCCCATTCAATTATAGCAATGATGGTGCAGAGACAGAATATCGAGTAAAAAATATCGAATTGCACAAATATCATGTGAAAAATATCGTAGGTCAGGAATATTGACAGACAAATTCTCGTGATCAAGAATATCAATTTTAGGTAAGTAATATCGATTTAAAAAATATCGAAGTGTTTAATATCGTTTGCAAAAATATAGTTGTTAAAAATATTGATTTTTTATTAATGTTATGTATTTTAGTATATATTTTATATGTGTGTTATGTATGTTTTGTATAAGAATTGTTTGTATGTTTATTATATGTGTTAAAAGTTTAGTAGTTATTAATTTTTTTTTTTTTTGAATTTTTTTTTTTTGTTCTGTAGCGGGTTGTGGGTTTATAGGGGTATCGGGTGTGAAGTAATTTAATTAAATAACATTTATTGATTATTTTTAGTAGTTAATATTTATTTTTTATTTGAATTTTGCGTTTTTAGTTCTGTAGCGGGTTGTGGGTTTATAGGGAATAGGGTAGAAAGTAATTTAATTATATTACATTTATTGAATCATTTTTATTTATTAATATTTGTTTAATTGAGATGTTTTAGTGTTAAATGTGTAAATTAATTTATTATTAATTAGATGTTAATTAATTTTAATTAATTAATTGGCAATTAATTATGGTAATTGTGTAATTAATTTTAGGTGTGTGTTGTGGTGTTTATAGGTGAAAATGGTGGGAAAGGTGGGAAGTAATTTATTTTAAATTGATCAATTAATAATTGGTTGTTAATTAATTTTAATTAATTAATTAGTAATGAATGATGGTAATTGTGTAATTAATTGTAGGTGTGTTGTGGTGTTTATAGGTGTAAATGGTGGGAAGGGTGGGATTTAATTTATTTTTTATTGATGAATTATTAATTAGCTGTTAATTAATTTAAATAATTAATTAGTAATTAATTATGGTAATTGTGTAAATATGTTTAGGTCTGTGTTGTGGATATTATAGTGTTAAAGAATGTGTACTCAATGAATGTTTATTATTTTTTTATTAATATTGTTTTTTAAATTCATTATTAATTATGTTAATTATGGAAATAAATTTTTAAAAAAATGTTGAAATCTTTTTTTACTGGTGTGGTGTTATAGGGTAGGAAATAAAATAAATACATTTATGTTTTAAATAATTGAGTAAGTGCCTTCTGTGAATACCAAAATGGTAGTAAGTTTAGGATGTTGTCTTAAGTTAGTTCTGTGAATCGGGCCCATATTTATTAGTTTATTTTATATAATATTTGTACCTTTTTGTTATATGTAATTAATATTATAATATGTGTTCTTTTTATATGTTTAATATATTTAATCGTATATTTTTAACCCCTTCGCTGCTAGGCCTTTTCCCCTCCTGTGCTAAGCCTTTTTTTGGCTATTTGGGGTAGTGCGCGCTTAGGCCCCTGTAACTTTTTGACCACATAAGGTATCCATGCCAAATTTGCGTCCTTTTTTTCTAACATCATGGGGATTGTAAAGGTACCCAGGGTTTGTGGATTCCCCTGGAGGGGACCCAGAAATTAGTCAAAATACAGCTAAATTTTGGTTTTTTTTGGAAAAAGGCGAAAAAGGGCTACAGATGAAAGCGTCTTGATTTTTCCCTGCAAATGGCATCAAAAAGGGGTTGTGGGGATGAAATCAACATCTTCCCAGCTTTCAGGGACAAGCAGACTTTTGTCAGAAAACCAACTTTTTTTACACAGTTTTGGCATTTTTCTGGGACATAGCCTATTTTTGCTATTTTTTGTGCTTTCAACCACCTTCCAGTTAATGGTAGAAATGGGTATGAAACCAATAATGGATCCTGGAAAGCCATACATTTATGAAAAGTAGACAAAATTCTGAATTCAGCAAGGGGTCATTTGTGTAGATCCTTAAAGTTTTCCTTATAGAAACTAACAGTTAAATAAAGGAAAAATTGAAAATTAGTTGAAAAAAACAGCCATTTGTGTCAACGTTTTCACCTGTAACTTCTTCTAATTATGACAGCTATTTGAAGGCAATATACCGTTATATCCGCTGGACCGTTCTGGTTGTGGGGATATATAGGACTTGTAGGTTCACCAAGAACCCGACGAACCCAGAGCCAATAATTGAGCAACATCTTGCAATGATTTTTTTTTAAGTACCGGGTATATAGCAATTATTTTGGGAAAATGTATACATGGAAAAATTGTTATGAAAGACACCTATGTATTTCTGAAATGGGAACAAAATGTAGATTTTAGAAACAGTAGATATTTGCACATTTCCGAAATTGGGAGTACCCATACTAGCATGAGAATTATAGGTCATTTTTCAAAATGACTTATTTTTTACACATTGTCTTTCATTTGGAAGGCAGAAATGCATCGAAAGTCAATAGGTAATAACAGTTGCTCTACAATTCTGTGTTACCCTAAGTCTCCCGATAAAAATGGTACCTCACTTGTGTGGGTAGCCCTTGTGCCCACAACAGGAAATGGCTCAAAATGCAACGTGGACGTACCACATTTTCACAATGAAAAATTACCCTTTTTTTGCAAAGTGCCTAGGTGTCGTTTTTGAACCCTAGCTCTGCCGGCACCTAGGGAAACCTAGCAAACCTATACATTTTTGAAACCTAGACACCCAGGGGAATCCAGTATGGGGTGACTTGACTGCCTCCCACCAGGTTCTGTTACCCAGAATCCCTTGCAAACATAAAAAATTGTCAAAAAAACCACATTTTCCCCACATTTCTGTGGTGGAAAGTTCTGGAATCTGCGTGGATCCACAAATTTCCACCCACCCCGCGTCTCCCAAAGTCTAACGAGAAAAATGGTACCTCACTTGTGTGGGTCGGCCTAGTGCCTGCGACAGGAAACGGCGCAAAACGCAACATGGTCACACCTCAATTTCGCAGTGAAAAATGACCCTTTTTGGCAAAGTGCCTAGCTGTAGTTTTTGAACCCTAGCTCTGCCGGCACCAATGGAAACCTAGCAAACCTATACATTTTTGAAAACTAGACACCCAGGGGAATCCAGAATGGGGTGACTTGACTGCCTCCCACCAGGTTCTGTTACCCAGAATCCCTTGCAAACATAAAAAATTGTCAAAAAAACCACATTTTCCCCACATTTCTGTGGTGGAAAGTTCTGGAATCTGCGTGGATCCACAAATTTCCACCCACCCCGCGTTCCCCAAAGTCTTACGAGAAAAATGGTACCTCACTTGTGTGGGTCGGCCTAGTGCCTGCGACAGGAAACGTCGCAAAACGCGACGTGGTCACACCTCAATTTCGCAGTGAAAAATGACCCTTTTTTGGCAAAGTGCCTAGCTGTAGTTTTTGAACCCTAGCTCTGCCGGCACCTAGGGAAACCTAGCAAACCTATACATTTTTGAAAACTAGACACCCAGGGGAATCCAGGATGGGGTGACTTGACTGCCTCCCACCAGGTTCTGTTACCCAGAATCCCTTGCAAACATAAAACATTGTCCAAAAAACACATTTTCCCCACATTTCTGTGGTGGAACGTTCTGGAATCTGCGTGGATCCACAAATTTCCACCCACCCCGCGTTCCCCAAAGTCTTACAAGAAAAATGGTACCTCACTTGTGTGGGTCGGCCTAGTGCCTGCGACAGGAAACGGCGCAAAACGCAACATGGTCACACCTCAATTTCGCAGTGAAAAATGACCTTTTTTTGCAAAGTGCCTAGCTGTAGTTTTTGAACCCTACCTCTGCCAGCACCTAGGGAAACCTAGCACACCTATACATTTTTGAAAACTAGACACCCAGGGGAATCCAGGATGGGGTGACTTGACTGCCTCCCACCAGGTTCTGTTACCCAGAATCCCTTGCAAACATAAAAAATTGTCCAAAAAACACATTTTCCCCACATTTCTGTGGTGGAAAGTTCTGGAATCTGCGTGGATCCACAAATTTCCACCCACCCCGCGTTCCCCAAAGTCTTACGAGAAAAATGGTACCTCACTTGTGTGGGTCGGCCTAGTGCCTGCGACAGGAAACGGCGCAAAACGCAACGCGGTCACAGCTCAATTTCGCAGTGAAAAATGACCCTTTTTGGCAAAGTGCCTAGCTGTAGTTTTTGAACCCTACCTCTGCCGGCACCTAGGGAAACCTAGCAAACCTATACATTTTTGAAAACTAGACACCCAGGGGAATCCAGGATGGGGTGACTTGACTGCCTCCCACCAGGTTCTGTTACCCAGAATCCCTTGCAAACATAAGAAATTGTCAAAAAACCACATTTTCCCCACATTTCTGTGGTGGAAAGTTCTGGAATCTGCGTGGATCCACAAATTTCCACCCACCCCGCGTCCCCCAAAGTCTTACGAGAAAAATGGTACCTCACTTGTGTGGGTCGGCCTAGTGCCTTTCACAGGAAACGGCGCAAAACGCAACGTGGTCACACCTCAATTTCGCAGTGAAAAATGACCCTTTTTGGGCAAAGTGCCTAGCTGTAGTTTTTGAACCCTACCTCTGCCGGCACCTAGGGAAACCTAGCAAACCTATACATTTTTGAAAACTAGACACCCAGGGGAATCCAGGATGGGGTGACTTGACTGCCTCCCACCAGGTTCTGTTACCCAGAATCCCTTGCAAACATAAATAATTGTCAAAAAACACATTTTCCCCACATTTCTGTGGTGGAAAGTTCTGGAATCTGCGTGGATCCACAAATTTCCACCCACCCCGCGTCCCCCAAAGTCTTACGAGAAAAATGGTACCTCACTTGTGTGGGTCGGCCTAGTGCCTGCGACAGGAAACGGCGCAAAACGCAACGTGGTCACACCTCAATTTCGCAGTGAAAAATGACCCTTTTTGGCAAAGTGCCTAGCTGTAGTTTTTGAACCCTACCTCTGCCGGCACCTAGGGAAACCTAGCAAACCTATACATTTTTGAAAACTAGACACCCAGGGGAATCCAGGATGGGGTGACTTGACTGCCTCCCACCAGGTTCTGTTACCCAGAATCCCTTGCAAACATAAACAATTGTCAAAAAAAACACATTTTGCCCACATTTCTGTGGTGGAAAGTTCTGGAATCTGCATGGATCCACAAATTTCCACCCACCCCGCGTCCCCCAAAGTCTTACGAGAAAAATGGTACCTCACTTGTGTGGGTCGGCCTAGTGCCTGCGACAGGAAACGGCGCAAAACGCAACGTGGTCACACCTCAATTTCGCAGTGAAAAATGACCCTTTTTTGGCAAAGTGCCTAGCTGTAGTTTTTGAACCCTACCTCTGCCGGCACCTAGGGAAACCTATCAAACCTATACATTTTTGAAAACTAGACACCCAGGGGAATCCAGGATGGGGTGACTTGACTGCCTCCCACCAGGTTCTGTTACCCAGAATCCCTTGCAAACATAAAAAATTGTCAAAAAACCACATTTTCCCCACATTTCTGTGGTGGAAAGTTCTGGAATCTGCGTGGATCCACAAATTTCTACCCACCCCGCATTCCCCAAAGTCTTACGAGAAAAATGGTACCTCACTTGTGTGGGTCGGCCTAGTGCCTGCGACAGGAAACGGCGCAAAACGCAACGTGGTCACACCTCAATTTCGCAGTGAAAAATGACCCTTTTTTGGCAAAGTGCCTAGCTGTAGTTTTTGAACCCTAGCTCTGCCGGCACCTAGGGAAACCTAGCAAACCTATACATTTTTGAAAAATAGACACCCAGGGGAATCCAGGATGGGGTGACTTGACTGCCTCCCACCAGGTTCTGTTACCCAGAATCCCTTGCAAACATAAAGAATTGTCCAAAAAACACATTTTCCCCACATTTCTGTGGTGGAAAGTTCTGGAATCTGCGTGGATCCACAAATTTCCACCCACCCCGCATTCCCCAAAGTCTTACGAGAAAAATGGTACCTCACTTGTGTGGGTCGGCCTAGTGCCTGCGACAGGAAACGGCGCAAAACGCAACGTGGTCACACCTCAATTTCGCAGTGAAAAATGACCCTTTTTTGGCAAAGTGCCTAGCTTTAGTTTTTGAACCCTACCTCTGCCGGCACCTAGGGAAACCTAGCAAACCTATACATTTTTGAAAACTAGACACCCAGGGGAATCCAGGATGGGGTGACTTGACTGCCTCCCACCAGGTTCTGTTACCCAGAATCCCTTGCAAACATAAAGAATTGTCAAAAACCACATTTTCCCCACATTTCTGTGGTGGAAAGTTCTGGAATCTGCGTGGATCCACAAATTTCCACCCACCCCGCGTTCCCCAAAGTCTTACGAGAAAAATGGTACCTCACTTGTGTGGGTCGGCCTAGTGCCTGCGACAGGAAACGGCGCAAAACGCAACGTGGTCACACCTCAATTTCGCAGTGAAAAATGACCCTTTTTTGGCAAAGTGCCTAGCTGTAGTTTTTGAACCCTACCTCTGCCGGAACCTAGGGAAAACTAGCAAACCTATACATTTTTTAAAACTAGACACCCAGGGGAATCCAGGATGGGGTGACTTGACTGCCTCTCACCAGGTTCTGTTACCCAGAATCCCTTGCAAATATAACAAAATTGTCAAAAAAACCACATTTTCCCCACATTTCTGTGGTGGAAAGTTCTGGAATCTGCGTGGATCCACAAATTTCCACCCACCCCGCGTTCCCCAAAGTCTTACGAGAAAAATGGTACCTCACTTGTGTGGGTCGGCCTAGTGCCTGCGACAGGAAACGGCGCACAACGCAACGTGGTCACACCTCAATTTCGTAGTGAAAAATGACCCTTTTTTGGCAAAGTGCCTAGCTGTAGTTTGTGAACCCTACCTCTGCCGGCACCAAGGGAAACCTAGCAAACCTATACATTTTTGAAAACTAGACACCCAGGGGAATCCAGGATGGGGTGACTTGACTGCCTCCCACCAGGTTCTGTTACCCAGAATCCCTTGCAAACATAAAAAATTGTCAAAAAAACCACATTTTCCCCACATTTCTGTGGTGGAAAGTTCTGGAATCTGCGTGGATCCACAAATTTCCACCCACACCGCGTTCCCCAAAGTCTTACGAGAAAAATGGTACCTCACTTGTGTGGGTCGGCCTAGTGCCTGCGACAGGAAACGGCACAAAACGCAATGTGGTCACACCTCAATTTCGCAGTGAAAAATGACCCTTTTTTGGCAAAGTGCCTAGCTGTAGTTTGTGAACCCTAGCTCTGCCGGCACCTAGGGAAACCTACCAAACACACACATTTCTGAAAAGTAGACACCCGGGGGCTTCCAGGGAGGTATGGCTTGCGTGGATCCCCCAACGTTTCCTTACCCAGAATCCCCTGCAAACCTCAATTTTAGCTGAAAAAATCACTTTTTTCACACATTTTTGTGTGGGAAAGTGTGGCATCACTGGCCTCACACAAATTTCCTACCACCCAGCGTTCCCCCAGGTCTCCCGATAAAAATGGTGCCTCACTTGTGTGGGAGGCCCAAGTACCCGCGACAGGCAAGGGCCCACAACGTAGTGAGGCGACCTCAAAATAGCCTTTCACAAAACCACCTGGTTTTGCAGGAAGTCACCTGGGTTTTGGCCCCGTGCTCAGCGGCCATCTAGGGAAACCTACCAAACCCACACATTTCTGAAAAGTAGACACCCGGGGCTTCCAGGGAGGTATGGCTTGCGTGGATCCCCCAACGTTTCTTACCCAGAATCCCTTGCAAACCTCAATTTTAGCTGAAAAAATCACTTTTTCACACATTTTGTGTGGGAAAGTGTGGCATCACTGGCCTCACACAAATTTCCTACCACCCAGCATTCCCCCAGGTCTCCCGATAAAATGGTGCCTCACTTGTGTGGGAGGCCCAAGTACCCGCGACAGGCAAAGGCCCACAACGTAGTGAGGCGACCTCAAAATTGCCTATCTCAAAACCACCTGGTTTTGCAAGGGGTCACCTGGGTTTTGGCCTCGTGCTCGGCGGCCATCTAGGAAACCTACCAAACCCACACATTTCTGAAAAGTAGACACCCGGGGCTTCCAGGAAGGTATGGCTTGCGTGGATCCCCCAACGTTTCCTTACCCAGAATCCCCTGCAAACCTCAATTTTAGCTGAAAAAATCACTTTTTCACACATTTTTGTGTGGGAAGTGTGGCATCACTGGCCTCACACAAATTTCCTACTACCCAGCGTTCCCCAGGTCTCCTGATAAAATGGTGCCTCACTTGTGTGGGAGGCCCAAGTACCAGCGACAGGCAAGGGCCCACAACGTAGTGAGGCTGACCTCAAAATGGCCTTTCACAAAACCACCTGGTTTTGCAGGGAGTCACCTGGGTCTTTGGCTCTGTGCTCGGCGGCCATCTAGGGAAACCTACCAAACCCACACATTTCTGAAAAGTAGACACCGGGGGCTTCCAGGAGGTATGGCTTGCGTGGATCCCCCAACGTTTCTACCCAGAATCCCTTGCAAACCTCAATTTTAGCTGAAAAATCACTTTTTCACACATTTTTGTGTGGGAAAGTGTGGCATCACTGGCCTCACACAAATTTCCTACCACCCAGCGTTCTCCAGGTCTCCGATAAAAATGGTGCCTCACTTGTGTGGGAGGCCTAAGTACTCGCGACAGGCAAGGACACAAAACGCTTTGAGGCAACATCAACATTGCCTATCAAAAAATGTTTTGGGCCCTTGCCTGTCGCGGGTACTTGGGCCTCCCACACAAGTGAAGCACCATTTTTATCGGGAGACCTGGGGAACGCTGGGTGGTAGGAAATTTGTGTGAGGCCAGTGATGCCACACTTTCCCACACAAAATGTGTGAAAAAGTGATTTTTTCAGCTAAAAGTGAGGTTTGCAGGGGATTCTGGGTAAGGAAACGTTGGGGGATCCACGCAAGCCATACCTCCCTGGAAGCCCCCGGGTGTCTACTTTTCAGAAATGTGTGGGTTTGGTAGGTTTCCTAGATGGCCGCCGAGCACGGGGCCAAAAACCCAGGTGACTCCCTTGCAAAACCAGGTGGTTTTGTGAAAGGCCATTTTGAGGTCGCCTCAATACGTTGTGGGCCCTTGCCTGTCGCGGGTACTTGGGCCTCCCACACAAGTGAGGCACCATTTTATCGGGAGACCTGGGGAACGCTGGGTGGTAGGAAATTTGTGTGAGGCCAGTGATGCCACACTTTCCCACACAAAAATGTGTGAAAAAAGTGATTTTTTCAGCTAAAAGTGAGGTTTGCAGGGATTCTGGGTAAGGAAACGTTGGGGGATCCACGCAAGCCATACCTCCCTGGAAGCCCCCGGGTGTCTACTTTTCAGAAATGTGTGGGTTTGGTAGGTTTCCCTAGATGGCCGCCGAGCACTGGGCCAAAAACCCAGGTGACCTCTTGCAAAACCAGGTGGTTTTGTGAAAGGCCATTTTGAGGTCGCCTCAATACGTTGTAGGCCCTTGCCTGTCGTGGGTACTTGGGCCTCCCACACAAGTGAGGCACCATTTTTATCGGAAGACCTGGGGGAACGCTGGGTGGTAGGAAATTTGTGTGAGGCCAGTGATGCCACACTTTCCCACACAAAAATGTGTGAAAAAGTGATTTTTTCAGCTAAAAGTGAGGTTTGCAGGGGATTCTGGGTAAGGAAACGTTGGGGGATCCACGCAAGCCATACCTCCCTGGAAGCCCCCGGGTGTCTACTTTTCAGAAATGTGAGGGTTTGGTAGGTTTCCCTATGTGGCCGCCGAGCCCCGGGCCAAAACCCAGGTGACCCCCTTGCAAAACCAGGTCATTTTGAGATAATGTGTTGTTTATTTCTGCAGCGTGAAAATTTTGGCA
This sequence comes from Calotriton arnoldi, assembly GCA_963921515.1. NCBI lineage: Eukaryota > Metazoa > Chordata > Amphibia > Caudata > Salamandridae > Calotriton > Calotriton arnoldi. Next base: position 2,118,276 of record CAWUFW010001708.1, read on the forward strand.
CAATATTGCAAGGAAAATGTGACAGACATTTTGAGGTTTGCAGGACATTGTGGGTACCATAACTTGTTGGGATCCACAAGAGAGATATCACCATGTACTCCCATGGGTGTTTCGTTTACGACAATATCTACAGTTGGTAAGTTATTCTTAGACGGAATGTACACCTTGGCAGACAGACTAAAAAGACAAAGATTACTGCACAGCCATCTATTCCTCAAGCACAAACACATACTGGTTGGATTTGGCATGAGGGCAAGTGATGGTTCAGTATATACAATTTTATTAACAAGAGATTTCACAAAAATGAAATGCACTGTCAATAATTGAAAGGACAAAAACGGAACCAGTGACTCGCAGCTCGTGAGCTGTAAAGCCACGTCAAGGCCCCAACCGCTTTACAGGCCATTCACACACCTTTCATACGTGATACACACAAGACCATTCACACACCCAGGCACGAAACAAACACATTACAACATTTACAAAAAGGGACAAGGTACACCCTGCTTGAGAAAGACAAAAAAAATATTACTGCACAGCCATCTAATCCTCAAGCACACACACACATACTGGTTGGATTTGGCACGAGGGTGAGTGATGGTTCAGTATATACAATTGTATTAACAAGTGATTTCACAAAAATGAAATGCACTGTTAATAATTGAAAGGACGAGAAACTGAACCATTGACTCACAGCTCGTGAGCTGTAAAGCCACGACAAGGCACCAACCTCTTTACAGGCCATTCATACACCTTTCATACGTGTGACAAATACAAAACCATTCACACCACCAGCCGCGGGCCCATCACATTACAACACTCACACCAGCAGACAGCGCCATTCAAGGGCCCATCACTTTCACACGCCCACATTCCTAACACAGCAACCACACAAGCTGATGGATTGCGTGGAGTGTCGCTCGGCTAGCAGTGTGTGTAGTGACCAGCAGCAAGTCACTACTCACACACTGCCAGCCGAGCGCCACTCCACGCACACCGCCAGCCAAGCACCAGCCTACACACACCACCATCACATTTAGGATTTTTTTATACAAAAAAGAAAACACAAACAAATTGCAAATAGATACAAATCTACTAACACAAAATCAGAAACATTGCACTAATGCCAACCTTGAAACAGAACAACAATTCTTAAACATTACAGACCAGGCAGTTCACTTTACCACTCATGGTTGCTCCCAATAATTATTTTGCTTGTGGTACGCTCTATAACAAGCAGGCACACACAGCCCAGGGTTAGAAGGACACTCAGGGCAGTACATACGAGTCTCCTTACGCGTACCTCTTCGCCAACAGACTCTACATCTCCTAGTGGGAAAGTCTTTTGAGAGTGTAGGAGGAATGTGATCAGGAAAGTGGCGATCTTTCAATCGAGCCACATCCTCCACCACTCCAACTCTAGGAACACTTGCCTGTTCCACAACAACAAGGCTGCCTATGACAGACTCCTGAAACTGAACAAAAGTCAACTTTGACGCAGGAGAACACTCCTTGAACACAACAAAAGCATTGAAAGTTGCTAAATTGAAGAGATGGATGGCCAACTTCTTATACCAAATGTAAGACTTACGAATAGCAGTGTAAGGTTCCAACCTCTGATCTACTCTATCAACACCACCCATGTGCTTATTGTAGTCTAAAATGCACACAGGTTTGCGCACTTCAGCAATCTGACCCCAAACAGCCACAGGTGAAGTACTCTCATCATGGATGGTAGTCAGCATGTACACATCCCTCCTGTCCACAAATTTCACAGCTAGCAGTTCCTCACTACGCAAGGCACTGCACTGTCCCCTCTGAAGTTTTTTGCAAACAAGCTCTTTTGGATAACCTTTACGGTTAGAGCGGATTGTGCCACAAGCAAAAGTGTCCACTTTGAACAATTCCTTAAACAATTGCACAGCAGTGTAGTAGTTATCAAGGTACAAATGGTGGCCTATGTTAAACAGTCCTCTAGCAAGTTCCCACACAATTTTCTCTGAAACTCCTACTAAAGTGGACGGACAACCAGGGGGTCAATAGTGGAATCCCTACCAGTGTACACACGCAAATTAAAAACATATCCTGTCCTACTCTCAGACAACATTACAGCTTAATTCCATAGCGTGCCCTCTTGCTAGGAATGTACTGCCTAAAAACCAAACGGCCCTTGAACAGCACCAAAGACTCATCAATAGATATTTCTTTCCCTGGAGTATAGATCTCTGAAAATCGATCTACAAAGTGATCAAGCACAGGCCCAATCTTAAAAAGACGGTCACATTCAGGGTGTTCTCGTGGCAACGCCAAACCATTATCAACAAAATGCAGCATCCGAAGCAAAAGTAAATACCGATCACGAGTCATAACTGCAGGAAATATGGCCGTTGCCATCAAGGGACTGGTAGACCAATATGAACCCATGGACGGCTTCCTTATCAAACCCATCAAAAAAGTCAAACCCAAAAACTTCTTCATCTCTTCCAGATTTGTGGGACTCCACCGGGTAGCTCTAGAATGGGGCCTAAGTCTGGCACTGTTGTCCCTCAAAAACTGTTCAGCATACAAATTAGTCTGCTCAACAATCTCACCCAAAAATACATCATCCATAAACAACTGAAAATACTGTATAGGCAAATAATGTTCACAATCCACTCTACACCCTGCATAACCACTAAAGGCAGGCAACACCGGCTGCACCATGTTTGGATCAACCCAGAGTCCAGCACTTCCAGTAGGAAGCCTAGCAGCCCCAGGCTGCAATCCAGATGCCTCTTGCACCATCGGCACAGTAGTATCCTCCTCTAAATCAGGCACTTCATCTGCACTGAGAGTACCTTCATCATCCGATGATTCCATGTGGAGAGAAAACTCACTGCCTGAATCTTCCCCTCCCTCCTCTCCCTCAGACGCACTGTCAGTCTCATAATCCTGCTCAGAGGAAGATTCAAGAAGCAAACCAACCACCTGCTGAGCAGTAATTCTACGGCTAGCCATAATGCTTACTAATAAAGGTTACTTGTCAAACAAGTCAACAACAACAAACCCTTTGTAAAAAAAAAGAAATAAACAAAATGTAGCTTTATCACAAAGACCTATATACTCCAACACTATACCACTCACGTGACAGAAGCAGCTAGACTCACCACCACCTACTCTGCACAGACACAGTAAGGATCAACAATATCCCACTAAAAAGAAGAAGAAAAAAATTACACATAAGACAATGCAAAACATCGCAAAGAATTTCATGCTCTGAACACTAACAAATATGCTGCCATTATGGCACCACTTACAAAAAAATTCATTCATGCATGACAATAATACTCATTTGGAGTACACACAACAAAAATATTTTTCTTACCAAATAAATGCAATTACGCAAAACTGCAGAACCACAACTGCCGAAACCGCAAACAGGAATCAAAAGCTTTACACTAGAATAAAAGGGAGAAAAAAAACATTACAATCACATATGCAAATAATGCACCAGTCCACACACAATCCACCAGCCAAGCTAAGGTGTAGGTGGGCCTGACAGTATAAATAAAATATTCACACCCGTAAAAGGGGAGCAACCCTTGCCCTTTTGGCCACTCCCCAACACAAAAATAAAAAAACATGGTGCCTAGTGGGCATTCCTGCTGCACGATCACATGATCGTGCAGCAGGAATGCACAAAGAGGCATCGGGGAAAGGAAAACCCTTTCCTTTCCCTCGATGCCTCTTTTGATACAAACCCCCTCCCCGAGTCAAACCTCACCTGATTTCCCGACGCGCTGGAAGCAAATGGCTTCCAGCGCGTCGGGAAGAAAGGGAAACCTCAATGATGTCAGCGCACCTCGCGCGCTGACGTCATTGATGGGGCGGGGAGGCAGGGAAGCCCTTCCCCTGCCTCCCCAAAAACCTAACGATCGGATTCCCACGGGGGAGCGCCAGCGCTTCCCCGTGGGTGGTCTTATGACGAGCTGGACTCGTCACGAGCACTGTGTGCCATGACGAGTCCAGCTCGTCATAAGCACCGAAGGGGATAAAGGGTCAGAGCAGGATCTCAGCGGCAGACGAGGAGAAGGACCCTCCTGGTCACAGGAACTACACGAGCATTGCGCTCGAGAAATTCAAGGATGCAAAGACCTCCATCAAGGATTACAGCTAACTTTTCACGTTGAAAATGGAGAGAAGGCACATCTGCCCTGCATATTTATCCACGAAGATGCCACCGTTTTGTGCAATACCTCTACTCAACTGGAGTACTTTCTACTGGCTAATCAGTAAGTGCTACCTCGTTGGGTAAATGTATAGTGCTTTTCCTACACTACAGCTGCGTAAAGGACCAGAAGAATTGTCTCCAGTGACCTGTGTGTCTGTAACTTTGCCACCGCGCCGAAAGCGCCGGGGTCCTTTGAGTAAGCTGTCCATCATAGTGGGGAAAGGGCGGGCATACGTTGCATACCGCTAGTGTATGTGTGGCGGGGCCAAACGAGCGGGGCTTCTAGGCCCGTTCACATGCCTCTTGTTTATAAAGGGTCAGAGCAGGATCTCAGCGGCAGACGAGGAGAAGGAACCTCCTGGTCACAGGAACTACATGAGCATTGCGCTCGAGAAATTCAAGGATGCAAAGACCTCCATCAAGGATTACAGCTAACTTTTCAGGGTGTAAATGGAGAGAAGGCACATCTCCACGCTCACAAATTCTACACGAGAATTGCGCTCGAGAAAATGAAGGATGCAAAGACCTCCATCAAGGATTACAGCTAACTTTTCACGTTGGAAATGGAGAGAAGGCACATCTGCCCTGCATATTTATCCACGAAGATGCCACCGTTTTGTGCCATACCTCTACTCAACTGGAGTACTTTCTACTGGCTAATCAGTAAGTGCTACCTCGTTGGGTAAATGTATAGTGCCTTTCCTACACTACAGCTGCGTAAAGGACCAGAAGAATTGTCTCCAGTGACCTGTGTGTCTGTAACTTTGCCACCGCGCCGAAAGCGCCGGGGTCCTTTGAGTAAGCTGTCCATCATAGTGGGGAAAGGGCGGGCATACGTTGCATACCGCTAGTGTATGTGTGGTGGGGCCAAACGAGCGGGGCTTCTAGGCCCGTTCACATGCCTCTTGTTTATAAAGGGTCAGAGCAGGATCTCAGCGGCAGACGAGGAGAAGGAACCTCCTGGTCACAGGAACTACATGAGCATTGCGCTCGAGAAATTCAAGGATGCAAAGACCTCCATCAAGGATTACAGCTAACTTTTCAGGGTGTAAATGGAGAGAAGGCACATCTCCACGCTCACAAATTCTACACGAGAATTGCGCTCGAGAAAATGAAGGATGCAAAGACCTCCATCAAGGATTACAGCTAACTTTTCACGTTGGAAATGGAGAGAAGGCACATCTGCCCTGCATATTTATCCACGAAGATGCCACCGTTTTGTGCCATACCTCTACTCAACTGGAGTACTTTCTACTGGCTAATCAGTAAGTGCTACCTCGTTGGGTAAATGTATAGTGCCTTTCCTACACTACAGCTGCGTAAAGGACCAGAAGAATTGTCTCCAGTGACCTGTGTGTCTGTAACTTTGCCACCGCGCCGAAAGCGCCGAGGTCCTTTGAGTAAGCTGTCCATCATAGTGGGGAAAGGGCGGGCATACGTTGCATACCGCTAGTGTATGTGTGGCGGGGCCAAACGAGCGGGGCTTCTAGGCCCGTTCACATGCCTCTTGTTTATAAAGGGTCAGAGCAGGATCTCAGCGGCAGACGAGGAGAAGGAACCTCCTGGTCACAGGAACTACACGAGCATTGCGCTCGAGAAATTCAAGGATGCAAAGACCTCCATCAAGGATTACAGCTAACTTTTCAGGGTGTAAATGGAGAGAAGGCACATCTCCACGCTCACGAATTCTACACGAGAATTGCGCTCGAGAAAATGAAGGATGCAAAGACCTCCATCAAGGATTACAGCTAACTTTTCACGTTGGAAATGGAGAGAAGGCACATCTGCCCTGCATATTTATCCACGAAGATGCCACTGTTTTGTGCAATACCTCTACTCAACTGGAGTACTTTCTACTGGCTAATCAGTAAGTGCTACCTCGTTGGGTAAATGTATAGTGCCTTTCCTACACTACAGCTGCGTAAAGGACCAGAAGAATTGTCTCCAGTGACCTGTGTGTCTGTAACTTTGCCACCGCGCCGACAGCGCCGGGGTCCTTTGAGTAAGCTGTCCATCATAGTGGGGAAAGGGCGGGCATACGTTGCATACCGCTAGTGTATGTGTGGCGGGGCCAAACGAGCGGGGCTTCTAGGCCCGTTCACATGCCTCTTGTTTATAAAGGGTCAGAGTAGGATCTCAGCGGCAGACGAGGAGAAGGAACCTCCTGGTCACAGGAACTACACGAGCATTGCGCTCGAGAAATTCAAGGATGCAAAGACCTCCATCAAGGATTACAGCTAACTTTTCAGGGTGTAAATGGAGAGAAGGCACATCTCCACGCTCACGAATTCTACACGAGAATTGCGCTCGAGAAAATGAAGGATGCAAAGACCTCCATCAAGGATTACAGCTAACTTTTCACGTTGGAAATGGAGAGAAGGCACATCTGCCCTGCATATTTATCCACGAAGATGCCACCGTTTTATGCAATACCTCTACTCTGGAGTACTTTCTACTGGCTAATCAGTAAGTGCTACCTCGTTGGGTAAATGTATAGTGCCTTTCCTACACTACAGCTGCGTAAAGGACCAGAACAATTGTCTCCAGTGACCTGTGTGTCTGTAACTTTGCCACCGCGCCGAAAGCGCCGGGGTCCTTTGAGTAAGCTGTCCATCATAGTGGGGAAAGGGCGGGCAGACGTTGCATACCGCTAGTGTATGTGTGGCGGGGCCAAACGAGCGGGGCTTCTAGGCCCGTTCACATGCCTCTTGTTTATAAAGGGTCAGAGCAGGATCGCAGCGGCAGACGAGGAGAAGGAACCTCCTGGTCACAGGAACTACACGAGCATTGCGCTCGAGAAATTCAAGGATGCAAAGACCTCCATCAAGTATTACAGCTAACTTTTCAGGGTGTAAATGGAGAGAAGGCACATCTCCACGCTCACGAATTGTGCTGGAGAATTGCGCCCTCCCTCCCTCGTGGGCATTCCTGCTGCACGATCACATGATCGTGCAGCAGGAATGCACAAAAGAGGCATCGGGGGAAAGGAAACCCTTTCCTTTCCCTCAATGTCTCTTTCGAATCAAACCCCCCTCCCCGAGCCAAAACTCACCTTATTTTCCGACGCGCTGGAAGCAAATGGCTTCCAGCGCGTCGGGAAGAAAGGGAACCCTCAATGATGTCAGCGCGCCTCGCGCGCTGACGTCATTGATGGGAGGGCGGGGGGCGGGGGAGGCAGGGAAGTCCTTCCCCTGCCTTCCCTCAAAAAACCCGACGATCGGATTCCCACGGGGGAGCGCCAGCGCTTCCCCCGTGGGTGGTCTTATGACGAGCTGGACTCGTCATGAGCACACGAGCACTGTGTGCCATGACGAGTCCAGCTCGTCATAAGCACCGAAGGGGTTAAAATATTGTTTATTTATTTTTAAGATTATTTACATTTTTTCAATTGTTTAAATGTTATTAGTGATTTTTGTTTCTCTGCTATCCAACACTTTCCCTACTTTTGCACTCACTGGAGAGGGAATAGTAAATTTTACCCCTCTGCTATCCAACACTTTCCAGACCGTTGCACTCTTTTGAGTAGGAATAGTCATTTTTACCCCTCCGCTATCCAGCACTTTCTCTACTGTTGCAGTCATTGGAGTGGGAATAGTAATTTTTACCCCTCCGCTATCCAGCACTTTCCCTACTGTTGCAGTCATTGGAGTGGGAATAGTAATTTTTACCCCTCCGCTATCCAGCACTTTCCCTACTGTTGCACTCACTGGAGTGGGAATAGTAATTTTCACCCCTCAGCTATCCAATACTTTCCCTACTGTTACACTCACTGAAGTGGGAATAGTAATTTTTACCCCTCCGCTATCTAATACTTTCCCTACTATTGCACTCACTGGAGTGGGAATAGTCATTTTTGCCCCTCCGCTATCCAAAACTTTCCCTACAGTTGCACTCATTGGAGTGGGAATAGTAATTTCCCTACTGTTGCATTTATTGTATTGCGAAATGTTCATTTTCATTTTTTTAATAGTTTAATGTTTTCATTATTATAGAATGTTTTTTTTAATTTTAAATTATTGATACATGAATATATTTTATTTTTATATAATTTAAACATTTAAAAATTAAATAATTTTAAAGTAAATATAAGTATATGTATAAATTATTATGTTTGTGTGTTTATATTTAGGGGCCGATTCCGATTCAGGCCGGAAACCTCTCCGACCGAGCCGGACCCGGAGAGATTTCCGACCGAATCGGACTCTGGCAGTCCGACCGAATGAGTACGATGCGCACGCATGCACCCGGACTCGATTCGATCGGACTCCCATTGAAGTCAATGGGAGCCGGTCGTACAACGCGTACGCGGGCTCCCATTGACTCAATGGGTGCGAGGCGAACAGGGGCACCCCCTACAGCGGGTACGCGTCGATGCGCATCGCGCCATACATGCACAGGTAGGGGGGAGCCATGGGTCCCCCCTGTGTGCGACTCGCGCGGCCACGCGTACAGGGGGTCCGACGCGGACCCCCAAAGTTTGGCTCCGACAGCTCTTTCGAGCCAGACGGTGCGAGTCGGTCGGACTGCTCGCGGCGCGCATCGTACTTGCCCGGCCGGGGAACGACTCCATCGCACGGTGCGAGTTGTGTCCGTGCGAGTCGGTCGGAGCGTGTTGAAGCCGCAAACGAGTCGGTCGGCGATTTCGCGGGCGCTTGCATCGTACTCGCTCGGCCGGACCCGCGTACGAATCGGTCGGGAAACAGGGCTCCGAATCGGATCCGGTAAAGCCGAATCCGATTCGGAGCCCTACCGGCCAAGATTGGAATCGGCCCCTAAGTGTATTCTTTATATTTGGTTAAAATGTATATTAAATTTAATTTATTTAATTAAAGATAATATTAATTTATATCCTCTATATATATGTATTATTGTATTTTATTTATATTTTTAAATCAATATTTTTTACATGTATATTTTTAACTTCGATATTTTTGATTCAATATTTTTTTACTTACCTGTTTAAGCTTAGGGAGTCCATATTTTTGCATTCTATATTCTTTCATCAATATTTTTGTCATCTTTATTTTTGCTATCAATATTTTGTCAGTGAACCAGCGATGACATATTGGTTTTCGGAGCTATGCAGAAAGAGCACGATAAAGCTCTTATGCAAGTATGTTGTTTACTGACAGTTGCAGGTTTGACATTTAATACAGACAAATGTGAGTTCCACAAGACAAAGTTGAAATTCTTTGGCCATATGTTTCCAGATGTGGGCACGACATCCGATCCTGCAAAAGTACAAGCACTATCAAATGCTGCTCTCACACAGGATGTTTCTTTGCTATGTTTGGTTCTTGGCATGGATAGTTACTGTTCACAATACAATAGAGACTTTGCTACTGTAACTTCTCTGTTACAAGAGTTGACGAAGAAAAATGTTTTCATTCATTTGAGTGATTGTAAGAATGCGTGAAATGTTTTAAGAAGAATACACAAGCCATTGAAGGTTCTGATGAAATGGCTTACTTCAATTCAAAGCTTCATTGTTGATGATGCTATCCCTGTCAGGTTAGGAATTATACGGGCACAGCACAGTGGACATCCAAATGCATGAATGCATTTTGTGGCATATGCCAGTAGAAGTTTGTTCCAGACAGAACCTGCCTACTCACAACCTGAGAAAGAGTGTTTAGCTGTGCTATGGGCTTGTGAATACTTCCATGTGTACCTGTATGGAAAACCGTTTACATTGGAAACTGATCATCAAGCTTTACTGAAAATATTTGGCAATCCAAAAGCCAAGATGGCTCCTTACATTGAAAGATGGGGATTACAATTGCAAGAGCACAATTATACCATTGTGCATCATCCAGGAAAGGATCAGAATTCTGGTGACTACTTTTCCAGGGTGAAACAATCCGAAGAGAGGGAGATAGAGGTAGGGTCAACGAATTCACTTAGCCTACAAGGTCAGCACCAATCATCAAAAAAGTGAACCGTAATGTCAATGCTCCACAGATTCATAGAGGACTCTCTTGAAAATCCTCATCCACGTATTCAACCTCAATGCGGTATGTTATCTCCGCTGGGGTGATGACGTGGATAGCATCATCATAGGGTCTCTTTTACTTGAGAGCCCCATTCTCCAAGTGAAAACCATCCTTCCTTCAGGTGGTGAATTGACCATATGAAGATAGTGGCAACACGTGAGTTTATTTAAAAACATATATAAAAAGGGATGGAGATAAGGTTAAAAGAAAAGCGATGTTGTAAGGAAGAATAACTAGTACTACACATCTGGTGATAAGGTCAGGTTGACATGTTTCAGCTGTATGCAGCCCCTATGGGTCTAAAGCTTTCATAAGGACCAAGTGAGATGGTTTACCTCAAGATTTGAGGCTACCTCTGTAAGTACAGTAACTTACATATGTTTTGTCCAGGTGGTAATTCCTTTCTGGACACATCAATGTTAGTATATGTTGGTTCAAAATGAAAGACAAAAAGGAGAACATTCTGTCACCATTGTCTTCATATGGGCAGTCCACCTCCAGGAAGGAGGATGATTTTTCACTTGAAGAACAGGACACTTAAGTGAAAAAGACCCCATGATGATACTATCCACGACATCATCCCAGCGGAGATCACATACCGCATTGGGGTTGATTACGTGTATGAGGGTCTTCAAGAGAGTCCTCTATGAACCGGTGAAGCATTGACATTGTGCCCACGCAAGGTGAAGGTTCCCCATCCAAGATGGCTGAGGCCTATATCAATTTCATTGTCAAAACAAATACACCAGCTGCTATATCGATAGGCCAGAGCATCACTGCCACAAGTCATTATATTGACATGTTTAAATTGAAAAAGATATTTACTTATATATACTTTATTTCGACTTTAAATTCATAAAAGTATTAAATGATACAATAAAGTGCAGATCTTAATCCAAACCTATTTAAGACATTATAAGTACAAGAAAAATAAAGGCGATTCTGCCATTGATTAATTTGATACATCAGCCTTATAACACATAAAAAAATGGATAGCAGCAATACTAGATTGTTATCATTACTTGTGGTACATACATGTCATAAAATAGGGTAATTATAGTTGGTTTTGATCAATGACATAATTTAGACAGGCAATAATTATCCACATCAATTCCTTTGTACTAGTGACAATCAATAGTGAACTATGTAAAAAACGGACCTGATAAATACAATAAAAACAATAAAACCATATAAGAAATAAATCAAATATGAAAATGTATAAAAATCATCAAATACAATAAAGCGATAAAAAAAACAGGGTATAAAAAGCTACATAATCAGCCCCCCTGAGGCATTATCTATAGAGACATCTTGACAGAGCTATGTCATAGGGAGAGCTTCACTTGTTAATCGTCCTCAGTGCCCTACCCCTGATACCCCACATTTGGCCCCAAAATATTGCCACTGCACAAGCAAATAGTGGCCTAGCATCTGACTTCAAGACTCTCAGTGCAATCCGATAATTATCTGTTCCTATTAGCTTGCAAATTGGGGTCAAGCTAGTTTTTCCTCGGCGTAATATATAGTAGACAAGCGAACAATACGTGGGGTAGGGTTTCTTGATGGATTTTACAACCCGGACAACTAAAGGTAACTTAATTCCTAGAATTCCAGTTACCGCTAAAAACATTCAGGGGCAGTGTACCAAACCTGAACAGGATATATAATGTCCTATCCCCCGGGTGTTCTATAAAATCAAGATAGCCTTCCAAGGAACGATTTAGTTTGTGTGCCATACAATCCAAAGTAAGTTTCCCCTGAGCCTTGCTTAATTCATCCTGCAATACCCACTCCCAATAAGCATTCTTCACGGCACATTTCCGGGGAAGTAAAGTGGGATCGTTAGCTTCCCATGCCTCCCTCATCCCAATGGCTAAGAGCAAAGTCCTTACCCCTTTCAACCCGAGATTTTATTGGCTGTGTCGCTGCATTTTACGTCCTCTAAAGCCCAAGCATATGGCAATAGTTCAGGGGTTGTTTTGATCCTAGGCCAAAAAAGCAGAGAGTATAATCTTACTTTAGAAGCAAGAGAATTCCTGCCCAGATCTAACTTTAGGGGAAGAAGGGGAGTGCTCTGGGGTAACATCCCTAAACCTCTTAAGTACTTGAAGTCGAAGATACTTAGCTCCTCTACACGATCCAGGCACCATAGTTCTGCACCAAACGTTACAGACCTTACCACTTTAGCATCATATACCTGTAGTGCAGGGCCAATTGGTTTGCTATGGGACAATCGATGCTCTCTCCCAAGAGCCCCCGACAGCTGTTTATGCTTCAAAACCATCTTACTAATATGGGGTTTCCGAGACAGATTTTCTGCTATCCTTAAACCCAGACAGTCAAAAGCACTAACCCTTTCAAGCCGAATGCCTCCAAGCCTTGGACAGCCCTGAAAGGATTTGGGAGGATTCAGGGCCATAAATTTAGTTATTGCTTTGTTGATTATTAAACCTTTGTCATCACAAAATTCTTGAAACATATCTAGTAACTGTTGGAGCCCTCCACGTGTTTTAGAAACCAACAAGGTATCGTCTGAAAATAGAAGTGTGGCTACGTTTTCCCCACCTAGCATAGGAGCATCTGCTGGATTTGCGCTGAGAGATTGTACTGCACTGTTTATAAACAGTGAAAAAAGTGTTTACACATCAGTCATGGACCTGATATATTTGACCCCTCACCAGTGATGGTGACCATCAAAAGTACAAGAACGTTAAAGATGAACTGTCCATTACTCAAGTATGACGTTCGAGAATCCTAATTCCAGAGAGTCTGCGACAGAGAATGATTGAAGTGGTTCACGAAGGACATTGTGGTATAGATGCCACAAAGAGAGCTCTTTGAGATCGAGTTTGGTTCCCATACCTAGATGAGCGAGTCGAAAAGGAACTCAAGGCTTGCCACCTATGCAAATGCCTTTCTACAAATGTGACTCAACATATGTTGAATATGTCAGAACTCCCCAAGCATGCTTAGGAGAGAATAGCCATCAATTTCTTTGGTCCACTTGATAACGGACATCATTTGCTAGTAATTGTGGATGAATATTCCAGCTTCCGCTCATCAAAGATCTTTCATCCACTGCTCATGAACGAGTCATTGAGAAATTGGATGTTATCTTCTTGACATGGGGCATTCCAGCCATTGTGAAGTCTGATATTGACCCGCTCTTTAATTGATGTAAATTTAAGGATTTCCTACTGCATCCGAACATAAAGCATCAGAAGAGTACACCTATGTGGCTGCAGGCCAACAGACTTGTTGAGCATTTTATGAGTAGGCTAAATAAAGTGGTACAATGTGCAACTCTAGAAGGATTCAATTTGAAAACTGTACTGAATTTTACCCTACAAGCCTATTGTTCAAAACTGCATTCGACCACCAGCGAAAGTCCTGCGACTTTGATATTCGGGAGGGCAAAGACAACAAAGCTACCTCAATGGACTAACCAACCAGAAAACAGTGAAAGTACCACTCACATAAAGGACTTGGTTAACAAACAGAAAATGAAAGCCTATACAGACAAGAGGCGACGGGCAAAGTACCTCATGTTTAAAGAAGGGGATCTCGTGATCAGCCAGTTGATGCGAAGAAGATGCGAAGAAGGATGCCTCCTAGGATGTTGAGCCCTTCCGTGTGGTATCAACCAACTGACCTTTGGTGACTGCCCTGGGTCCTGGGAAGTCTTTAACCAGATAACCAGAGACTCTTCTCACTTTAGGCATTTAACTCATCAGTCTCCAGATCTAAGTGGTGAACAAAAGACTGAGTCTGAAAAACCAATGACTTGTTTCTTCACTATCTTTGAAGATCTGTGACACTGAAGACAACAGCTGCCAGCTTCCAGGAACCAGATTAGGTCGTATGATTAAAGTGCCAAAAAGACAAATTGAAGAGATGTAAATGTATGTGTATATATACTGATCTGTAAAGAAAAAACTGTACGTTTTTTATTAACAGAGGTGGAGATGTAGTGTCTTACGAAGTTTATGACGGAACCCTTTTGGTTCCTATCGGACTTCGTAGAGCTGTGTTGTAGGTGTTAGAGCGGAAGGCATTGAAAACTTGGTTTAGGATGTTGAGTTCGCAGTTACACGCAGAAGAATAAAGATCTAATATTAAGCTCCATGTGTGGCGTAGTCCTTGGTGGGTGCTCAGGCTGGAGTGGACACTACACCAAGTAAGAAATACACAGTGAGGTAGAAAGAGGAAGAGAATGACAGAGAATGGTAAGGTTCCAGAGTGAAGTAAAGCGAGCTGTAGATGCACAGAAGGAAATAAAAAGAGGGAGAAAGATGAGGAATGGCAAGGGTTGAGGAAGGGTGAGAGAGATGTATGGTAGAAAGAGAGGGAAGTTAGAGACAGGTAGAGGCGGAAAGAGGTAGATGGGTAGAAATGCATGAGATTTGGAGAGAGGCACAACATGAGATGTGAGGTTTAGAAAGACATGTAGGAAGGAGAGTATAGCAATGTATAGAGACATGAGGTAAAGAGAGAGTGAGAGGTACCAAGAGAGGTAGGGATAGAGATATGAGGTAGAGATGAATAGAACGATAGAGAAACAGAGAGGTGAGGTCCAGAGGGTGAGTTGAAACAGAGAAGGCAGTAGGAGAGGTGAGAGAGAGGTGGTAATGATACATTAGGGAAATGAGGTAGAGGTATAGAAAGAGAAGTTGTGAGAAAATAATGAGGTAGTGAAAGGCATGAGATAGAGTAAACAGAAGTAGACAGAGAGATAGAGGAGAGTTAGAGAGCGAATTATTAGTGTGATAAATTGAGAGGCAATGTAGTGAAAGATATTTGAGGTACTTATTCTAGTGAGGTAGAGAGTGGTGAGTGGAGGGGAAATGGAGAGGTAAGGTAACAAGATATGAGTTTAAGAGACATACAGGGAGGTGAAATGAGAGCATAACAATGAGCTGCACAGAGATAGGTAAGCTAGAGAGAGCTGAGGTAAAGAAGTGGGGTAGACAGGTGGGGATGTACAGTGTGGTAGAGAGAAAGATGAATTTGCAAGGTCTAGAGGTGGGACAGAGAGAGAAGTATGGAAAGAGTGAAGTAGACAGTAGTGAGGTAGAGAGCGGTACCGCAAGGTAGCAGGAGAGGCAGATAAAGTAGAGAGAAGTGATGGCAAAACAAAGGAAGTAGAAAGAAAGGCATGGCAGACAAAATGCACAGTGTTTGATAGAGGAAGGAAGACAGCAGTAGAGATGGAGGTAAAAAGAGGTGAGTAAAAAAAGGGAGAAAGCACAGCAAGGGATACCTGATGTAAAAAATTAGAGGTCGATAGAAATCTAGGGTGTGATGCTCAGACGTCGGTAGATACACAATCAGATGTGCTGGTAGACAGGGAGAGAGGATGTTCTAGAGAAAGAGGCATGAGAGAGAGAGAGTCTTTTGACAGTCCAGATCACTTTGCAGGGTGAGGGGGCTTGGAATGTAGGGGCCTTGTGCAGTTACCTCTATGCATATCTAAATATTCAATCAACTTTCCTTAGCTAAATGTTCTTAGTGTGAAAAGTTGACTCGCTAGAAGCACCAGAATAGCTCTCAAACCCACAGTACTTTCTGCAAAGGGAACATTGGCAAGATAGAACAATACAAATGTCCCAAGGTTTTTAAGCAAAGCCCGCTCAACTTAATGAAACGAGGTTTCCATTAAAACTTAATGGTAAGTGAAACCACGTCAAAAACGGGGCAAGCAATTGCCCGTTCAGGAATACTAGCGTGTTACATTTGTGCTTTAATTGAAAGCACAGAGGTAATGTGTTTTACCCCTTTGTAGACGTTTTTGGGTGTGGAATTTAACTAAACAGTGTCCTGTGGGTGCAAATCCCAAGTATAACACCACTTTTTGCAATGGCACAAGGCTGTATCTTGTGCTTAGCAACTTTTTTGTGTGAACTTGGCTATGACATAATCGGCAGGAAACTGTCTGACAACTGGTGCTGCACAGTTTTCTATCATTTTCTCAACTCATTGCTGCTTTTTTCACAAAGTGCTCCATTGCTTGAAGGAGAGTAAATGTGGACTTAAGTTTCAGAGGGCCATACAAGCAGTGGATTGACGAGGGAAAGGATAAGCGCGAAAGCTCCTACGAATCACTGACAGAATATCGACGATCAAAATATCGATTTGCCAAAATATAGACTACCAGAATATCGAATTCCTATCTACAAACAGGTATGTACAAAAATATCGAATCCTAAATATCGTTGTAAATAATATAGGAGGTCATTACGATGACGGGCGGACAAAGTCCGCCCGCCACCATAACGGAATGCGGGACCGTCCGCAAGGGGTGCGGCGGTCCCGCACCTGACATTAGGATGCCACCGCCACCGTGGCGGTGGGACACCCTAATCCCAGCATTGTGGCAGGCGGTGCTCACCGCACCGCCCGCCACAATGCTGTGAATGCACATCGTGCATTTGCATGCACAACGTGACAGGCACCGCGCGGTGCCTGCCACCTTGTGCATACAAATGCAGGGGGGTACCACAGGTACCCCCCATGTGCACCCCCCCAACATCCTGGGGGCCCGCTACGGGCCCCCAACTGCAAAGATCGTATGCCTTTCCATGGCGGCAACGCCGTCATGGAAAGGCTGATCTCCGCAGGCATTGTAATATGGATGGCGGTGTCTTGTAGACACCGCCACCATATTAACCTTGTTTTCCGCCGGACGGTCTTTCCGTCCGCCGCGGACCCCCCAGCCATCATAATATGGCGGGGGGTCTTTGCTGTGTGGATGGCGGGCGGATCGCCCCCGCCGGGCCGGCGGTTACTACCGCCGGCCCGGCGGGGGCGATCCGCCCGCCATAGTAATGACCCCCATAGTTTGCTAAAATATCGACTTTTTTAAATCTCTTAAAAGTAATGTAAAATTTATGAAATTATAACTATAACTAAGTAAAACATACTTAAAAATACTTAAATAACCTTAAAATTAATAAATAATAAATGTAAGTTAAAACAAAATAAACATGCATTTTTATTTTTTATTACATATATATTAACTTAATAATATTAAAAAATAATCAATATTTTTAATTATTAAATGTTAAAAACATAATTTTAAATATAATTACATATATATCTAAATAAACATATAATATAAATATAAAAATAAATTATATATAATAAGTTAAAACATTAAAATTAATTAAAAAATATATATATTTTACACTACATTAAATATAACAATACTAAAAAAATTGCATAGCGTAAAAAGATAAAATTTCTATTTCCACTCCAACAAGTGGTACAGTAGGGAAAATGTTGGATAGCGGGTAAATAAAAATTACTATTCCCACTCCAGCGAGTGGAACAGTAGAGAAAGTGTTGGATAGCGGGTGGGTAAAAATTACTATTCCCACTCCAGTGAGTGCAACAGTAGGGACAGCGTTGGATAGCGGGAGGGTAAAAATTACTATTCCCACTCCAGTGAGTGCAACAGTACGGAAAGTGTTGGATAGCTTAGGGGAATAATTTAATATACCCACTCCTGCAATATAATTAACATTAATTAACAATTAATTATTTTGTAAAAATTAATTTAGCTCCCACCATTTTCCCCTATAAACATCACCTACAATATTGTAACATATTAATAAATTAACATAATTAATTAAGTGATTAATTACAATAAACAATATAATTAATTAACATATTTACAAATTAATTGTTAATAATTAATATCTAATTAATGAAAAAAATACACAATTAACATAATTACCAATTAATTATTATTAATCAATTTATAAATAATTAATTGATAATAAATTAATTAACTTAATTTACAATATAAATGATTAAATATTAAATTATTAAGCAATAAAATAATACATTAATTTATTTCAATTAAATTACTTCCCACCCTATTCCCTATAAACCCACAACCCGCTACAGAATTAAATTAAGCAAAAAAAATGTAACATATAATTAATTCATTCTAAATAATGCTAAAAATATATATTATAATTAAATTACTTCCCACCCTATTCCCCTATAAACCCACAACCCTCTACGGAATTAAATTATCCAAAAATTAATTAACATAAAATTCATTACTTTTACAAAATTCAAACATACATTACAAAAATAATACATACTTTTAATACATATACTAACACTTAAAACACTAAAAAGAAAATCGATATTACTGACTTCGATATTGTGGAACTCGATATTTCTTACCTGCATTTCGATATTCTGCACCACTATATTTTTGCAATTCGATATTCTGTCCATTCTATATTAAAAACTCAATATTCTGTCCAGTCGATATTTTTTTTTCGATATTGTGACTAGTTACCAGCTCCTACATGCCACACATCAGCATCTATTTGACATGTACCCTTACATTGTAATGAAGAATCTTAGTTATCCGTGGGGCATATTATCAATGCCTGGCGATAACTATCGCCAACGCCAGTTAGCGGGAG
The DNA here is from genome assembly GCA_963921515.1 of Calotriton arnoldi. Taxonomy (NCBI): domain Eukaryota; kingdom Metazoa; phylum Chordata; class Amphibia; order Caudata; family Salamandridae; genus Calotriton; species Calotriton arnoldi. Next base: position 2,136,923 of record CAWUFW010001708.1, read on the forward strand.
TTTTGTTATCGCCGTCTATCCCTGAAATTTATCACCTTGTTAGCAACGTATTACCAACACGTCGATAACAGGCGATAGTTTCAGGGAACGGCGGTGAAACTCCCGCTAACTTCTGCGCTATGGCGATAGTGATTTAGGCGGTAGCGGGCGATACCTAGCGATCGCCACATTAGCGGCAGGAAAAGTCCTGCTAAAGCGGCGATAATGGGCTTGATAATATGCCCCAAGGTGCGTACGCAGGAGGTTTGAGGAACGGACGGTGGGCAGAGGCATTTAATGGCAGGGACTGTGCTGGACTTGGCCCTTTTTGCAGGGTCATCCCTGAACTTTTTGCCTTCCTCCTAGCCTTTTTTCTGACATGGTGTTGGTGGTTCTAGGACTCTGGGCACTTTAGCACTGCTGTCCAGTGTAAAGTGCGTGTGCTCTCTGTGGTAAACATGGTAAGATTGGTCTACACCTGTTTGGCATATTAAATGTACCTGTCAGTCCCTTGTAAAGTGGTATCTCAGATACCCAGGGCCAGTAAATTAAATGCTACTGATGGACTTGCAGCGCTGATTGCGCCACCCACCAAAGTAGCCTTTCAAACCTATCTCAGGCCTCTGCCATTGCAGGGCCTGTGCGCGCAGTGTTACTGCCGCTGTGGCGTGACACCTAAACTGTGTGCCATGTCCGTGACCCCCCCTTTTTCTGCATGTCAGTCACCCCTAAGGTAGGCCCTAGCTAGCCCTATGGGCAGGGTGCATTGTAGGTAAAAGGTAGGACATGTACCTTAAGTGCGTGACATGTCCTGGTAGTGACAAACAGCCATTTTGGTTTCTCACTGCTGTGAGGCTGCCCTCTCATAGGAATGCATTGGGGATTCCCTGATAAGTGTTTCAGTGGTAATTCCTGATATGAGAGGAGCAGTGTGGTCAAGTTTGGTATGGTTGGAATAGGAATAATAAATGCTACGCAATGGTGTGCGCAGATTTATTATACCTATTTTAGAAGTGCCACTTTTAGAAGTTGGCATTTCTGTGTGCTATGTGTCAGCCTGCCTGATGTGGATTGCATGTCTGGCTTTGGAGTAACAGGGGCTGGTGAGGTGTGTGTGGCTCCAGGGAGGGCAGGGTGAGTCAGCGCTAGGCTAAATGGGAGAACTGCATTTTGAGTAGTGGGAGGAGTAGTCCCCTGAACCTGAATAGGTCTGTGCCTGCCTGGATTAATGCTGGCTCCGCCCCCCTGTGGTGTGTCTGATGACGAGCCCCCACCTGACAATAGGGAAGAGGAGCCCTGTAAACGGAGTGCTCCAAAACCCCCCAGAACCAGCTCAGGTTGGTTCCCCCAAGCCCTGTGCCAAGGGCAGACAAAATAAAATGTAGTATAAATATTGGGGCTGTGACCCCATGAAAAGGTTGTGCTTTTTTGTGCTTCCTTGCGACCTGCTGCTGCAGGGCCCCAGGAGGAACCGCCACGAGGGACTGCCTCCCTGCTGGAGGGCCCTGTGAGCTGGCCTGCCTGGGCCCAGCCTTTGCCCTGAATCTGTGGGCTTAGAGCCTTGTGAGCGCTGGATTTCTGCCAGGAAAAGGAAGAAGCATGTGTGTCCTGCAGCGCTGGGCTGCGTAACGATTTAGGAGGAATCCCGGCGTAGGGATTCCCCCGAGTTGCTGGGAGAAGCGGGAGCCCACCCCGCATTGTGTGCTTTGGCGGGAGCCCACCCCGCATGGATGCTTCATTAATAGCGGGAGCCCACCCCGCGTTTGTGCTCCTTCTAGCAGGAGCCCACCCTGCATTTGGTTTTATCTACGGGCGGGTGCCCACCCGCACTTGTGAGGAAGAGGAGAAGCCGCTGCTCCGAGAGCAGCCCGGAAGCCAGGCGGCCTTGCCTGGTGGTGGGCGGGGCCGGAAGAGGCGTGCCATGCTGTGGAGCCAGGAAGGGAGCCAGGTTGATGGAGCCCCCGCTCCGTGTGCGCTCCAGTTCAGGCGGGATCGAGTGGTAGACGGGAGCCTACCCCGTCTCCAGGAGCAGCAACGTAAGGCTGCCGGATCCAAAGCGGGGATCCCGTGGTCAGAGAGAGCCCTGCGGATGATCAGCAGAAGCGAGACCTTCCCGCGAGAAAGAGAAGTCCCACGCACTGGCACGGAACAGAGGCCAGAGAAGCCCACAACGAGCCCCGGTGAGTGGGGCTCAAGAGGCACTGCGGTGCCCAGGGTGATGCCACAGCTGCCCTGCCAGACAGAGGGCAGCTGCAACGTTTGGGAGCATTTTGGTTCTGGAGCCCCAGAGCGGGGCCCCTCAGTCACGAAGAGTGCCAGTGTTTTCTCTGCAACATTGGGGGCCATTTTATTTTAGAGTCCCAGTGGGGACCCAGGAGGCACAGTGGTGCCAGGCCAAATTCTCCCAGCTGCACCGCGAGAGAGCGGGCAGCTGCAATCCGGGGGCATTTTGTTTTTCTAATGAGGAAGGGGTGAGTTGCACTCCACGCCCCAGCGCATTGCGCACCGTGGTTTCTGCTGCATGGGCAGCCCAAGGGCCAGTGGAAGGCCCACAGCTTACGCCCTGACTATTTGGACAGAGGGCCTTTGAGCCCCAGTGGAAGGCCAGTTGGCCTGGGGTCATTTTTTATGGTGATGCCTAATATGATTATTGCATAATGTGTTTATGCTGATGATTTATGCACCATGTGTTGATGTCTAATGCTATGCTATAGTGATTTGTGGATAATGTGTTTATGCTGGTGAGGCCTATTGCGTAATGTGTTTATGCTAATGAGGTTTGGGCTTAATGTGTTTTATGCCTAATGTGATAATGCTGAGGTCATTATTTTACCAGTAGTTACTGGTTGTGTTTTACATTTGCTACTTGTGCTTTGTGATGGTTCTGACAGTGGCCTGATTGGCCTTGTCCTGTATATAATCCCCTGTGAATATTGCCTAGTGCCAGTTGGCACAGTGTATATGTGTGGTTATGATCTAATGTGTTTATGATAATACAAAGGCTATTTTTTATATAACCTTGTGTGGAGTTTCTTTTGTAGTGTGCCTAGTGTGTTGCTGCTGTGTGTGTTGCGCAAACGCTTTACACTTTGCCTCTGGGATAAGCCTGACTGCTCGTGCCAAGCTACCAAGGGGTTGAGCAGGGGTTATCTTCAGTGTGTAACTCCCTTGCCCTGACTAGAGTGGTGGTTTCTGCCTGGCTTAGGCGCATGCCCTAGCCAACCAGAAATCCCATTTCTAACATTGGTTGTCAGCAGTGAGGATAGGACTTGCGTTTGCGCAGTACCACAGCGACAACTGGTTGCACTACAAACTCTGCATTAGAGAATCACATGTTTGGGGATTATTTTTCCTGAGTTTTATTTTCTCCTAAAAGTGTCATTTTCTTTGAATTGTGTTCTCCTGTTGCACTGTGGGTTGTGTCTCTTGCCAAAAATGGAATCTGCCTTTATTGCACGAGATCTGTTCGAATACAGTATGTTGGAGTTGAGGGGGTTCTGTGAGGAGAGAGGCATAGCAGTGAGTGGGTCAGACACCCAGCTAAGCATTCCGAAAATGCTGATCCAATGGCAAGAGGATGAATGGAGACTTGAGCACTCTGAGTGGGAGAGGGCCCAGGCCGTACGCCAAGAGGGTGATGGGTCTGAGGGTGGCCCTGAAGAGTCTGAAGAAGAGAGAGAAAATGACAGGGCAGGTATGCCAGTAGATAGGGAGTCCCTTGCTGGGTCCAGTGCCGGGGGCAGTGCCCCATCCCCTTGCCTGTCCCCAGAGGAGTGGGTGGATAGGAGGGAAGAAAGGGAGCATCAGCTGGCTTTGGAGAGGCTCAGATTAGAGCATGCCAAGGAGATAGTGCAACTGGGTGTGGAGGAGAAAAAGGCCTTGTTGGCCCAGGAGTTGAGTCTCAAGGCGTTGGGCCTTGAAGAGAAAAAGCTAGAGACTGAGAGGGTTTTAGCTCAGGAGAGGATGGCGGAGGCAGAGAGGGCCTTCGCCAGAGAGAAACTAGCTCTGGAGGGTTGATTGTCCCCTGAGTGCAGTTTTAGTTGTCTGGATTCACCAGTGAGGGTGGGGTCCAGTGGTGGCAGCAATATGGAGTCCAGTGCAGGAAGTCCCACTCCCAGATCTCAGAGCATGGTACCTAGTTCCCAAGAAGAGGGTGTCACACCTGAAGGGTATAGGTTGAGGTTCAGGGGCAGTAGGAAACTGTCTCAACAGTCTTTGGGGGGTTTGTGGATGAATGTTGTGATGCACTGAAAGGTTGGGTGATGAGTAGCACGGCAAATGATTTTGAAGGGCTGTTCAATCTGGTTGTCAGAGAGCACATGTTCAGTAATTGTTTTCTGGGATTACGCCAACACCTGTTGGAGTGTGAGTTCTCTGATCCCAGGGAGCTTGCACGGGAGGCAGACTTCTGGCTGTGTGACGGAGGGTCTGAAGAGGCATTGGGGAGTGATCCTAAAAGGAGTGGCTCAGGTATCTTCCGGTCCTGTGTGGTGGGAGAGGTTCAGAGTAGCCCAGCTAGGTCCTGGTGTAGTGGGAGGGGTGTAGGGGCTCACATCCTGTCTCAGCGGAGAAGGAGTGAGTGTGGGCTGTGTCCCAAGGTGCCCGACACCCAGTCTCAGGGCCTGGAGGATTCCCTAAGGGAACGCCAGGTCGGAGGCCTAGGCTGTACTACTAGGCCATTTGAGGGGGATCTCCTAGTGTCAGGAGAACCTGGAGCGTCTGTAAACGGAGCTCCAGTGGTTCTGGTGTCTGGCAGTGGCGCTCCTAAGTGGAGGGTGCAGAAGTACAGATTGAGGGGTGAGAGGGGGATGTGTTCCCCAGTGGGAGAACCAGTGGGTCAGGGGCCAGCCAGAAGGGCTGAGCCTCCTAGGAGTGACCATGGTCACACCACTTCTGTCCTGGGGGATTGTCGCGCACTGTCAGATGGACAGGGGTCGGGAGATCTGCGCCAGGCAGACTGTCACACAACATGTGAGTCATGTGTTACCCTCGGTGGGATACTGTGTGCGTCCCCAGAAGTCCTGGCGTGCCAGGTAAGTGCTCAGCCGCAGAGTTCAGCCCCAAGGTTGGGAGGCCAGGTTCAGGTTCTGCCTGACCTGGAGGAAAGGACATCTGTAAGCAGTGTCCTGACCGGTTTGGCTTCCAGGGGTACCACTCCAGGTGGGAGGGTGCAGATCTCTGGAAGGGGGTGCAGGGGGAGGGATTCCTCGCCTCTGACCCCAGTGCAACCTGAGGGTTTAGATCCTATGTTGGGAGACCAGTTGCTGGAGAGAGGTCCTGAACTTGTGGGAGAGTTGTGTTCTGAGGGTGCCTCTCCAAGGAGGAGAGTGCGGAACCCTAGAAGGAGAGGTAGGGGGAGGAAAGCCTCGCCTGTGACTTCTGGTCAGCCTGAGGGTGCGGACCCTAGGTTGGAGGATCAGTGGCAGTTTAGAACTGCACTGATAAGAGGAAGAGTGGAGAATGGTTACTATGTGCCAGGGGTTACTGCCCCCCACTCTGTGAGATGGCAAGGACCAGAGACATCTGGATGGCCTAGGGCCTGGTTCTGGCCGTGGACAGCTAGGGAGTACCAGTTGGGTAGCCTAGTTGGTCCTGGGAGCTTTGACAGAGGGAACCACATGGGTTCAGAGTGGCGTAGAACTGGAAGGTGTCCCTGCAGTTGCGAGCCCGCGTCCGTGTTCTATCGCCCAAGGCAGGGAAGCCCATCAAGGTGGTGATTGGTCTACCCTGCGTTTTGGCTGGAAGGGGGTTGTGTTGGACTTGGCCCTTTTTGCAGGGTCATCCCTGAACTTTTTGCCTTCCTCCTAGCCTTTTTTCTGACATGGTGTTGGTGGTTCTAGGACTCTGGGCACTTTACCACTGCTGTCCAGTGTAAAGTGCGTGTGCTCTCTGTGGTAAACATGGTAAGATTGGTCTACACCTGTTTGGCATATTTAATTTACCTGTTAGTCCCTTGTAAAGTGGTATCTCAGATACCCAGGGCCAGTAAATTAAATGCTACTGCCGGGCTTGCAGCGCTGATTGCGCCACCCACCAAAGTAGCCTTTCAAATCTATCTCAGGCCTCTGCCATTGCAGGGCCTGTGCGCGCAGTGTTACTGCCGCTGTGGCGTGACACCTAAAGTGTGTGCCATGTCTGTAACCCCCCCTTTTTCTGCATGTCAGTCACCCCTAAGGTAGGCCCTAGCTAGCCCTATGGGCAGGGTGCATTGTAGAAAAAAGGTAGGAATGGACCTTAAGTGTATGACATGACCTGGAAGTGACAAACAGCCATTTTGGTTTCTCACTTCTGTGAGGCTGCCCTCTCATAGGAATGCATTGGGGATTCCCTGATAAGTGTTTCAGTGGTAATTCCTGATATGAGAGGAGCAGCGTGGTCAAGTTTGGTATGGTTGGAATAGTAATAATAAATGCTACGCAATGGTGTGCGCTGATTTATTATACCTATTTTAGAAGTGTCACTTTTAGAAGTTGGCATTTCTGTGTGCTATGTGTCTGCCTGCCTGATGTGGATTGCATGTCTGGCTTTGGAGTGACAGGGGCTGGTGAGGTGTGTGTGGCTCCAGGGAGGGCAGGGTGAGTCAGCGCTAGGCTGAATGGGAGAACTGCATTTGGAGTAGTGGGAGGAGTAGTCCCCTGACCCTGAATAGGTCTGTGCCTGCCTGGGTGAATGCTGGCTCCGCCCCCGTGTGGTGTGTCTGATGACGAGCCCCCACCTGACAATAGGGAAGAGGAGCCCTGTAAACAGAGTGCTCCAAAAAAAACCAGAACCAGCTCAGGCTGGTTCCCCCAAGCCCTGTGCCAAGGGCAGACAAAAGGAAATGTAGTATAATTATTGGGGCTGTGACCCCATGAAAAGGTTGTGCTTTTTGTGCTTCCTTGCGACCTGCTGCTGCTGGGCCCCAGGAGGAACCGCCACGAGGGACTGCCTCCCTGCTGGAGGGCCCTGTGAGCTGGCCTGCCTGGGCCCAGCCTTTGTCCTGAATCTGTGGGCTTAGCGCCTCGTGAGCGCTGGATTTCTGCCAGGAAAAGGAAGAAGCGCGTGTGTCCTGCAGTGCTGGCCTGATTGACGATTTAGGAGGAATCCCGGCGTAGGGATTCCCCCGAGTTGCTGGGAGAAGCGGGAGCCCACCCCGCATTGTGTGCTTTGGCGGGAGCCCACCCCGCATGGATGCTTCATTAATAGCGGGAGCCCACCCCGCGTTTGTGCTCCTACGAGCAGGAGCCCACCCCGCATTTGGTTTTATCTACGGGCGGGTGCCCACCCCGCACTTGTGAGGAAGAGGAGAAGCCGCCGATCCGAGAGCGGCCCGGAAGGCAGGCGGCCTTGCCTGGTGGTGGGCGGGGCCGGAAGAGGCGTCCCGTACCGTGGAGCCAGGAAGGGTGCCAGGTCGACGGAGACCTCGCTCCGTGTGCGCTCCAGGTCAGGCGGGATCGAGTGGTAGACGGGAGCCTACCCCATCCCCAGGAGCAGCAACGTAAGGCTACCGGATCCAAAGCGGGGCTCCCGTGGTCAGAGAGAGCCCCGTGGGTGATCAGCAGAAGCGAGACCTCCCCGCGAGAAAGAGAAGTCCAGCGCACCGGCACGGAAGAGAGGCCGGAGAAGCCCACAACGAGCCCCAGTGAGTGGGGCTCAAGAGGCACTGCGGTGCCCAGGGTGATGTCAGAGCTGCCCCGCCAGACAGAGGGCAGCTGCAACGTTGGGGAGCATTTTGGTTCTGGAGCCTCAGAGCGGGGCCCCTCAGGCACGAAGAGTGCCAGTGTTTTCTCTGCAACGTTGGGGGCCATTTTATTTTAGAGTCCCAGTGGGGACCCAGGAGGCACAGTGGGGCCAGGCCTAATTTCCAGCTGCACCGCGAGAGAGAGCGGGCAGCTGCAACCCGGGGGCATTTTGTTTTCCTAATGAGGAGGGGGTGAGTTGCACCCCACGCCCCCAGCGCATTGCGCACCGTGGTTTCTGCTGCATGGGCAGCCAAGGGGCCAGTGGAAGGCCCACAGCTTACGCCCTGACTATTTGGACAAAGGGCATTTGAGCCCCAGTGGAAGGCCAGTTGGCCTGAGGTCATTTTTTATGGTGATGCCTAATATGATTATTGCATAATGTGTTTATGCTGATGATTTATGCACCATGTGTTGATGTCTAATGCTATGCTATAGTGATTTATGCATAATGTGTTTATGCTGGTGAGGCCTATTGCGTAATGTGTTTATGCTAATGAGGTTTGGGCCTAATGTGTTTTATGCCTAATGTGATAATGCTGACGTCATTATTTTACCAGTAGTTACTGGTTGTGTTTTACATTTGCTACTTGTGCTTTGTGATGGTTCTGACAGTGGCCCGTTTGGCCCTGTCCTGTATATAATCCCCTGTGAATATTGCCTAGTGCCAGTTGGCACAGTGTATATGTGTGGTTATGATCTAATGTGTTTATGATAATACAAAGGCTATTTTTTATATAACCTTGTGTGGAGTTTCTTTTGTAGTGTGCCTAGTGTGTTGCTGCTGTGTGTGTGTGTTGCGCAAACGCTTTACACATTGCCTCTGGGATAAGCCTGACTGCTCGTGCCAAGCTACCAAGGGGGTGAGCAGGGGTTATCTTCAGTGTGTAACTCCCTTGCCCTGACTAGAGTGGTGGTTTCTGCCTGGCTTAGGCGCATGCCCTAGCCAACCAGAAATCCCATTTCTAACAGTCTGTGAGTGGCAGGAAAGAGAGAAACAGCCAATGACAGGGACTGTGAGAAGGAGGCCCGAGAGAAACAGCCAGTGACAGGGACAGTGAGCAGGAGGTCTGAGAGAAACAGCCAGTGACAGGGACTGTGAGTAGGGGTCAGACAGAGACAGCTGGTGACAGGGACTGCAAGTAGGATGTCAAGCAAACCCTGCACGTGACAATGACTGTGATATGGGGGTAGGTAGAGACAACCAGGGACAGAGGCTAGGGAATGAAATGAAAGGAGTGCAATCAGGGACCACCGGACACAGAACGTGACAGAGGCTAATGAGCGTGAGTTACATCGAAAGACACCAGGCAGAGACATCTAGTGGGGTGGCAGGGCAGGGAAGACAGCCAGTGACAGAGGCCAAAATGAGACAGAGGGCAGTGCGAGGCTCGAGGAAACAGCAAGTGGCTGATGTGGAGAGAGTGCGAGGACAGGCAGAGACCAGCAGAGGGAGCCCGTGTCAAGAACTAAGGCTGCCAGTGAATGACACCGAGGGAGCAGGATGGACAGGCTGAGAGAACAAGTTACAGGGACTGAGGGGGCCGATGGATGCAGATGTCACCACATTAGACAGGCAGTGACAGACACTGAATGGCGGTCGAGCCTTTAGAGTGGGCAGACAATTCTCTGCACAGAATTGCAGAGACAGATGCCAATTGTTTGAGACAGAAAGAATTCTAGGCACGCTTATGACATTTTCAATGGGTAATGGTTTCACGTCAATTGAGTGGAGTTACACGTCACTTATTTGGTGTGTAAGGCCCGCAGCCCTACAGTGCTAAAAATGCAGGGAGTTGACATCCAACAGTGCCAGTCTTCCAGACACAAACTGTGTGAAGCGCTTCGAGTTGTCACACACCTTCAAACGCTTGCCTCTTTCTCCTCTGTTCACGCCTCAGCACATCTTGGTCTGCCCCCCGTTCAGCCTCAGTCCAGACAGGGCACAGCCCTCGCCCCTCAAGCCTGTTCGCATTGTCTTTCTTTTGGGCGAGTGGTGCATGGCTCTGTACCAGGATGGGCTGAGGAGCTGCCGTTGCCAAGGAGACTCGATTTTTGAGGTCGCATTCTTTTATAAATTTCCATTTATACGGAGCGGCCAGGAAAAACCTTCCCATCTATGTTTTTTTGTTCGAGGGGCCTGCCTGTACCCCTGGTTACGGGGAAGAGGGGGCTCCCAGGAAGTCTCACCAGACCACCACGGGACACAGCACAAGCAGCACGACTGGCACTTCTGGTCTCTTAAATCCAACTGATTTTTTTAAAGGGGAGGGATTTGGGACCCTGAAATTATCAGATCAAACATATTTCATTGGCGATGGTAGAAGAGATGTGATTGGTTGACTTCGTTAGTCTCTGTTTCACCAGAAGGGAGAGTTCTAATCCTGGTTACCTAGCCTGAACAAATTGTGTGATCTTGTGCGCCTACTGTCCACTTCCAATGCCTACGCTTCATAACCATCACAATCAGAGGGAATTTAGAAACAGGCCAACCCCTCTAGTGAAGAGCTTTACAAAATCAGGCGTTGCTACGAAAGCCTTTAAAGATAATAGTGGTTATATTGTTGCTCTCTGAAAGATTTGGCAAGAGAATGGTGGTGAGAAGAAGGAAGACGAGGAGGGTTTGTGTTCAGGTGATGACAGAGCGCACCATTGTCTTTGGAAAGAGAAACGTGACACGTGAAAATCCACTCTGTGCCAATTTCTGTGGGCTCACAGCTCGAGACAGTAAGCAGAGCCTCTTTCCGAAACCGAGGCACCCGTAGCAGGGTGACGGTGCAGAAAATGTGAAGTAAACGCTACCCATCTGTGCCCCAGGCAGCAGGGCACACTGTCCATCCGTGCCTTCTGTTGCAGGGCACTCTGTCCATCTGTGCCTCCTGCAGAAAGGCACACTGTCCGTATATGCCTCCTGCTGTAAGGTACACTGTATTCCTCTGTAGTGGGGGAGCCTGTCAGGATGTGCTCAGTCCAGCAGAGCACACTATCCCTCTGTACAATACTGCCCCTAAGCGCCGCCAAATCACTAGGACACACTTCCCTCTCTGCTTCCTGCAGCAGAGCTCCCTGCCCCTCTATGCCCCTGCAGTGGGGCACACCGTGCCTCCTATAACAGTGCACCATTTCACCTATTTCTTCCAGTAGCAGGCCACACTGCCCTCCTCGATGCCTTCTGTGCAGTGTGCACTGCCCTACTGCATCATGGACGCCTGATAAGATGTGCCTACTGCAGCAGGGCACACTACCCCGTCTCTCTGTGTTTCAGGCAGCAGGGCACACTGTCCCTCTGTGCCTCAGCAATATCAGAGACTGCCCCCTCTCTTTACCTCCAATGCGAACTGCCTCCGCAGGTCAGGGCACACTGTCTCTCTGTTGCTACATGCCACCCAGTTGTCCGTGTGTGTGCCTTCTGAGACAGAAGAAGCGGGCACTCTGTCTCCTTGTGCCTCCAGGAGCAGCGGACACCAGTGCCCATATGTGTGCAGCAGCAGGGGCGCACACTGCCCCTGCGTGCAGCAGAGTGCACTGCCCTTCTGCGCCGACGGTACTGCGGCACACCAGCTCTTTCTGCCTCAGCTGACGGCGCACGATTCCTGCATATCACTATTCACACTTCAGTGAGTGCAACACAAAAATAACCTTTGCACTCCACACCCAACCGTGAACCCAGAAATACCTTTTTTATCCCCCAAAACACACACCAATATCAAAACTTCTGCCAAAACACCCCCCAAATTTCATATTTTACCCCAAAACACCTCCCAAATTTCATATTTTACCCCAATACACATCCCAAATTTCATATTTTACCCCAATACACCCCCCAAAATTCATATTTTACCCCAAAACACCTCCCAAATTTCATATTTTACCCCGATACACACCCCAAATTTCATATTTTACCCCGATACACACCCCAAATTTCATATTTTACCCCAATACACACCCCAAAATTCATATTTTACCCCAAAACACACCCAACATTTCAGATCCGACATCCTAAACCCATACCCACACGAAAATACTTAACATTACACCATTACTGACCTCACAAGGTGTTGTACTCAAATGCGATGTAAAGGCACATGCGTTGTCGGAGTTGCGTAGTTAATGATGTACTGCCTGCGTTGTACTGGACGTCTCCCATGCCAAAGGCAAACAATAGGCTAGCCCGTCTGCGTCCGTCTGCCCCTGGACCGCGCTCAGCACCAAGGAGCCTTCCTCTTGGACACTCCACCGCTACGACGCCAGCACCCTCCTCGCCATCAACCCTGGATGCCACCTCGCCTGCCAGGACCAACCTCTGCTCCGGACCGGACGTCGCCATCACCATCACTGACGGATGCAGTATCACCCGCAAGGAGCAGCCCGACCTTCGAGGACAAGGCATTGCCATCACCTACAGAGGCACACTCTGACTGACCACGCACTCTAATGACCCAAGGGTGACCATGGACCACCTCAACTCCCAGATCCAGACCAAGCCCAAGCACATCCACTGCGGTACCCTCATGTGCAGGCCCCCCAGCCCTTGACCCCCATTGTCAAATACCATTGTTGACCTCATTGCACCCCAGGGTCTCCCATCCACCAACGACATCCTACTCGGTTATCTCAAGTTCCACCTGGACAACCCCAGTGAGCAGAACACCACTGCCTTCTGGGGAAGGTCCCCAACATCAGACGCAAGCTGAAACTCACCTCAACAGGCCACATAGCAGGACATACGGTCAAGCACGTCACCTCCGCCAGCGGGAGCTTCGACTTCAGCCACAACACCGGACTCTCCTGGACCGACCATAATTGGTAACATCATGTCTTCACCTTGCCCACCGGACGCCACCGCAATCATCGGACCCCCTCGCAGCTGGATCAAGGCCACCGAAGAACATCTCGTCAACTCCCTCCACACCAACACTCCACCAATGCTTCCAAACGATGACACCGCAGCACGCAACCACCACCGATGGATCTCCAGCAGCGCCAACATTCGGGCATCACTCATGGACAGCACTGCGTCAGTACCTTCCGCCTGCCTGATGGCAGGCGTGAGGGTGAGGCAGTGCCACAGGGATAGGCTGGCCCCGTGCATTGCTGGAGTTGCGTCATGGTTGTGACATGACTGCAGCAATGCGTGACTTTAGCGCAGGCAGATACGTCAGGATTCCTGACGTAACTGTCATTACTTGCATCATGGTGCGCTGTCCAGTGATTACAGCGCATCCATGCTGTCGCAAGAAGGGCGTAGTGAGAAGTGTTGCAACGCTGTCTTGTCGCAGCGCAGCAACACTTTTCATGACTGTGGCACAGGAATGCGCACTATATTATTGATTGTGCGCATGCCTGCACTGTAGTTTTGTCGCAGGGCAGCGCTGCAACATTGCTTGCAGGGCTGGCCAGCGCCAAAACCTGCAGAGATATGGGCCCAAGTTTTATCACCATTTTTAAGACCAGCTATTTTCTGGTCTTAAGTAACTGGCTCTAACTGCAGTTAGAGCCAGTTTTTGGGCTCTTCAGAATTTCAAGGAGCCCCTTGATAATATGGAGTAGTGGTGTTTGCGTGCCTTTTTGCACTGGAACGCCTACTTTGCATGTCATTAGCGATAAATATCGCTAACATGCTTGGCGATAAAAAAAACGGGCCGCTATCCCCATAAAACTCGCGCTGAGGCCCATTAGCTGCAGCTTGATAATACTGTGATGAAAATATCGCAGCGTTAGCGGCAGAAAAGTGCCGCTAACGAGGCGATAATGGGCTTGATAATATGCCCCCATGTGTTTCTTTTTATTGCTTCCAAAATTCCTCTCCGATGTAGTCACAAAAGAAATAGCTTTTACCCACATTGCCTATGTTTTTTCTTGTGGGTTGTGACAATATAGCTGGATTGAGCTATTTTGGAACATATTAATTCACACCACACCTGTTCTGGTGTGTAACAGTATTTTTTAATTGGGAGCAAGCTGGACTCACATATTTGCTTACATAGGTTGAGCCGCTCTGTGAGATTAAGGGATAGGACTCTTAAACAGTTACAATTTGCCTTCTTCTACCTCCATTAAGTGAATTAGCCAGCAGCTGAATCCTTTCAGTGCTTCCCCTTAATGAGGTATGAAAACTGCTACCATAAAATGAACAAAGGTTTAGGCCTTTTGACAAAAAGACCTGAGTATGAGGAATGAGTCTTCTCCCAGCCCAGGAAGGACAGCTGGGGAGGGGCCAGAAACTTCATTATCCTAAAAAGGAGCAGGGTAAGACCCACTCATAGTAGTGTAAAGGGAGACCTAAGGAAGGGAAACATTTTTTTAGTTTGGCCATCTGTCATCTACTTGACGCAAGGCTTTTGGGACGGGGAGCTGACCCAAAAACCTGTTTGGTATAGCTGAAGATGGAGGGACTGCTCATTTCCCTGAACATACCCTGGCTCACACACAAGCTCCATTCATAGGAAGAAAGATTCTGGCACGTTGGATTTGCCTCAGAATAGTTGGCTGAGGGATAGTTTGCAATAAGGAGAAAAGGGTGTGCTGCAAGAGTGGGAAATGTTGCCCTTGAGAATTTTCTTTGAATGGGTTAGGGAATGTTCAGGAATCATTCCCGCCAACTGGCTTGAGAATCCTAAAAAGCTGGAATCTCACCCATAGCTCATCAGGACACTTTCTGGCACTGCAGAAGAATAGAAGAGGACTGAATCTGCTGTTTGAGTCTTCTGTGGTGACCTGAAAGGCTGGACATGCTCCCACTTGTACAAGACTAAGACATTGAATCCAACTGACAGTTGTCTGGCCTCCTGTGTGGTTACAGGGACACACCAAGCGGCAGCTTGAGTCCATCTGACCGGCAGCAACAGTACCTGAACTTGACACTCTATTGGAGTGAAACCTGGCCGTCTACTGGCTGCCCTGAGTTACTCGGTACCTTAGAAGTGTCAAGAGGTATAACGTCTTGAGGACAACCACAGGAAATGGTTGGCTGTGCAAATCTTGTAGAAGCAAGATGTGAATTCCAGAAGCCAAGTCCCTATGCCACCTTTAGACCTGCAACCACCGGAGATTTAACTTAAGATCTCCAAGTAACCACAGTACTGAGGGGAAAGGGGAAGTGGGGTGAACACATGTTAGTGTTCCAGGATCCCTTCAAGGTAACATCTTGGCTTCTTAACTCTAATGATTTTGTCAGTGTATCAAGTACGCCTTTTGTATAAAAAATAAGTGTAACAAATTTTAGACTGTCACAGTAAAATGCATGAATTTCTTATACTGACTCTGGGACAGATAACATGTATTCCTTACCTAAACCTCCAAATTTCCCCACTGGTGTTCTAATGATAGGTATCCAACCACAGATGTGCAGACCTAGAAAACAAAATAATATTAAATACTAACTAGTACACATAACATGACCTCTGACCTCCTGGCCAGAGACCCCGCTCCCCGCCCGTGCAGCTCCGCTGACTGAGCCTTCGCCGCTGGTGCCCCGTCCTCTTCTGAGACAGGTAGTGGTTCGAGGCTGCTGTCTGCCCTTGTTCCCTGCCTTGCCTTAACCTGTTTTTTTTTGTCTTTCCTTAAATTGCTATCTTTCCTTAAATTGCCTCAAACCTGCTTTTTTATCTTTCCTTAAATTGCTTGCTAATATTGTATTGCTTTTTGTATTGCCTTGATTGTTTTCTCCCGCCTGTTTTTTCACCGCTACTGCCCCAGCAGCCCCTGCCCCTCCAGTCCTCCCGCGCCCACCTCCCAGCTGCATTTCCCTCCCCCTTCTCCTGTATAATGGCAGCCACTGCGCGGGCGACCGCGCAGGACCTCTGACCTCCTGGCCAGAGACCAAGCTCCCCACCCGTGCAGCTCCGCTGACTGAGCCTTCGCTGCTGGTGCCCCATCCTCCTCTGAGACAGGTAGTGGTTCGAGGCTGCTGTCTGCCCTTATCGCCTGCCTTGCCTTAACCTGTTTTTTTTGCCTTTCCTTAAATTGCGTTAAACCTGCTTTTTGCAGTCTGCCCTTGTTCTGCCCTTGTTCCCTGCCTTGCCTTAACCTGTTTTTTTTTGTCTTTCCTTAAATTGCTGTCTTTCCTTAAATTGCCTCAAACCTGCTTTTTTATCTTTCCTTAAATTGCTTGCTCATATTGCATTGCTTTTTGTATTGCCTTGATTGTTTTCTCCTGCCTGTTTTTTTGCCCCTACTGCCCCTCCAGTGCTCCCGCGCTCGCCTCCCAGCTGCATTTCCCTCCCCCTTCTCCTATATAATGGCGGCCGCCCGCAGCGGGCGCACGCTGGCGCGCCAAAGGTGCACCAAAGGCAAGCCCGTCTGTGCCAGTCTGCGACCCGACCGCGACCAGCACCAGGGACCCTGGATCTCCGACCATCCACCGCTACGACGCAGCCGCCATCCGCGCACTGAACCCCGGTAGAAAGAACAACTGCCAGCAGTCCACTCCGAACACAACCCATGGCCTCCTCTCCTGCTGCCACTGCTGTCAGACCGTCACCACCGCTCCTGCCGCCGACACCCTGAAATGCATCCTCCACAATGTGCGCTCCGTGCACAGACACGCCATAGAGATCTAGAACTTCCTCGACACGCACTCACCAGACGTCGCCTTCTTTATGGAAACCTGGACCAATGCCTACTCCGCCCCTTACATCGCCACCGCCATCCCGGATGATACAAGATCCAGAGGAAGGACTGCCCCAACCACCCTGGAGGAGGACTTGTCAACGCACACAAAAACTCCCTCCGCCTCTCCACCTCCAGCGACGAGTTTGCTGCCGCCGAGCACCTGCACTTCCAGATATAGACCAGCCCCAACTCCACGCTCCGTGGCACCCTCCCCTACAGACCCCCGGCCCCCGCACCCCTTTCGCCTCCACCATCACCGACCTCATTGCACCCCACACAATCGCCTCCATGGACTACATACGCATCGGTGACCTGAACTTCCACCTGGACAACCCCAGCGACCACAACTCCACCACCCTCCTCAACAACCTCGCCAACATCGGACTGAAACAACTCGTCATCATGCCCACCCACAAAGCAGGGCACACCCTCAACCCCATCTTCGTAGGTGGAACAGAACCCACTTCAGCCACACCACGCAACCCCCGTGGACCGACCACACCTGCGTGCACTTCCTTATCAACGAACACAAGCCGCCCAGACCCGCTCAGCACCCTCCACGAAGAAACTGGAACAGAATCACCAAAGAATAGCTCAACTCCACCCTCAACCGCAACACCCCCACTGCCACCACCAACGCCAACCTCGCAGCCAGGGAACTGCACACTTGGATCTCCAGCTGCGCAGACAAGCTCGCCCCACTATGCAACCCCGACAGACAGCGCCACAGGAAAGCCCCCTGGTTCACCACCGGCCTCCAAGATGCCAGACGCACCTGCAGACGCCTCGAGAAGAACTGGAGAAACAACAAGATGCCAGAGAACCACACCACCTCCAAAAACGTCATGACAGAATACCACCAACGCATCAGAACCACCAAAAGAACCTTCATCCACAACAAAATCCTCACCAACGCCGGCAACTCCAAAGAGCTTTTCAGCGTCATCCAGAAATTCACCAAGCCACCCAGCAAAACTACTGACATCGCCCCATCTCAGGACCTCTGTGACAAGCTCGGATCGTACTTGCATCTGAAAATTAGGAACCTCTATGAAAACTTCAGCGACCACACTCCGGACTCTGCAATCACCATGCCTTCCGGCAACACCAGCCAGCCCAACCATCGCCACTTGGATACCGGTCTCGACCAAAGAGACCACTGCGACTATGAAAGGCATCCACTCAGGGGCCCGCACGGACCCGTGCCCACCACACATCTATGACAGAGCCGCCGCCGCCATTGCACCAGAACTGTGACGCACCATCAATACCACCTTCACAACCGGCACCATCCCCAACAACTGGAAATGCGCAGAAGTCAGACCCCTGCTCAAGAAACCCTCAGCAGATCCCACGGACCTCAAGAACTACCGGCCCATCTCTCTCCTCCCCTTCGTGGCAAAGGTCGCGGAGAAGACCGTCAACACACAGCTAACAAAGTTCATTGAAGACAACTCCATCCTCGACCCCTCCCAATCCGGATTCCGCAGCAACCACAGCACCGAGACCGCCCTACTCACAGCCACAGATGGCATCCACACCCTCCTCGACCAAGGCCACAACGCAGTCCTGATCCTACTCGACCTGTCAGCAGCTTTCGACACTGTCTCCCACCGCACACTCGCCGCCAGACTTCACGCGCTGGCATACAAGGAACCGACCTCGACTGGATCTGCTCGTTCCTTACCAACAGAAGCCAAAGAATCAGACTGCCAGCCTTCCTCTCCGAACCAACGGAAATAAACTGTGGAGTGCCCCAGGGTCGTCACTCAGCCCTACCCTCTTCAACATCTACATGGCCCCCCTCACCGCCATTGTCAGAAAGCACAGCCTCAGCATAGTATCCTACGCCAATGACACCCAGCTCATCCTCTCTCTCACCAAGGACCCCACTACCACCAGACTCAACTTCCAAGAAGGGTTGCAGGAGGTCGCATCCTGGATGAACAACAGCTGCCTGAAGCTCAACGCGGAGAAGACGGAAGTCCTCATACTCGGAACCACCCTGCCAGCATGGGATAGCACCTGGTGGCCCACTGCCCTCAGCAGCCCCCCGACCCCCACAGACCACGCCAGAAACCTCAGCATCGTACTCGACTCCTCCCTCTCCATGAACAAGCAGGTCAACGCCATCGTTTCCAGCTGCTTCAACACCCTCTGCATCCTCCGAAAGACCTTCAAATGGATCCCCCCCCGAGTCAAGGAAAACTGTCACCCACGCACTCATAACAAGCAGACTGGACTACAGAAACGCCCTCTACGCCAGCATCAACAAGTCCCTACTTCGCAAGCTCCAGATGATACAGAACACCGCAGCCAGACTCGTCCTCGGCATCCCCGACATGAACACATCAGCCAAAATCCTACGGAACCACCACAGGCTCCCCGTCGAGAAAGGAGTCACGTTCAAGATACTCACCCATGCCTACAAATGCCTACACAACACAGGACCCCAAAACCTCAACGAGAGAATCACCTTCCACGCACCCAACAGAAACCTCCACTCTGCCAACCTCGCTGAAACCCCGCGCATCCACAGAACCAGAACAGGGGGAAGAGCCTTCTCCTACATCGCGGCGAAGACCTGGAACGAGCTCCCTATCAACATCAGACGCACCCCCTCCCTGAACTCCTTCAGGAAGGCTCTCAAGACCTGGCTCTTCATCTGAACAGAACTGCTGCTCCCTCCCAAGCGCCTTGAGACCCTCACGGGTGAGTAGTGCGCTTACAATTCCCCTGATTGATTGATTGAACATTCTAAATCAATAACACTCCATGATGCCCAATAATACCTATGTGTGTAAAAATTGAGGGACACTTTGGAAGCTGTAAAAATCCAGAATTATTTCATTCCAATAAAGTCTCTTTTAGCAAACAAAAAACAAAATTACTCAAAAACCCATATAAATTGTCGCTCTTAAAAGTAACAGCCCATAAGGCACCATGTATTGAAAGCAGTGTTATTTTCTCTTTTACTGATCGTTAAAGTCTCTTTTCATATATAGTCTTTTCTTCCTTCAATGTAGAATCCCAAAGGAGAAAGTTCCAAAAAGAAAAACAAGTTGTAGAATCCAACTGCAGGATGGTGAGTTATATCCAGCATTAATTATTTCCATGCACCCTACAACCTTAGCATAACAGTCAGCTGTGGGTAGGGTCTGGTTTGGAAGCCATCGATGGCATATGTGTGAGCTTGCTGCTCCACGCCAGCCCATCTTTTACCCTGTAAATTCCAGTGCCTGGCCTGCCTGCTGCAGAATGCGGTGCATGTCTCCAATCAAGGGGGGACATAGGGGGTGTGGGGCGCTGCCAGAGCCCGGGGGAGACCAGAAGGCCCGGTATTGATGAGCCGAGCAGTGGGCCTCTCTTCCAAGATGGCAGCCCTGGACTGCTGACCTGCTGAACCCGGGTGGCTTTGGGGCTCTGCACGGTGGCTGACGGAGACCTCAGGACCCCTGGGTCACCGCAGTGGGAGGCGAAGTGGCCCGCCTGACGTTGGAAGCTCCCAGTGACCTAAGAGCTGCAGGAAGGAGACTGCAACTCAGGTGGGACAGCAGCCTCTTCAAACCAGTGAGGTCCATCGCTGGGTGAGGTAGCCTGGACTGCTGAGTCATTGCAGGGGACATCGGAGACAGAACGTGACAGGGTGCGGGTATGAAAGCAACTGCAAAACTGGAGAATCAGGTTGCTGGCCCGACCTCGCCTGAGGGGAAGGACGTGAGGCAGCAGATGGTCTTGCTGAGAGCCGCGGAGGTCGGACGTGGGAGCGGTGAGTGGTGACGGTCCCTCTGTGTGGCGGACGCTCGGGCCTGGTTTGTGGCCCGGTGAGATGCATGGTGCTCGGCCCAACCTGGCCTGCCCCCGTTCACCCTCCTCTAATGCATAGGATTCTGTGCCGCGCTCTGAGATGGGAAGCGGACCTTGGCTAAGTTGAGGGAGTGGTACTGAGGGGGCAGCCTGCCTGGGGCTGTGCTGATGAACTGAGTACTGTTGCTGAGGGTCATAGGTTGTGTTGTGGTGGAGTGGTTATCGAGAGCCTGGCTTGGAGTCTAGTGACAGTCCTGCTAGTGGGGGTGGATTCCCGGTTCGCCCCCACCTTCTCCTGTGGGTGAATCTGACTCCTACCTGGGGCTATTTGATGGCCTAGAGCTCTGCCTTGCTCCCTGAGGCCCGACAGGGACCCTGGACTGTGCTGAGGGACCGTCTCCCCGGGGACGTTCTTGAGCTGTTTGCCTCCCATGCTATGACCACAAGGCTAGGACCCATGCAGCAGACAGTAGCCACTCCGGGTGACAGGTGAGAGTTGGCCACCGCCTTGTCAGGGGACTGGAGATTTGGGCACATGGTGATGGCCTTGGTGTGACTTTTGGAACACTGATCTCTGGTTCTACTGCTGCCTCTCGTTTGCAGTGATATATTGGGGTGTGGCGACCTGTGGGCAAAACCACGATTGCAGCTGTTGGAGTACTGCACCTAGCCAAGATGGGTAAGGCCAGCACGGAAACAATGGGAGCACCGCCTGACCACGAATATAATCCCCCTGAGCAAAAACAAGAGAAATTGGGGTTGGTGGTCCCGGTAGACCCAATGCAGCAGCAGTTAACCAAAATTCTTGACGCCATTGCTGACACTAAAGCCACCCTGCACCAAGATATTAGTACCATGTCAGAGGGGCAGGGGCTGCTCGGAGAAGAGCACCATCAACTAGCAGAGAGGGTGAAAGTAATGGGGTCTTCACTCGCCGATCTCCACTCTACACAACAAACATTGTCACTCCAAGTTGCAGAGCTGTCTGACAGGGTCTGTATGCTGGAACATAGGGCTGAAGACACAGAAGGGTGCAACAGAAGGAACAACATTAGGGTGGTGGGTCTGCCTGAAGGGGTGGAGGGCAGAGACATGATTTCTTTCCTTGAGCCCTGGCTTAGCACAGTAGTTGTACCGGAGAGACTATCGAAATTCTACACCCATGAGAGGGCTCACTGCATCCCAGCTCGTCCACCTGCACCGGGACATCCTCCGTGCCCGTTTGTGGTGAAGCATCTACACTATAACGATAGAGACATACTCCTACAGAGGGTGAGAGCTGAGGGCCCATTCGTGGTGGACAACAGCAACGTCTCAATATTACCTGACTACACAATTGAAGTCCAGCGGTGACGAGCTTTGTTTCTTTAAGTTAAGAAGACTCTACAGGAGGAGGGCCTACAGTATTCCTTAATGTTCCCTGCCCGGCTCCACATAATGTTGGAGGGGAAGGCACATTTCTGTGATGATCCCAAAGCAGCGTGGGAATGGCTTGAAGCCTACAAATCTAGGGAGCCAACGCCGAGGATGGAACCTGCCACTGCGCTTCAAGCTCTGAAACTCAGGAAAAGGTCCCTTAAAAGGTCCAAATGGGGTCCATCGAAAAAACCAAGTCCATCCCAAACTGAGAAGGCAAGGGCTGCGGCCCAAATTATGAAAGACAAAGAGACCATCTCAGAGGCCGGCTCCCTTTCGCTAAAAGGGACTGAAGTCTCAGACTTGGACTCCTCCCAGGCAGACAGTGCTCCCCTACTGATAGTTACTCCCGAGGACAGCAGATTACCTTCTTTGAAATGCAGACCACATCCGAGTGGTGTAGGTCGCCCCTGTGATGGGCCCCGCCCTGTTGTGATGCTGTGAGAACTGGCTGGACATTATTGATGACTGGGCCAGCGCCGGCCGAGCGGAAGATTGCTTCTTTTGGGCCGTGGCCTTACCCCCCTTGGGGGGCCACTCCTTTGGTTGTTTCAGGTCCTCTGCCGAGACTGATGGTTTAACTACAGTTTGGGTGGCTGGCCGTTGCCAGACTGCTCTGGGATTGGGGAGTTTATGATTGTGGATATTTCCTTTATGGTTTGGTTTGTTTTTGTTGCAGGGGTATTTATCGATCTTCTACCTGGGGGCCAGGCGTGTGTGGGTGTGGAGTGGGGCAGGGTGTTAAGGTACATTTTCTGCCATGGCATTCACACATTACACATTTACGTTTTTGAAGTGGAATATTTAGACGGATGGGCTCAGATATTAAGAGGCATAATGTGCACAAATACTTGAGACGGAGTGGTATGCAGAAAGCCCTGCGGCAGGAGTCACATCTTATTTGAAGTGAGGTGGAGAAACTATGTAGGAGATGGTGGGGGAAGATATTTGAGACCTCTTTTTCAGCATATGCTCGGGTGCGTTAATTTGGGTAAGGGCTGGAGTCTCTTTTGAACCAGTGCATAATCTGATAGATAAGGAGGGTAGATATGTGTTGCTCACCGGGAGACTTCTTGGCTGGGATATTACACTTGGTAGCATCTATGCCCCCAACCAGGACCAGGTGCCCTTCCTCCATGATCTCACAGCCCACAAGGCTGATTTGACAACGTTAGACATGATACTCAGGGGTGACTTTAATTGTGTGGCAGATGTCACCTTGGACCGTTCGCATCGCCTGCTACCAAGGTCCCAGGCCCACCACATGGCAGTGGGATTTCAGGATTGGATGAGGCACTGGGGGTTGAAGAACATCTGGAGGATGCAGCACATGGACGGAAGGGACTATTCCTTTTACTCGCACATACACCACTTACATATGAGGCTGGATGCCTTTTTATGCTCTCCTGGCCTTAGCGGTACTATTACCCACACTGAGTATCTGGAACGCACACTTTCAGATCTTAGTCCATTGTTGTTGGACTTTCAACCCTTAGGGAGACGCCCTTTGATTCCCTTATGGTGACTCAATCCCTTAATGCTGGAAGACACCTGTTTCAAGGAGACCCTGGGCACCTTTATTGATACTTACTTCTCTAAAAATGCACAAACAGCATCCACAGCACTAGTGGAGTAGGAGGGTTTAAGGTGGTGGTACGGGGCATTGCCTGGGACAGTTGATAGGGGTGCAGAGGAAACTACACCTGGAGCTGGGGGACCTAGAGGATAGACTACACAGGTTAGATAACGCGCATCGATCGGGAGCCACTGATTTGGAAAACGTGCCAGAAGAACAAGCACTGGAGCACCCGAATGGCTAAGATGCTACTTCGGTGCAAGAAGAGGAGGGGAGACCGAGCCGTTTATTGGCATGGCTAGTTAGACCGGAGATCCGAGAGTCCCCGATCACCCATGTCCGGTCTGGGACTGGTGAGTCTGAATATGATCCAGAAGCGATTAATGCTTTATTTCATGTTTATTATGAAGCCCTGTATACTGCACCACCTCCGGTTACTCCGGTAGAACTGAGCATATTTCAGCTCCGGGTGCTGGACCGGTAGGGGCAGGAGACGTTTGGAGGCCCGGTGAGGATACAAGAGATTCGCGAGGCTATTAAAAACCTGGCCACAGGTAAAACACTGGGCCCGGATGGTCTCCTTGCAGAATTCTACTCCGCGATTGCTTCGAGATTGGCACCCTGACTAGTGACTTTGTATGCAGAGTCTTTGAGACTTGCACAGCTCCCTGAGTCTACACGGGACGCACTTGTGATTCTGCTTCACAAGACAATGGTTTCAGGGGCCCGTGTTGTAGTCTTCCGACCACTCTCCATGCTCAACATGGATTTTAAGATACTTAGCAAGATCCTAGCTCTCCGCTTGCTTCCATATATGCGTACCCTAATTCACGCCTACCAGACTGGGTTTATTCTGTCCAGGAATACCTCATTTAATTTGCGCAGATTGTATTCTGTGTTGTACTACCTTGGAGTGCGACTCCTCCAAAAAGGCGGCCCTCCTGTCAATAGATCTGGAAATGGTTTTCGACACAATAGGTTAGGATTACTTGTTTGAGACCATGGAAAGTATGTGTGAAAGTACTATATGATTGAATGCCCCACAGCGCGGGTTAAGACAGGTAAAATGGTATCCACACAGTATGAGATCTCTCGTGGCACTCGACAGGGTTGCCCTTTATCGCCCCTCTTATTTGCTCTGGCGATCGAGCCACTGGCCGTGCTGTTCCGACAAGGAGGCGAGGGTATGGGACTGACTGTGGGCAGACGTGAACATATCATTTCCCTATATGCAGATGGCCTCTTGATTTATTTGAAGGACGCTGTGGTGGGCTCTGCCACGGCGTTAGGCCTCCTGGGGAGGTTTGAACTCCTGTCGGGCTTAAGGGTTAACAGAAACAAGACTTACATGTTCCCCATGGCTGGAGCGCCGCCCCGACCCCCAGGATCTCCCTGTGGATATTAATTGGGCTCATTCTACTTTCAAGTATTTGGGTATCCACATCTTCCATTGCCTTGAAGACTTGAGAGAGGGTAATATGGGTAGGGCTCTTAGGTTTCTCAGGTCCTGTGTTCCTTTCTTGTGCTCTTTGTGTCTGCCGATCATGTCCCGGGATTCCTTATATAAAATGGTTATGCTGCAGCGCCTGTTGTATTTTTTTATCAATCTCCCGATTTCTGTACCTGTGGGCTGGTTTCAACAATTGGACTCCTTGCTGTGGGATCTTATAGGGCAGAATGGGCGGTGGAGGGTGTCATTAGGGACTCTGCAACAACCCATGGCGGGGGCGGCCTGGAGGTGCGGAACTTCAAACTCTAATTCTTGACCTCTCAAATATAGTGGCTAGCACAGTGGCTGGAGGGAGTGAGCCTGGAGGGGGTGGACCTGATGGAGTCTGGAACCTGCCACACCTTAATACTAGCTAAACTGCTTGACCCAACGGTGGTATTACCCTATCAGTCATTATTGCAGACTACGGCCTTGCAGTGTTGGAAACGCTGCATGACTAAAGCGGCGGGGATTCCTCGGTATGCCCTGGCACTACCATGGGTCGGTTTCCACATGGCAACGTACGGTCGATATTTACAGCCGAACAAATGACAGCTTGGACAAAAGCGGGGCTGGAGACGATTGGGAACTGCTACCAGCAGAAAGTTCTTGCTCCTTTTGAAGACCTGGTCAAAGGCTTTGGCCTTCCGCCTGGTCAGTTCCTGCAGTACGAGGACTTGGTCCACACGTTTTTGGGGTTGTGGGGAAGCAACAGTGAAGAACCCGAGACACATGCGGTGTTATGCTCTTTGCTTACTTTGGGCCCGGCAAAACACCAGGTGAAGTGATTTTATGCTACACTGTCTGGAATGTCCCGTACTCCCTTACTAAAACTGCAGAGAAGATGGGAGATGGTATTGGACAGGGAACTTTCAGCCTCGAAATGTGGCAGAATTCTAGCACCTCCTAAGAAGGTTTCCTGAAACACTGTAATATACTAAGGTTAATTATGTGCATATGACCTATGTGACACTCTATAGACTTCAAGTTGCCTTTAATGGCGAAGCATGTAGCTGTCCCAGGTGTAATTATAGCAATGCAGAATTTATACACATGACCTGGGGAAACAGGTTTACTGATCTGGCCTTATTCCTGGCTAAGAGGAGGATAGCAATGACCTGGAAGCCCGTCAATGGGCCCGTGATAGGGACCTTGAAATGGGAAGTGACTTATTGGGCCGGAGCTGAGGGCAGAGTTTTGATTAGGGAAGAGTGGAGGGGTTGAGACGCCGTTCCATAGCAGAGCAATGGAGGGAGGTACTGGAGGCCTGGGAGCACCCGGTACAGGTTCATAGCAGTGAAGAGAGGAGTGAAGATGGGAATTGGTCTGAGGAGGAGAGCAATAATGTAGCTGAGGACCCTAATATGACTGAGGTCCCCCGTGAAGGTGCTTAATCGTAGGGAAGGTACCGGAGTGGGGTGTTGCAGAATCTATGTAACAGGAACAGGGTGTTGCCCATTCGCCCACGCTGTCTCCCAAGGTCTCCCTTGTGCAAACCCG
Source organism: Calotriton arnoldi (assembly GCA_963921515.1). Classification (NCBI taxonomy): domain Eukaryota; kingdom Metazoa; phylum Chordata; class Amphibia; order Caudata; family Salamandridae; genus Calotriton; species Calotriton arnoldi. The sequence continues at coordinate 2,163,021 of CAWUFW010001708.1, forward strand.
GGACACGCAGAGCATAGCACACTGGCCATCCATCTGGTAGGGAGTAGCCAGAGTTCCCCCTCCTCCTCCTTGCAAGCCGAAAACCCCAGACCATTTCTCTGGACTATAGTGTTATCAAACCCTTCTGCCTAAGGTAGTTACTAATGGTTGGTTTTAGTTTTTGTTTAATACCAAACTAAAGCCATTTCTCCATAGCCCCTCTCCGAGCTGGGTTGAATATTCTTGAAATCGGTAAATTTCATAAGGATCAAGCAGTGTGTCGCACTGACACAATTTCTACTGAAATCACTAAGGGCACCGATTATTACTATTACAGTATATAGCATGTTAGTAACATGTTTGCAGTTATACGATTTGATCGGGGTGAACCCCACACTGCTTTACTATGCTGTACTCCGAATTGTGTCATGTGCAATACTGGTAACTTGTTTGTCTAACTGTTACTACATTAAATGTCAATAAAAACATGTTTGAAAAATGAAAATTGTCAGCTGTTGGTAACGTCTTTTCCTTGTACCCAACCTTCAAGATGCAGTTGAAAAACTGGAGTCAAACAACAAAGCTGCGTACAATGTGGAGCCTTCTTCTGCAGGTAGCAGGTAAGTTAGCACAGACAGTCAACAGAAGAAAACCAGAGGACAGGCCGTCGAAAACAAGGTAAGTACAAACTCAGAAAATTACACTCATTTACAGGTCCCAACGGGGTCCCAAGTGCATTTTTTATGTTGCTGCACTCAAAGTCCCCAACTGTTCTGGGAGACAGGCCAATGCAGGAGACCCTGCAGGATTAGACCTTGTCTCCTGTCTCGCCCCCCCTTCCTCACTTCCTGGAAGTTGGATGTGCCACGCCCCCTAGACAGGGAGGCGTGACTGCAACCATGACAAGAGAAGCTAATCTCTAAACTCTGAAAAGTTAGGACATTGATGAGACCTTGCGGCAAATGTGTCTGATATTGACAGTACTTCATCGTATAAAACTTCAGGCTTGCCAAGCTGGAGATTTTGAGCTCCCTAAAAAAAATAACCTGAAATAGATGTTGGCGGTGGTTTGCTTCATCACAAATGTGACATCTATCCTGTCAGGCTTATTGAAAGCCTGACAGGATATAATGCACTTGTAATAAGGCAGACAGGATATCCTCCATGTTTGTGACAGAGTAACCTGTTTGCTAAACTCTAAGTGAGACCTTAAGTCTGAAGGTCGAAGTCTTGACCATGTAAAAGCATGAAAAGTATCTACCTGAAGCAAGGACTTCAGCAGATGTGAAATTTGATTTTCTCCTGCTCTGAGCTTCTCCTGCCAAATCCAAAAGCTTCAGTGGGACCTTGTTCAAAGGCTATCTGGCTGCGAGAGGTCTTTTGCAGATGCAACCTTCAATTTTGCCCGCCTGGATGATTTCTACTTCCATTTCAGAGACTAAGTCAGAAGGTAAAATCGTTGCCCAAGTCTAACCTGCTTGATGCATCTGACGCACACTCCATTGTGATCAGTCTAGATGCTGATCAACCATGAACGGACACTACTGATGAGTGTTTTATTTCTTATTGGTACTTTCTTTTCCTCAATCTTTAAACATTTGAGTAGGAAAATCATCCTTTTTGCCCTGATCACTCCCATTTTGTGTGACTGTTCCTGGTGATTACTGACTCTAGATGTGCCCTGGGCTCTGCTAACCAGGCCCAATGCCAGTGCTCTGTTTATGGTTTAAATCTTTTATTATTTTGAAAAGACAGGTATAACAATAGCTGCCACCTACATCCACCGGCCGGTGGGGATCAGTTGCATTCAATGATATGAAGAATATAGATAAACCAAGAGTTAGGAGTGAGGAGGGGAGGGGGATAGGCCTACCTTCTTCGGGGTGTGCACTGTGGGTCAAGTGGCCACTATGTGGGCGTTAGGGGGCGGCTGGGCCAGATACCCTCATTCGTCCTTGGAGGGAAGAGCCTTAGTAGGCTGGAGTACCCAGAGATATCTCGGGCATGTAAGTTCTGTGAATTCGGTGGATAAGAATTCTATGGTGGTGCCCCATGTTTTGTCGAACTTAGGGAGAGAGCGTGTGAGGCCGGCTGTGATCTTCTCCATCCCCAGGGTTTCCCATAATTTATATAACCAATCCAATAGGGATGGTATCTTCTCAGTCCCCCATCTAGACAACAACGCCTGTTCGGCTGCCCCCAGTACTAGGGTGATTGCTCTGCCTCGACAAGATCTAAGGGGGTACATCAAGGTGTTTGGGAGTCCTAGCAATATGAAGGAGGGGAGTTTGGGTAAGTCTGTGTGGTATATGTTGTCTATGTCTTGGAGGATTGCATTCCAGTAGCCCTGTATCTTCGGGCACGACCAAAGAATATGTGTAAGGGTGCCCGAATTACCACACTGATGCCAGCACTGCCCATTCCCTCCCAGTTTCCATCTTGCAAGCCTCGCTGGCGTATAATACCAATAATGTGCTATTTTTAAGAACATTTCTTTACCAGCGGTGCTGCAAGAGGAAGCTCTGGCTCTACGTATAATGTCTTGCCATTCTTTGGGAGAGAACTCATACTCCAGTTCCGCTTCCCACCTATGCTGAGCAGGAGACTTACTATGCTGCTTAGGGGCATTTAGGAAAGTATAAATGTCCGACAGTAAATGCCTATTGGATGTCCTTGTAATATACCACAACTCAAACTTGGTCAGGGGGCGACCCGCGTGGGGACACACCTGTGGCTGGATCACCCAGTGGCGGGGAGCAAGATATTGCCAGTATGCTTTCTGGGGGATCCCGAAGCCTGCAGTGAGGCTTGCGAACTCCATCACTCCCTTCTCATCAAAGAGGCCTCCAACGTGTTTGCAATTGGCCTCTTGCCAATGGAGGTAACCATTACCCACGCTTGCCGGGGGTAAGTCTGGGTTTCCTATAAAAGGGGTCAGGAGAGACATGGGGGTTGAAAGGCCACACGGCTCCTGCACCCTATCCCACACTCCCAGGGTAGTTCTCAGGACTGGGGACACATATATCCCACTGGGTCGGTGCCTCCGAGGGAGCCATGGTACTTTCCAGATGTGCATGCCCGCTATCGAGCGGTCAATGAAGCACCAATGCTTCTCCCACTCCAGCTTGTACCACTCACGCATATATCTAATTTGTGCCGCCTGAAAGTAGCGCCCCAAATGCGGGACACCAAGCCCCCCCATCGTCCTGTTTCAGATATGTCAGGTGACGGGCCATTCTCGCCTTCTTACCTCCCCAAACAAAGTTTCCTATGAGGCGTTGTAGTTGTGCTAACATTTTGGATGGCGGTCGTAGCGGTAGTGTTTGCATCACGTATAAGATGCGGGGAAGGATGGTCATTTTAATGGCTGCCAGTGTTCCCAGCCAGAACATAGTGTGCCTCTTCCAGTTGGAGAGTTCTCCCCTGACCTCCGACAAGAGAGTGGAATAGTTCACTTGGGCTATCTTAGCCAGTGTGGGGTACATCTGCAAGCCCAGGTACGGGACGCCGTCGGCTGCCCACGCAAATGGGAACTGTGCTGCCAAAGCCTGTTGCTCAGTCTTGGGGAGGGTCAGGCAAGGGCCTATGTTTTGTGGATATTAACTTTGAATCCTGAAGCTCGACTGAAGCACTCAAGTTCCTCCATGAAGTCATCGGCTGGGTTAAAAACAATACCACATCACCCACGTAAAGCGAAATTTTATGCTCCCTGTCACCCATTCTGATCCCAGAGATAGCCGGGTTTTGGCGTATCCTTTCTGCAAACGGCTCCATATATAAGGCAAAGAGCAGGGGCGCTAAAGGACAACCTTGTTGTGTCCCTCTTCTAATACAAAACGGTCGGGAGGTCACCCCGTTAACCCTAATCCAGGAAGGGTTCTGGGGAGATAAACTGGTCTTCAAAGGGAGACGCCTAGATGTCACAGGACCCAGGCCAGCCCCCACTTCATTGATCCCCAGGAAGATAGGAGTCACTCTATTTAGATAAGGAGATGGGCTGGAAGGGGAATGCATGGAAAGAAAAGTTAGCTACACCTGTGGGCTGGGTTAGCCAGACCTAAACTCCAAGGAGAGATTTTCTCCAATTTAATTTTTGCTGAGATGTGCATTCTAGGACAAACATATGCCAAACTTTCCAGGAGGTTTTGTTATGGCAGAGGGCGGCAATTTGAACCCCATTGTTTGGAGTGTCCCCCCCCTTTTGCTAGCCCAGAATGGGGAATAAATATGGGACAGCAGCAAAAGCACCTCAGATCCCTGCCTGAAAACATCTGGAGAAGAAGGACTGCCCGGCTGGATCTTTGGACTGCACGAGAGGACTGCACTCAGAAGGACTGCACCTGCTGCACTCTAAAGGCTCCACAACAGAAGGACTTTGACTGTCTTGAAGGGTAAGGAGTGGACTCCCTGAGTCGCAACAGGTAGAAAAATGCTGGAAGAAGTCAACTGCAATATCCACTTTAACCCCTTCGGTGCTCACGATGGCCGGGAGCCATCATGAGACACGGTGGGCGTGTGCTCATGACGGCTCCCGGCCGTCATGACACATGGCCCCGGAAATCCCTCTGGTGCGGGCACCAGAGGGATTCCCTTACACCCTAAGAGCCTCGGGAGCTGGGGAAGAGCTTCCCCAGCTCCCGAGGCTCCACGTGGTTTCCTGAAATGACGATCAGCGTGCACGTCGCGCTGACGTCATTTCAGGAAACCGAAACTGAAATGAGCCAAGAGGCTCATTTCAGTTTCCCTTTCTACGTGCTCAGGGGGCTATCTCAGCCCCCTGAGCACGAAGAAAAACGGGAGAGGTATCGTTGGAAAGGGGAGAATCTCTCCTTTCCAATGGCATCCTTCCCCAGTGGATCCCTGCTTGGGGATCACACCAGGAGGGCGATCCCCAAGCAGGGATCCACCCACTAGACACCAGGGAGGGGGGAGCGGCCCCTTGGGCAAGGGTCTTTGCTCCCCCAATTAAATTTGGCACAATTTAGTCTTTTTGCCCCCCCTGGGGGGCAGATGGGGGCAGTAGCCCCCAATCTGCCCCCCCGGGGGAGCAAAAAGCCAACTAGACACCAGGGATTTCTTTTTAGCATATAAAAATAAGGATAGGGGCTGCCCAAAATGGGCATGCCCATGCCCCCACCCCCGCAATCATTACAGGCTTTCTGCCCCCCTGGGGGGCAGATGGGGGCAGTAGCTCCCAATCTGCCCCCGCGGGGGGGCAGCAAGCCCAATAAATGCCAGGAATTTTTTTTTGCACAATTTTTTTTAGGGTGGGGGCTGCCCGAAACGGGCATGCCAATGCCCCCACCACCATTTCAGCCTTTATGCCCCCCCTGGGGGGAAGATGGGGCATTGGCCCCTAATCTGCCCCTTCGGGGGGCAGAAAGCCCACTTGACGCCAGGGATTTTTTTTGCGCAATTTATTTTAGGGTGGGGGCTGCCAGAAACGGGCACGCCAATGCCCCCAATCCCCCACCACCAATACAGCCTTTCTGCCCCCCGGGGGGGCAGAAAGCCCACTAAATGCCAGGGATTTTTTTGGGCACAATTTGTTTTAGGGTGGCGGCTGCCCAAAATGGGCATGCCAATGCCCCCACCCCCCCACCACCATTGCAGCCTTTCTGCCCCAGGGGGCAGTAGCCCCCAATCTGCCCCCCCCGGGGGGGCAGAAAGCCAACTTGACGCCAGGGATTTTTTTTGGCGCATTTGTTTTTAGGGTGGGGGCTGCCTGAAATGGGCACGCCAATGCCCCAACCCCCCCAGCACCATTACAGCCTTTCTTCCCCCCCTGGGGGACAGTAGCCCCCAATCTGCCCCCCCGGGGGGGCAGAAAGCCCACTAAACACCAGGGATTTTTTTTGCGCAATTTGTTTTAGGGTGGGGGCTGCCCGAAACGGGCATGCCAATGCCCCCACCCCCCCCACTAAAATGACAGTCTTTCTGCCACCTGGGAGGCAGATGGGAGCTGTAGCCCCCAATCTGGCCCCCCCCGGGGGGGCAGAAAGCCCACTAGAAACCAGGGATTTTTTTGTTTTATTCGTGTAGGGGTAGGGGCTGCCCAAAATGGGCATGACAATACCCCCACCCCCAGAGAAATTCCAGTCTTTCTGCCCCCCAGGAGGGCAGATGGGGGCAGTGGCCCCTGATCTGCCCCCTGGGGGGGCAGAAAGCCCACTAGGCACCAGCGATTATGCAGGCTTTTTTTATGCAGTGGGGGCTGCCCAAAATGGTCATACCAATGCCCCCACCCCCACAAAAAATAGCCACAGCCTTTCTGTCCCCCTTAGGGGCATATCGCGGTGAACCCCCCTCATCCGATTCCCCCCCAGGGCGGCAGAAAGTCCACTAGGCTCCGACTTTTTTTTTGCAATGTGCCTACCTGTAGATTTTGGGCCCTAGCGCAGCTGGCACGTAGGGAAACCTAGCAAACCTGTACATTTTTTGAAACTAGACACCAAGGGAATCCAGGATGGGGTGACTTGTCTGGCTTTCACCAGGTTCTGCTACCCAGAATCCCTTGCAAACCTCAAACTTTGTAAAACAAAACCCACATTTTCCTCACAATTCTGTTGTGGGAAAGTTCTGGAATCTGCGTGGATCCACAAATTTCCTTTTACACAGCTTTCCCGTGGTCTCCCGATAAAAATGGTACCACACTCGCGTGGGTGGGTCAAGTACCCGCGACAGGCAAGGGCCCAAAACCTAGTGAGGTGACATCAAAATTACCTATCACAAACCAACCTGGTTTTCAAGGGGAGTCCCATGAGTTTTTGGCCCCAGGCTCGGCGGCCATCTAGGGAAACCTGCCAAACTCATAAATTTCTGAAAACTAGACACCCGGGGGATTCCAGGGAGGTATGGCTTGCGTGGATCCCCCAAAGTTTTCTTACCCAGAATCCCCTGCACACCTCAAATTTAGCTGAAAAAAATCACTTTTTCACACATTTTTGTGTGGGAAAGTTGTGGCGTCACTGGGCTGACACAAATTTCCTAACACCCAGCATTCCCCCAGGTCTCCCGATAAAAATGGTGCCTCACTTATGTGGGAGGCCCAAGTACCCGCGACAGGCAAGGGCCCAAAACGTATTGAGGCGACATCAAAATTGCCTATCACAAAACGACCTGGTTTTGCAAGGGGGGTCACCTGGGTTTTTGGCCCCGTGCTCGGCGGCCAGCTAGGGAAACCTACCAAACCCACACATTTCTGAAAACTAGACACCCGGGGGATTCCAGGGAGGTATGGCTTGCGTGGATCCCCCAACGTTTTCCTACCCAGAATCCCCTGCAAACCTCAAATTTAGCTGAAAAAATCACTTTTTCCACACATTTTTGTGTGGGAAAGTAGTGGCATCACCGGGCTGAAACAAATTTCCTACCATCCAGCGTTCCCCAGGGTCTCCCGATAAAAATGGTGCCAAAAAAGGGTCATTTTTCACTGTGAAATTGTGGTGTGTCCACGTTGCGTTTTGCGCCGTTTCCTGTCGCGGGCACTAGGCCTACCCACACAAGTGAGGTATCATTTTTCTCGGAAGAATTTGGGGAACGCGGGGTGGGTGGAAATTTGTGGATCCACGCAGATTCCAGAACTTTCCACCACAGAAATGTGAGGAAAATGTGTTTTTTTGACAATTTGTTAGGTTTGCAAGGGATTCTGGGTAACAGAACCTGGTGAGAGGCAGTCAAGTCACCCCATCCTAGATTCCCCTGGGTGTCTAGTTTTCAAAAATGTATAGGTTTGCTAGGTTTCCCTAGGTGCCGGCAGAGCTAGGGTTCAAAAACTACAGCTAGGCACTTTGCAAAAAAAGGGTAATTTTTCATTGTGAAAATGTGGTGTGTTCACGTTGCGTTTTGAGCCGTTTCCTGTCGTGGGCACTATGCCTATCCACACAAGTGAGGTACCATTTTTATCGGGAGACTTAGGGTAATTCAGATTTGTAAAGCAACTGTTATTACCTATTGACTTTTGATGCATTTCTGCCTTCCAAATGAAAGACAATGTGTAAAAAAGAAGTAATTTTGAAAAATGATCGATAATTCTCATGCTAGTATGAGTATTCCCAATTTCAGAAATGTGCAAATATCTACTGTTTCTAAACTCTATATTTTGTTCCCATCTCAGAAATACATAGGTGTCTTTCATACCGATTTTTCCATGTATACATTTCCCCAGAATAATTGCTATATACCCGGTACATAATAAAAAACCATTGCAAGTCACTGCTCAGTTTTTGGCTCTGGGTTCGTTGGGTTCTTGGTGAACCTACAAGTCCTATATATCCCTACAACCAGTATGGTCCAGCGGATGTAACGGCATATTGCTTTCAAAGAGCTGTCATAATTAGAAGAAGTTACAGGTGAAAATGTTCACACAAAAGGCTGTTTTTTTCAACTAATTTTCAATTTTTCCTATATTTAACTGTTAGTTTCTATAAAGAAACCTTGAAGGATCTACAAAAATGACCCCTTGCTGAATTCAGAATTTTGTCTACTTTTCAAAAATGTATAGCTTTCCAGGATCCATTATTGCTTTCGTACCCATGTCTACCATTAACTGGAAGGAGGTTGAAAGCACAAAAAATAGCAAAAATAGGCTATGTCCCAGAAAAATGCCAAAACTGTGTAAACTTTTTTTGTTTTCTAACAAAAGTCTGTCATTCCCTAAAATCTGGGAAAATGGTGATTTCAGCCCCACAAACCCTTTTTTGATACCATTTGTAGGGAAAAACCCAGACGCTTTCATTTGCAGCACTTTTTTCCCATTTTTCCCCAAAAAAACAAAATGTAGCTGTATTTTGGCTAATTTCTGGGTCCCCTCCAGGGGAATCCACAAACCCTGGGTACCTTTAGAATCCTCAGGATGTTGGAAGAAAAGGACGCAAATTTGGCGTGGATACCTTATGTGGTCAAAAAGTTACAGGGGCCTAAGCGCGAACTACCCCAAATAGCCAAAAAAAGGCTTAGCACATGGGGGAAAAGGCCTAGCAGCAAAGGGGTTAAGGACAACTTCAGCTGACCAGCTTCACCTGGATTTTCCTTGGATTGACCATGTGCATTGTGTGAATTAGAGCTTCTGAACCCTTGTCTGGTGCAGTAGAACCTTATCCTACATCAAGGAACCTTCAGAGAAGAATTTTTGAAAGTTTGGAAACTTTTGACAAAGTTTGAGGAAAAAGCTCCAGAGGAAGACTGTCATCAATGACGAGAGTCAAGCTGGCGACGTCAAACCGTGACTCGGCTTGACCGTGCAGGTTTGCCCAGTTAAAAGCTCTGGAGCTCCTCCCCATCAACGATGATGACAAAGACCTCCAGGACTCACAAGGCATTATGTTGAAGAAGGCCGGCATCGCAAAGTTGAAATCCAGATCCAAGGACTCAATCGTGCGACGTCAAGGGAAAAAGCTTGAAAAAAGTGGGAAGGTCAGAAAAGTCAGAAGGTAAAACCTTGTCTAGGCCCAACCGCTCATCACATTTGACCCACGCTCCATCACAGTTGTCCCTGTCCTGTGCAACCTGATAGGTTAGCGCTTTACACTTTTTGGAGCTAGAAAGCAATTTTTTTTATTTAAACTTTAAAATTTATATCTCCGGTACCCTAAATTGGATTTTTTGTCATTTTGATGTCATTTTAAAGATATAAATATTTTCTATATTTATAGATTTTTATTGTGTGGTGTCTTTCACTTATTTACTGAGTTGGTGATATTAAATGCTTTACACAACTGTCTCCTAAGTTAAGCCTGACTGCTCGCCAGCCAATCTACAAAGTCTAGATCAAGGATTAATTTATTGAGACTTGAGTGGACCTAATTTGTGATTGTGGTGTTATTACTAGCTGTAGGTGCCTACCTACACCTATTAATAAACCACCTTCCAACAGTTCATATCTCTGGTTCTCCTTATTGGATTTTTGCTTTTTTTGTGTCATTTTGCTCATTACAATTGCCTCTATTTTGTAGAATTTGTATGTGGGATTCTTATTGTTTTTTGTATTATTTTTATGATTTTATTACTGTTCACATATTTTCCTAACTTAAGGCTGTCTGCTCTGTGCCATAGCTACTGGGGGTTGAGCCCAGTTTTGAATTATTAAAACTGTGTTTTACCCTGTCAATTTTGTGATCTTATTCCTTTGGGTAGACCCACATTAACCCCAATTAATAACCCATTTTCTTTACATGCACAAACTAACTTGCCTTAAACAACACTCTAATGATTACTACTGTTCCTTCCCCCAGATTCTAAACATATTTCCACCCCTATATCTCCCGCCTTCATTTCTTATCAAGAATAAACTTTTAATCAACATTAAGTCCTACTTTTGTCATGTACTCGTACTGCCACTTCAGTTTGATTGTTTAGTCTGCCTGCTTTAGGACTAGGCATACATCTTTTTTCCCCTAAATGCCCATTCTTCCTTAAACTTCTTATCTCTTATTCAAACATTTGTTCTTTGAGGCCTCATACCACCTGTGCTCAATGATGTGCTACAAAGATCCCCCATCCAGCCTGCTACAAGAACTCATTGGATGGTAGATTGGTAAGGGACAGGCTCTTTTGCTCTACGGGATAATGATCCCATTGTACTATTACACCTGATGACATCAATGGTGGCCAAGCTGCCCTCACCTCATCACCCAGTGCCACCTCATTTCCCTCCAAAACCCTTGGTGCAGAGAGGGTGGTTCCTTCTCCTCCAACTATGACCTATCTTGTTGTTAAAGGTCAGTAAGTTTAAAGGTCAATAAGTGTGAAGCCACAGCACAAGCCCCCATATCATTACTTAATTTCGTGAACAGTTTTTCATGAGTGAAAACAAGTAAGCGATAACCTTTGAAACAGCAACAGGTCTGACGCATTTTGATTGAATGCTACCATTTGTGATCTCACAGCATTATTAAAAGAGGCAGACCACAGTGGTGTAGTATCTGGGTAAGACTGGAAATGATGGAGACAGAGTTTCTTTGTAGGAATTATATTTCGTAGTTTATTTTCAGAGGAAATCCAAAGGTGGGACCCACGGCATAAAGAGGACCACAGCGGCAGAAAGTCTGGCGAAGAATGCGGACCTCCTGCTCTCTAATAGAGAATTAGAACATTGACCATAAGAAAGAACACAATAGTTAAAGGAGCAATGCATTGATAACAGTATTTCTGAAAGCAAGAATGTGGATACTACATCATCTCCCTCCCCACAAGAAATCTCAAGACAAAACATAATCATCACAACAAACAGGTCATCTTGAAACTCTTCTAGTGGAATATACCTGTGGAGCTTGTAATGTGGAAGGTCCAGCACATACATCATCAATACAGAAATTACAGGTATGTGGGTTATTGGAATCAATTACAGAGCAGTGAGATCTCGAATCACACAAAGGTAAACTTGTTTGTGTCTTGGCACCATGAGTAGAACCAACAGAACTACCAGACTCAAATAGGATGGAGTCTTGTTCATCAAACGGTACCAGTGTTTTGTTATAGATCTGAGCCTGTGCCTCAGATATAGGCACTAGCCTGCTTTTATTCCACCATTCCTTACCCTGCAATAACATGGCTCCCCTTCCTGTCCATTCAATTTTACATGGAGCAGTGAAAATGGACTCTCCTTTCCTTACTTTATAGGTTTTCATATAAGGACCAAAGAGCCCACTGCAGAATCCCTGTCTTCAACATGTTTAATGGTGTCAAAATACTCTTTCTGTCTTTTCTGTGCTAAAAGTGCTTTGCTACGCATGGGAGATATTGGTGTTCTTTCTTTGTTTGCAAAGTTAGTCTGCACCTCTAACCAAGAGGGTAACGTGTTAGAATTACTTCTCTCCCCCTTAATAATTCAAAAGGAGTGTAACCAGTGGTCGAATTTAGAGTAGTGTGGTAGGCATTTACTTTTTCTTTCAGAAATAGCTTAACATCAATACCAGAAGAGAGAGCCGCCTGAATTCCTTCTTTTAAGAACTGGTTAGCTCTCTCTACCAGTCCATTAGCTGAAGGGCTGTAAAATGCAACTTGAAGATGTTTCACATCACAATCTATGAGAAACTTTTTCATGGAATACGAAACAAAGTGAGTGCTATTGTCTGTTATAAGTTCTCTGGGGGTACCCTCCAGAGAAAAAACTTCCTTCAGAAAACATAAAACAGATTGAGTAGAAGCCAATTCAACAAACGAAAAATATATCCAGTTGGAGTAATAATCAATAAGTACAATCAAAAACGTATTGCAGGTAGGTAGTAGATTAAAAGGTCCTGCGAAGTCCAACACAACTTTCATCCATGGTCTCTCAGGTAGAGGAACAGGGTGAAGTGGAATTCGTATGGTTTTCCAATGTTTTTTGGAAACAACACATTGAGGACACACATCTACAAAAGATGAAACCGGTGCATTCATGGAGGGCCACCAGTAGTTCTCTCTTAACTTCTTACAAGTATCACTGATGCCCAAATGTCCCTCATGTGCAATTCCAATGAGATTTCACCTTAAAGATGAAGGAGGAACAAAGTTACAATTTCTAATGCAAAGACAATTCAGAAGCTATTTGAGCAAATGGCTTCAATTCTTTAGAAAGATTGCGAATGGGAGGACACCCTTTTATCATATACTCTACAACCTTTTTCAGAATGATGTCTTGAGAGGCAGCCTCTACTCAATCCCTCTCTGAAATAACTCCATCACTTGCGTATACTGCATCAATAGCAGCTACTAAACATTCATAGTCTTCTTCAGTGTTATCATTAGAAGGCAAAGGTAAGCAGGAAAGGCAATCTGCTCAGAAATTTCTGCCTCCTTGTATATATTTGGTGGTAAAATTATATTTCTAGAGTTTAGATAATAGACGCACAAGCCGATCAGACGCTTTTTCTAGCCCATAACCTTGTAAGAGATAAACGAGGGGTTTATGGTCAGTATAGATCACAAAAGGACTGCCCCAAAGATAGGTATTACATTTCTGGACAGCCCAGACACAAGCTAATGCCTCCCTCTCTATGGTACTGTAATTTGTTTCTGCAGTAGACAGGCTTTTAGAAGCAAAAGCTACAGTAATTTCTTTCTCTTTTACTTTTTGTCCAAATACAGCCCCAATACCTTTAATGCTGGCATCTACAGTAACATAACACTCATGACTGGGTATAAATGGGCTTAAAGCAGGAGATTTATCAACAAGTTATTTGATACTGGTGAAAGCATTATTAATTTCTAAAGTCCTATTAAAGTTAACACCTTTCTTGAGCAAATTCCTTAAAGGTTGAATGGTAGAAGCATAGTCAGGCACAAAATGGGCATAATATTTGCAAAGACCTAGGAAAGTCCTCAAAGCATCCTTATCTGAAGGTGGAGGTGCCATGACAATTGCTCCAACGTTACAGAACTTAGGCTTAATGCCATTAGGGGTTATGATGTGACCTAAATAATCAATTTGTTCAACAAGGAACTTGCATTTCTCCGGCTGAATGGTAATTCCTCTGTTATTCAAGATGTCAAATACATCATGCAAAATTGTCAAATGTTGTTCTTTGGTTTCAGTGAAGACAAGAATATTGTCTTGAAATGCTTGAACATTTTCAACATCTTTAAACAAAACATCCATGACTTTTTGAAATACACTGGCCGTGGAAGCGAGGCCAAAAGGTAACCTTAAGTACTTATACTCCCCAAATGGTGTAATAAACGTGGTTAGTTCTTGAAATTCTGTACTTAAGGCTATCTGATGGTACGCGGAGTGTAAATCAATGGTGGAAAAATATTTGGCTTGACCAATGTGGCCAGCATTTATTGAATGCGGGGCATGGGGTGACAAATCCACAATAATGTTGCGGTTTAAAGACCTCAAATCAACACAAAGACGGAGGTCACTACTCTTTTTCTTGTCAAGAACAATGGGAGAAACCCACTCAGAGGAATCAGTCTGTGAAATTATCCCATCTTTAGTTAACTTCTCTAAAAGATTCTTCAAGTCAGAACGAACGTTGATTGGGACCGGTCTGACTTTGTGAGTAACTGGTAGTGCGTTTTTCTTTAATCTAATCATGTGTTCAAAACCATTTAGGGTTCCAATTCTCTCATTAAAAACACTGGGATACTTAGGCATAAGTGTGGAAAGAACATCGTTCTCTCTGAGCTCAAGTTCAGGTTCATTGTTGATGGAGAGTAAAGACAGGTCTCGAAAAACAATGGGATTCTTGTGGCCAGTGTGAGAAGTTGGCCTGGCATATGCTGTCCACTAATTATAGTGGGCACCTTGCACCAGTCCAAATCGACTCTTATGGTAGGTAGGTCAAAGACAACCTTATTGAAAGCTATCCTAGTGGTAGCTGTGGAGAGCAGCCTTCAGGCTAAGTCTTGAAGGAATGTAAAGCAGCTTGTTTTACCAGTCTATAATCTCTTGAGTGACCAAATGAAAGAGCACCACACCAGGTATATATTCAAAATATATGTATTTATTACTAAACACACCCCTCTAGTCTCTTTATGAGGCTAGAGTTCGAAGTACATAGGTTATAAGATCTTAAATCACAGTAATAGCACAAATACACGTTTGGGCCCTAGGGGCGTACCAAACCATATACCAATAAAGTGGTATGCGAACCACGACTGAACTAGACACTAGGCCTAGAGCCTCTAGAAGTGCTTGGACCACAAGGAACCACCCAAGGTAGTGACACAGGGGACCCACGGGAGACGCGTGCAGTGTAAATACACAACCGCGATACGCCGTTAACTTCTATGGAGAAAGTCGGGATCGGGAAAATAGAGGAAAGGGACACTTAGAAGAGGACTAGGACAAAACCCTTTGAGATCTAGGACTTTGAAGAGTCTCTACCCACGGGAGCACCGGAGTACTCGTGTTACCTCACCCAGGGAAGCCGGGTGCATAGGTGCCTTTCGGGGTCGGGTTTCGTCGTCGGTTCTTATGGCGATCTGCTGCAAAGAGCTGCTGGCGACCAGGAGAAAAGTGTCCGGGTGGATCCAAGAGTGGATCGGAGTTCTGAAGAACCTGAAAGCAGAGGGGACAGAGTCTGGGTCACTAGCCAGTGACCAGGGAGGCGATGGACAGATGCCCACCGTTGTCGAGTGCTTCAGATTCGATGACAGTCATCTTGACTCTTCAGCCACGAGGTCCGGGAGGCGTTGTCGGCGACCAGGAGCAGGATTCGGGCTGTTGCTCGATGTCTGTCGAGTGCAGAGGTGTCGGCGACCAGATTGGACCCAACAAGCCTTGGCAACGGCAAGTCTCGAGTAAGATGTAGATCGTCGATGATGCAGACCAGCAAGGTCTGGGGAACTCACCCAGCGAGGGTAAGTGAGGGCAAGCCTGGACCAACCAGACTGCCAAGTAAAGAAAAGATTGGCCTTCGTTAAGGGCTACTAGCCAACGGGCTAGCGACCGCGAAGGAGCCTCGTGATGCCGTACGTGGAGCTGGCTTACAGGACACTCGTAGAGTGGGGGCCAGTGATCTTCGGTGCAGGTGGTGCTGGAGGCTAGGGCTACTCGGAGCCCAAAGCACGACTTCTTGGGAGACCCAGAAGATGGTGCACTTGCAAATGTGCTCGGTGTCCAGGGGTCACGGTCTCACATCACCCACGATAGCCACGGGCCTCAGCTTTGCTGGGGACTCAGGGTAGCCTCGGGGAAGTCTGAGAATCCACCTCTGGTGATGCGATGACTTTGGCGTCCGACGGGAGCTTCAGTGATGCGAACCGGACAGATGCTTCTTTGGTGCCTGCCAAGCAGGGGAGTCACTCCTTGACCCCAAGGGAGATTCTTCAGTCCTCTAATCGTGAGTAGAGCGTCGAAGGTCCAGGATTCTGTTTCAGAGTTTCGTCCAGGTATAATCTAAAGTCCTAGGGACTGGGTTCCTACCTTTATTCTAAAAATAGGGGATGGACTACTCTGTGGCCCCACCTATGGGTGGGTCAGGGCAGAGGGGTGGCTACACCCCTTTCCCTTTGTCCAGTTCGCGCCAAAGCAGGGGCTGCAAGCCCCTGATCCGGTTTGAACTGGGGTATGCACAGGGACACCAAATGTGCCCCCAGTGCAGGACTTCAAAGCACCCGAAAGTGCTCCCGCCCAGCCCCAATACACATTGTCCTGTCTGGGGAGGTGGTCACACCTCCCTGGGACAGGAAACCTATTGTCCAGGCCTCCCCTGCTGGAGTTTCGTCCAGCAGCAGGAGGCCAGACTCGTGTCTGTGGCAGCAGCATCCATTTTGTGATGCCAGGCTCTGGAAAGAAGTTACCGGACTCGTCAGAGTTAACATGCCTTTCCCTCTAGAAGGGTGGAATGCTACCCCCGCCGCCAGGATTGGCGGGGGGTAGTATTCCAAGATGTTTGACACCAAACACGACATGTTTAGGTGCAGCCATTCCATAGTTAGCATTTTACCGCGAGGATATAATGCGTTTATGAGTATATGGTCAGGCTGCACTACAAACAGCATCAGAGATGGTCTCCGAACACTGCAGAGGGGCCCTGCTCATGCAGGGGCACCCTCTCACATAGGAACCATGCACTCTGCCTTTAGGATTGATAAGGCCTGCCTTAGGAGTGACTTATAGGTTTATATGTGTGTATGCATTTAGTGATATAGGTAACCTATACCACAGCAAGGGGTGCATGCACCACCTTACCCAGGCTGCAGTAGCAGACCTGTGGTGCCAGTTTGGATGGCCTACCAGGGGTGGCATAATACATGCTGCAGCCCCTGGCAGGCCTCTGAGGTACCTATGCCCTTGGTACATAGTATACCATATACTAGGGACTTACAAGGGCACTCCAGATCCCAATCAGTGATGTGCCTAAGGCACATGGAGACCCTTTTAAAGAGGAAACAGCTAGGCTGGGGTTCTGAATAGCAGGGCCCCAGCCAGACTAATGTTGAAAACCAGTGAAGTATCAGCAAAAAGTGGGGGTACCCCTGTGAAGCAGATCCTACTCTCCTACACAACCCCCCCAAACGTAGGGACATTAAACTAACCTTGCCCAGTTAAGTCTTCATGTTCTAAGTGGAAATACCTAGAGAGTCCATCTGCATTCGCATGGTTACTCCCAGGCCTATGTTCCACTGTAAAGTCCATCCCCTGTAGGGAAATGGACCACCTAAGCAGTTTGGGGTTTTCACCCTTCATTTGTTTTAGCCATAAGAGGGGCTTATGGTCTGTCTGAACCAGGAAGTGTGTACCAAACAAGTATGGCCTCAACTTCTTCAGAGCCCAGACCACAGCAAAGGCCTCCCTCTCTATGGCTGACCAACGTTTCTCTCTAGGGGTCAGCCTTCTGCTAATAAAAGCTACTGGCTGATCCTGACCTTCTTCATTCAATTGCGACAGTACAGCCCCTACCCCCAATTCAGATGCATCAGTTTGAACAATGAACTTCTTGGGAGTAATCAGGACTCTGCAGAATTGGAGCAGTGCACATGGCCTGCTTGAGGTCATCAAATGCCTTTTGACAGCTAACTGTCCACTGAACCTTTTTGGGCATTTTCTTAGAAGTTAAGTCATTCAAGGGTGTCACTATTGATCCATACCCCTTGACAAATCTCCTATAGTACCCAGTCAGGCCTAAGAAGGCTCTCACCTGAGTCTGGGTAGTGGGAGCAGTCCAGTCCATGATGGTCTGGATCTTGCTCTGCAAAGGTTGAACCTGGCCTCCACCCACAAGGTGGCCCAGGTACACAACCTGACTCTGCCCTATCTGGCACTTAGTGGCCTTGATAGTCAGGCCTGCCTTTTGCAGGGCCTGTAAAACATTCCTGAGGTGGACCAGGTGATCCTCCCAGGTGGAGCTAAAGACAGCAATATCATCTAGATAAGCTGCACTATAGGCTTCCAGTCCTGTGAGAACTGTGTTCACCAACCTCTGGAAAGTGGCAGGTGCATTTTTCAGACCAAAGGGCATCACCACAAATTGATAATGCCCACTAGGGGTTGAAAATGCTGTTTTGGGCTTTGCAGCATCAGCTAGTCTGATCTGCCAGTAGCCAGCTGTTAGGTCAAATGTGCTGAGATATTTGGCAGAGGCCAAAGTATCTATGAGCTCATCTGCCCTGGGTATTGGATGGGCATCAGTCCTAGTGACTGCATTGAGGCCTCTGTAGTCTACACAAAACCTCATCTCTCTTTTCCCACCACTGGTGTGAGGTTTAGGTACTAGGACTACTGGACTAGCCCAAGGGCTATCTGAGGGCTCAATCACTCCCAATTCCAACATCTTCTGGACTTCAGTCCTGATAC
Organism: Calotriton arnoldi; assembly: GCA_963921515.1. Taxonomy (NCBI): domain Eukaryota; kingdom Metazoa; phylum Chordata; class Amphibia; order Caudata; family Salamandridae; genus Calotriton; species Calotriton arnoldi. The sequence continues at coordinate 2,181,226 of CAWUFW010001708.1, forward strand.
AGTCCCTGACATGGTCAGGTTGCCTATAAATCTTGTTTTTAATAGGCAGACTGTCCCCAGTGTCCACTTAATGAGTGCACCAGGTGGTCTGACTGGGTGTCAGTGAAAACATATGCCTAAACTGATTGAGGACTTGCCTGCAATCAGTTTGTTGCTGGGTAGTGAGGCTGCCTGCCAAGGCTACACCATCAACTGACCCATCGTCAGGGTTCTGTGAGAGCAGGTCAGGGAGTGGGTCACTCTCTTCCTCCTGCCCTTCATCAGTAGCCATGAGCAAGCCCATGTCTGCCCTGTCCACATATGGCTTAAGTCTGTTGACATGGAGAACCCTTTGGGGACTCCTGGGTGTTCCTAGGTCCACTAAGTAAGTGACCTCACCCTTCTGTTCAACAATAGTGTGGGGTCCACTCCATTTGTCTTGGAGAGCTGCTGGGGCCACTGGCTCCAACACCCACACCTTCTGTCCTGGCTGGTAAACAGTCAGCACAGCCTTTGGTCATGCCAGGCCTTCTGCAGTTCCTGGCTAGCCTCAAGGTTTTTGGTTGCCTTTTTCATGTACTCAGCCATCCTGGAGCGGAGACCAAGTACATAGTCCACTATATCTTGCTTTGGGGGCTTGAGAGGTAACTCCCATCCTTCCTTCACCAAGCACAGTGGACCCCTCACAGGGTGGCCAAACAGAAGTTCAAAAGGGCTGTAACCAACCCCCTTCTGAGGCACCTCCCTATATGCGAATAAAAGGCAGGGCAAGAGTATGTCCCATCTACGCCTAAGCTTTTCTGGGAGCCCTTTAATCATGCCCTTCAAGGTTTTGTTGAATCTCTCAACTAAACCATTGCATTGTGGGTGATAGGGTGTGGTGAACTTATAAGTAACTCCACACTCCTTCCACATTGCTTTTAAGTAACCAGACATGAAGTTTGCAACCCTGTCTGATACTACCTCCTTAGGAAAGCCCACTCTTGAGAAGATTCCCAGGAGGGCCCTTGCCACCACAGGTGCTGTAGTGGTCCTGAGGGGAATAGCTTCTGGGTACCTGGTGGCATGATCCACTACCACCAGGATAAACCTGTGCCCAGAGGCTGTTTGGGGATCCATGGGACCAACAATGTCAATCCCTACCCTCTCAAAGGGCACCCCCACCACAGGTAGTGGTATCAGGGGGCCTTTGTAGTGCCACCTGCTTTGCCACTGGCTTGGCAGGTTACACAGGAGCGACAAAACTCCTTACTGTCTTCAGACATGTGGGGCCAGTGAAAGTGAGGGACAATTCTGTCCCAAGTCTTGTTCTGGCCCAGGTGTCCTGCTAAGGGAATATCATGGGCTAGGGTCAATAGGAAGCCCCTGAACTTCAAAGGTATTACCAACCTCCTGGTAGCACCAGGCTTGGGGTCTCTACTCTCTGAGTACAGGAGTCCATCATCCCAATACACTGTATGGGGACCACTAGCTTTCCCAGCAGCCTCAGCAGCAGCTTGCTGTCTGAGGGGTTCAAGGGAGGGGCAGCTATGCTGCTCCTGGCTCAGATCTGCCCTAGAAGGTCCCCCTGTCCCCAAGAACTCAACCTGTTCAGGTTCAAGTTCCTCTGGGACAGTTCCTTCTTCAGGGCTGAGATCATCCCCTCAAGGGACTGATCTTCCTCCTGAGCCAAGGGGAAGGCACTGCCTTAACCCTACTACTCCTCCTCTTGGAAGGCACTTGGTCCATTCTTCCAGAATCCAAGGCCTGTTCAGTTTTAGACAGTTTAGCTTGTGACCTGGTCACAGCAAACACATCTGCAGGGATCCCCAGCATTTTTGCATGGGTCCTGAGCTCCACTTCTGCCCAAGCAGAAGTCTCTAAGTCATTGCCAAGCAAGCATTCGACTGGTAGGTTTGCACTTACCACAACCTTCTTAAGGCCAGTTACCCCTCCCCAGGAGAAGTTAACAACTGCCAGAGTATGGTCTGTTCTGACATTGCTAGCATTGGTCACTTGGTACATTTCACCAAGTATAACTTGCCCAGGTAGCACAAGGTCTTGTGTCACCATTGTGACACTTGCCCCTGTGTCCCTAAATGCCAAAGCCTCTCGTCCATTGATTAAAGGCTGTTGTCTGTACTTGCCCAGATTACTGGGACTCACAGTGGAGGTCACATCCATGCCTCCATCACAGACTAACACAGCCTGAGTCAGTTCCCTGACTAAGTCAGAGCCCAACTCAGTTCCCAGGGTGAACCCTACTAAACCCTTTGCTGGAGCACTTCCACCAACTGTACTAGGGGGAACAGGTGCCTTAGGGGCATTGGTGGGTGCTGGACTGGAGTCTTTGGACTTGGTGCAATCACTGGTCCAGTGGGTCTTTTGCTTACAGACCTTGCACCATGGTTTTCTTTGGCCTTTACCCTTGGTAGACTGGGAATCCCCACCAGAAGAAGATTTTTGGGGGCCTGATGAAGACTTTTGATCTTTACCCTTCTCCCCACCCTTGTCAGAGTTCTTAGCATCTTGCTTCTTGGTTTCCCCACCTTGGTTCTGTACCTTCTGCTTCACCCTGGTTCTGACCCATTTGTCTGCCTTCTTTTCCAATTCTTGGGGAGAGGTCAGATCAGAGTCAACCAGGTACTGATGCAACAGCTGGTTTTGACAGTTATTAAGAATCTGCTCCCTCATTATCAGATTATACAATCCTGAGAAGTCACACACCTTACTGCCCATCAACCAGCCTTCCAGAGCCTTGGCAGAACAATCCACATAGTCTACCCAGTCTTGAGTCTGTGCTTTTTGGGTGTCTCTGAACTTCAACCTGTACTGTTCAGTGGTTAGGCCAAACCCATCAATAAGAGCACTCTTCAAGACCTTGTAATTGTCAGCATCCTCCTCTCTAACAGTGAGGAGCTTGTCTCTACCTTTGTCAGCAAAGGAGAGCCACAAGATTGCTGCCCACTGCTCCTGAGGGACCTTCTGTACTTTACAGGCCCTCTCTAAAGCAGTTATCCATTTGTAGATATCATCCCCACTCTGGTAGGGAGGGACAATCTTGCTCAGGTTCCTATGGTCATAGGACCTTTCCCTATCTCTAGGGACATGGCTGTCACCATGGCACTCTAGTCCCAACTTTCTTCTCTCTTTAAGGAGATCTAGGGATTCTCTATCTAAAGCCAATTGCTTCTTCCTGATCTCCAGTTGAGTTTCCTCATACTGGACCAGTCTCTTTCTTCTCTCATGAGAGGATTCCCTCCTGTGAGAAGAAACAGAGCTCCCTATTGAGGTGCCAGAGTGGTTAGACTCCTGAGAAGGAGACCTAGACTTTCTGAGCACACTCATAATCCTTCCTGGGGGACAAAGGTGTGGTTCTCCAGATCCTCATCTTCATCTTCCCCAGAAGGGATTGGGTTTTCCAGGTCAGGGTCATTGTCACCCTCCTGGTCAGTTTCAGAGGGGGCTGGGGGTAGTAGTACCCCTGGTCCCTTCCTCATCTGCTGGCCCACCCTCTGCTCCTACCCCTTCAGTCTCTGAAGACTTACTAAGATCATAAGCCACCAACAACTCCTGGAGGTGTTGGGTGGTGGGACTTTGGCCTGTCCTTAATTTCCTCACGTTACACAAAGCTCTCAGTTCCAAGAATGGGAGTGTGTCATACTTGGAGGGGGAAGCTCCATGGCTTCCTGCAGGGCATCTCTGGATCCTGCTTTTAAAGACATTACTAGTGTGGTGTGGTGTATGCACTACCTACTCTAGTGTGGCCTACTAAACTCTCTTGAGTTGTAGAAAGGGTTGTGCTATCCCTTAACACACAACTCTAAGTTCAGTAGAACTTACTGATATTCTAAGCTTAAATTATATGTACCTTAGGTACCTTTAGTGGTTTTCAGTTGATCAATTCAATTGAGATTATCTGGTAAAACAATAGCAAGCTGGAATCCCACCGCTGCCACCAATGTGAGAAGTTGGCCTGGCATATGCTGTCCACTAATTATAGTGGGCACCTTGCACCAGTCCAAATCGACTCTTATGGTAGGTAGGTCAAAGACAACCTTATTGAAAGCTATCCTAGTGGTAGCTGTGGAGAGCAGCCTTCAGGCTAAGTCTTGAAGGAATGTAAAGCAGCTTGTTTTACCAGTCTATAATCTCTTGAGTGACCAAATGAAAGAGCACCACACCAGGTATATATTCAAAATATATGTATTTATTACTAAACACACCCCTCTAGTCTCTTTATGAGGCTAGAGTTCGAAGTACATAGGTTATAAGATCTTAAATCACAGTAATAGCACAAATACACGTTTGGGCCCTAGGGGCGTACCAAACCATATACCAATAAAGTGGTATGCGAACCACGACTGAACTAGACACTAGGCCTAGAGCCTCTAGAAGTGCTTGGACCACAAGGAACCACCCAAGGTAGTGACACAGGGGACCCACGGGAGACGCGTGCAGTGTAAATACACAACCGCGATACGCCGTTAACTTCTATGGAGAAAGTCGGGATCGGGAAAATAGAGGAAAGGGACACTTAGAAGAGGACTAGGACAAAACCCTTTGAGATCTAGGACTTTGAAGAGTCTCTACCCACGGGAGCACCGGAGTACTCGTGTTACCTCACCCAGGGAAGCCGGGTGCATAGGTGCCTTTCGGGGTCGGGTTTCGTCGTCGGTTCTTATGGCGATCTGCTGCAAAGTGCTGCTGGCGACCAGGAGAAAAGTGTCCGGGTGGATCCAAGAGTGGATCGGAGTTCTGAAGAACCTGAAAGCAGAGGGGACAGAGTCTGGGTCACTAGCCAGTGACCAGGGAGACGATGGACAGATGCCCACCGTTGTCGAGTGCTTCAGATTCGATGACGGTCATCTTGACTCTTCAGCCACGAGGTCCGGGAGGCGTTGTCGGCGACCAGGAGCAGGATTCGGGCTGTTGCTCGATGTCTGTCGAGTGCAGAGGTGTCGGCGACCAGATTGGACCCAACAAGCCTTGGCAACGGCAAGTCTCGAGTAAGATGTAGATCGTCGATGATGCAGACCAGCAAGGTCTGGGGAACTCACCCAGCGAGGGTAAGTGAGGGCAGGCCTGGAGCAACCAGACTGCCAAGTAAAGAAAAGATTGGCCTTCGTTAAGGGCTACTAGCCAATGGGCTAGCGACCGCGAAGGAGCCTCGTGACGCCGCACGTGGAGCTGGCTTACAGGACACTCGTAGAGTGGGGGCCAGTGATCTTCGGTGCAGGTGGTGCTGGAGGCTAGGGCTACTCGGAGCCCAAAGCACGACGTCTTGGGAGACCCAGAAGATGGTGCACTTGCAAATGTGCTCGGTGTCCAGGGGTCACGGTCTCACGTCACCCACGATAGCCACGGGCCTCAGCTTTGCTGGGGACTCAGGGTAGCCTCGGGGAAGTCTGAGAATCCACCTCTGGTGATGCGATGACTTCGGCGTCCGACGGGAGCTTCAGTGATGCGAACCGGACAGATGCTTCTTTGGTGCCTGCCAAGCAGGGGAGTCACTCCTTGACCCCAAGGGAGATTCTTCAGTCCTCTAATCGTGAGTAGAGCGTCGAAGGTCCAGGATTCTGTTTCAGAGTTTCGTCCAGGTATAATCTAAAGTCCTAGGGACTGGGTTCCTACCTTTATTCTAAAAATAGGGGATGGACTACTCTGTGGCCCCACCTATGGGTGGGTCAGGGCAGAGGGGTGGCTACACCCCTTTCCCTTTGTCCAGTTCGCGCCAAAGCAGGGGCTGCAAGCCCCTGATCCGGTTTGAACTGGGGTATGCACAGGGACACCAAATGTGCCCCCAGTGCAGGACTTCAAAGCACCCGAAAGTGCTCCCGCCCAGCCCCAATACACATTGTCCTGTCTGGGGAGGTGGTCACACCTCCCTGGGACAGGAAACCTATTGTCCAGGCCTCCCCTGCCGGAGTTTCGTCCAGCAGCAGGAGGCCAGACTCGTGTCTGTGGCAGCAGCATCCATTTTGTGATGCCAGGCTCTGGAAAGAAGTTACGGGACTCGTCAGAGTTAACATGCCTTTCCCTCTAGAAGGGTGGAATGCTACCCCGCCGCCAGGATTGGTGGGGGGTAGTATTCCAAGATGTTTGACACCAAACACGACATGTTTAGGTGCAGCCATTCCATAGTTAGCATTTTACCGCGAGGATATAATGCGTTTAAGAGTATATGGTCAGGCTGCACTACAAACAGCATCAGAGATGGTCTCCGAACGCTGCAGAGGGGCCCTGCTCATGCAGGGGCACCCTCTCACATAGGAACCATGCACTCTGCCTTTAGGATTGATAAGGCCTGCCTTAGGAGTGACTTATAGGTTTATATGTGTGTATGCATTTAGTGATATAGGTAACCTATACCACAGCAAGGGGTGCATGCACCACCTTACCCAGGCTGCAGTAGCAGACCTGTGGTGCCAGTTTGGATGGCCTACCAGGGGTGGCATAATACATGCTGCAGCCCCTGGCAGGCCTCTGAGGTACCTATGCCCTTGGTACATAGTATACCATATACTAGGGACTTACAAGGGCACTCCAGATCCCAATCAGTGATGTGCCTAAGGCACATGGAGACCCTTTTAAAGAGGAAACAGCTAGGCTGGGGTTCTGAATAGCAGGGCCCCAGCCAGACTAATGTCGAAAACCAGTGAAGTATCAGCAAAAAGTGGCGGTACCCCTGTGAAGCAGATCCTACTCTCCTACAGCCAGGTTTAAAGTGAATTCCTAACTTGGCTAAATCCTTCCATCCCACTAGATCTCTACCCTTCTGTTGCAAATTCATCCTGTGCCCTGGGCACCCCCCAACTTTTTGCTGAATGGTACTGGTGGTAACTGACTCTGACTGACTCTGGGCTTTGCCTAACCAGGCCCAGGGCTAGTGCTATGCTGAAAACACTCAGATACAGTTAAAACACCTACATACATTAAGGTACACTATGGGTTGGGGTACCCCTGTGATTGGCATGACCTACCCTATAAGCCCCTAGTATATAATAGGGCAGGGGAATTGAAACTACCTATCAGTCCCTAGTATGTAGTAGGGCATGGCAGTTTAAGAGGCCAGCAGCCTTTCTGCACTTGCATGTGTGCACTGCTGAGGCCTGAGGTCAGTTTTAAAAGCAGCCCTGTGTGCCATGACTGCTTTTAAAAAGTAAATTGTGCCCAAACTCGACTTTGGTGTTTGGGGCACTTAAAAATGGATAACCTACAATGTTATGGCATATTAGAGACCCCCAGGGTCTCCCCTATGTGTCCCAGGGGTGGGGGTCAGGTATCTATAAGGTAGACCCTTATAAAATGAGTTTTTAAATGCCCTGGGTTAAGTGAAATTTCACATTTCACTCCCACATTGTGGAAAAATGGTGCTGCCTAAATTTGACTTTGATGCTAGGAGCACTGTGAAGTGAGGATCTGCAATATTTTTACAGATTCAGAACCCCTAAAGTCTCCTCTAGTTGTCCTATGGGGTGGGGGTCCTGTAGATATAAGCAAAGTACTTATAAAATATGTTTTTGTAAGTCCTGGTGCTGAAAAAATGGCCCAAGTCATTTTTCCCATTGCAAATCCCCTGTTACATAGGTTAACATGGTAGGAAGTTATTAATCAATAACTCTTGATAGGAGAGGGCTAGAAGTGCCATTCAAAGATTTCCCCGAATGGTTTTAATATATCCAACACTATGATATTGTTGAATTTCTCCTAAAGTGTACCTACAAGAAGTTATAAGACTTTCTTGTTTGTAAGTCCAGATTCAGCCTTCCAGTGGTCTGCCCTGATTGGTCAGAGTTAAGTGGATTAGCCAGCCTGCCTGGAGAGGTGATAAAGAGCCCCTGGGGTTATGCAGCTGGGCTGGGAGGGCAGTGTGCTGGTCCACAGGAATGCCAGGCCAGGGGGAGGGGTTGTAAACCATGGGCTTCAAAGAGAAAAGCAGAACCCAGTGTCATTTACAACTCTGAACTTTCAACTTAGGCAGAGGGTAGGATTAGGGAAGGTATGAGCAGATGCAGGGGGGAGAGTCTAAGTAAATTAGCCATCCTAGGGGTGTATTTAGCCAGCTCTTGCCTCCTTGCTGGAAAATCTGCCATTATGGATTTGGAAGATTTGATGCACTCTGGGACAAAATAATGCCACACTCTACAGGAAGTGGTCATATCTTTGAGGAGTTACCCTGCTCCCATTGGTCAGGAGTGACCTCCTGTCTGACCCAGAGAACTTGGAATAAGTATCTGAGAGGGGCAGAGCCCTCCAGATCTGCTGCTTGAAACTTACTGAAGCAAGACATTGCCAAGCTGAGAAGTTTTGCTGTGCAAAGATTTCTAAGGCCTGACCTCTGAAAACTGCACCATCTGAAACTACAGCCCTGTGGATTATTTTGCTGAAAAAGAACTAAAGAGTGGACTCCCTGAAAGCTACAGGTTAAAAGAGCTCATCTGGAACATCACCAACTAAATCTGCCCCTTTGAGAACTACCAGTGGATTTGTAAGGGTGACGTCCCAGTCGATTGTGGGAACTGAAGTCCTCAACTTTCCAGAACCATCTTGGAGCTTCCAGACCCTTGGAGTGAGTTTGAGACACTTTGGGATCCTTTGAGGAACTTCAGGAAGAAGTTCAAGAAGTTTGGAGAACTTTGGAGGAACTTTAAAAAAAAGCTCCATAGGGGGACCGACTCAACCTGGTCAGCCAAGCCGCCTGCCTTCAACCGCGAGCCGGCCAAGCCACCCAGGTTCGTCCCGCTAAAAGCTCCATCGGTCCAACTTCCAGAGTTTGACCGGGACTAGAAGAAATCTGAAGCCGGCGAACCCTCACCGGATCAGGCTACATGAAGAGCATCGAGAGACCCCGCGAGAAAAAGCTCCAGAAAAGTTTCTAAGTGCGCTCGTAGAAAAGGCGACTGGGAGCAACCGCGAGAGCCAAGCCGCCTGCCTTCTATCGCATCGCGTGTCGGCCTGGATTCCTGTGTTGCCCCGCTGAAGCGTTAAAGGAAAATTTTCTAAGTCTGCTCCAGGGAAGTTGACCGGGACATCGTCACAAGTCAATCCGGCGAACCCTCACCAGATCCGGACTGGCTGGGAGCTTTGAGGACCCTCGGGAAGAAAAGCTCCAGAAAGGTTTCTAAGTGTGAAGGTAGAAACTGAGACCGGGACCTGCCGCAAGCTGTAGCCACCCAGGGCTCCATCGCGGTCGGCCTGAAACTTTGACTTTGCCCCGGTCTATCGTGAGCAGGTATCCCAATATGGTGCTATAATCTTCTAAGTGCTATGTTTTATTAAATCTTTGAAAATTCATATCTCCGGTTCCCTACATTGGATTTTTGTTGTTTTGGTGTCATTTTAAAGATAGAAATATTTCCTATTTCTATAAATTGGTGTTGGATTTTTATTATGTGTTGTGTCTTAATTATTTACTGAATTGGTGTTTTTAAATGCTTTACATACCTGTCTTTGAAGTTAAGCCTGTCTGCTCGCAGCCACATTACCGAGGGTTGAGCATGGGAATAATTTTCTAAGACCTACGCTGAGTCCTACCAATGATTAGTGGCCTTATTGCCAGTGGCAGACTTACATTTGCCCCTACCAATAATCCACTTTCCAACATTTGGTGGCAGCGGTGGGATGAGGACCTGTGTTTAAAAAGTACACCTTTCAGTGAATGAATTAAGATTATAAAAATCATCTAAATTGTCTTAGAACAAAACTTTTGAGTTTGATTTTTGGAATTTGGACTAAACTGTTTTTAATCCATTGTTTTGATTTTTCCAAATTGTTCTAAGTCTGTTGTGCCTAGTTGTTGTGACCCAAAACTAGGGAACCATGGAGCTGTACCTGGCTAAACTGTCCCAGTTCAAGCTTGCTGACCTTAGGGAACAGTGTAGGCTTAGGGGGCTGCCTGCTGCTAAGAAGATGAGGAAGGCAGGGTTACTTGAGTCCCTACACGCCTGGGCCGGGGCAGCTGAGGAGAACCCAGGGGGGTGGGAGGATGTTCCCCCCAACCTCACCCAAGAGGGGGGTGAGGATGAGACATCTTCCATTGTGACTAGTGTTAGCCAAGTGAATAAAGGTGGTGGTGGGAGTGGGGAAGGGTCCCTTACTCAGGAACCACTACCGTCCCTTGCAGAGAGACAGCTTCAGGCTCAATTAGCTTTGATAGCTTTAGAGCAAGAGAAATTGGAATTGGCTAGGAAGAGATGGGAGAAGGAGGAGTTGAGAAGAAATGGTGGCAGTGAAAATGATGAAGATTTTGAGATGTCCAGGGGTGGTGCATTTGAACCTAAACTTCCCAAGGGTATAGTGCCCAAGTACACAGAGGGGGATGACATTGACTAGTGGCTAGCAGCTTTTGAGAGGGCCCTTAGAATGAGTAGGGTCCACTCTAGGTATTGGGGTGCACTCCTGTGGGAGTTGATTCCAGTAGTTGGGAGGGATAGGCTCCTGACCCTGAAGGGAGAGGATGCAGAATCATACCAGCAGATGAAGGCATGCTTAGTCAAGAGATTTGGACTGACTCCAGAGCAGTACAGGGTGAAGTTTAGAGGCACCCAGGAATTGAGTTCAAAGTCTTGGGTAGACTTTGTGGACGTTTCAGTAAAGGCACTGGAAGGCTGGATTGTTGGTAACAAAGTTGACACATATGAGGGATTGTACAATTTGTTTTTGAAAGAACATATTTTGACTCATTGTGCAGAAGAGAAGTTACGCCAGTATCTAGTGGACTCTAAGCTGACAGACGCCAGAGAGCTGGGTGAAGCAGCTGATGAGTGGGTGAGAACCCGGGTTTCCATACAGCACCAGGGGGTGACCAGAAGAAAGGAGGACAGGTCCCTCCCCAGGGGAAAGCCCAAGGGAAAGAAGGTCAAAACCAGAAGGAGTCCTCCAAAGACCCACAAAAACCTGCACAAGGAGGGGGCCCCGAGCCAACCCAAATCCAAAGGGAGGTGGAATCAGGGAAGGAATGGTAGGTTCTTTGATCCCTCAAAAGTGGGTAAGTGCTTTGACTGTAACCAGCCAGGGCACAAGCAGGGAGATGCTGTCTGCGCCAAGAAGCTCCCCCCTAAGGGGCCATCCACAGGGATTGCCAGTGTCAGTGTAGGGGTGGAGAGTGGTGCCCCAGTGAGGAGTAGTCAGGTGGTGGAAGCAACCTTAGTGTCCCTGGGTGGGGTGAATATTGCAACCCTTGCTGCCTTACCTCCAAACATGGACAAGTACAGGCAGAGGCCTAAAGTGAATGGGACTGAGGTTGAGGCTATCAGAGACACTGGGGCTAGTGTAACTATGGTCCTGGAGGAGCTGGTGCCTCCAGAGAGGTTGTTACCTGGTGAGTTTCACCAGGTGACTTATGCAGACAGCACTACCAAACTCCATCCTATGGCTGTGGTGGATTTGGAATGGGGAGGTGTGACAGGCCCTATGAATGTAGCTGTCTCAAAGGTGCTCCCAGTCCAGTGTTTACTGGGCAATGATCTTGAAGCCTCTGTGTGGTCAGAGGTGGAGAGAGGACTCCATTTGAAAATATTGGAGCTCCCTGAGTGGGTATGTGCTGTGACTAGGTCACAGACTAGCCAGAAGGTAGGGGCTGGACACTTGGACTCTGGAACAAACGGCCAAGCATCCAAGGACAAGGGCACTGGGCCTGGTGAGCCAGCCCAGGGAACTCCAGAGGTGCAGGAAGAATCTAACCCTGATGGGGAGGATCTGGCCTCTGAGGGAGGGACTCCATCCCTGCCAGAGCTGTCAGATTTGGCAGAACTGACGGGAGCAGGTGGACCCTCCAGAGAGGAGTTCAGTAAGGGACAGCGTGACTGTCCCACCCTTGAGAGCTTGAGGCGGATTGCTTCTAAGCAAGAAGAGGGGGATGACAGTGGGTTTCACAAACTCTACTGGGAAGATGGACTGCTTTATACTGAGGCCAGAAACCTCAAGGAGGGGGCCACCAGGAGGTTGGTGGTGCCCCAGAAGTACAGAGTTCATCCTGACTTTGGGTCATGATATCCCCTTGGCAGGACATTTGGGACAGATAAAGACATGGAACCGATTGGTGAACCATTTCTACTGGCCCCATATGTCTGAAAAGGTAAAGGAGTTTTGCAGCTCCTGTGTCACCTGTCAGGCCAGTGGCAAGGCAGGGGGCAAGACAAAGGCTCCCCTAATACCACTGCCAGTGGTTGGGGTTCCTTTTGAGAGGGTGGGGGTGGACATTGTTGGTCCCCTGGACCCACCTACTGCATCAGGGAATAGGTATATCTTAGTGGTAGTGGACCATGCCACTAGGTACCCTAAATCAATCCCTCTTAGAACCATTGATGCTCCTGCAGTGGCTAGAGCACTGCTTGGTGTGTTCACCAGAGTGGGTTTTCCAAAAGAGATGGTGTCAGATAGGGGCACGAATTTCCTGTCCAGCTATCTGACTGCTATGTGGGACGAGTGTGTTGTCAACTACAAGTTCACCACCCCCTATCACCCACAAGCAAATGGTCTTGTTGAGAGATTCAACAAAACCCTGAAGGGCATGATAAATTGGTTGTCAGAGAAACTCAGGAGGAGATGGGATGTTCTCCTCCCATGCTTACTGTTTGCCTACAGGGAGGTGCCACAGAAAGGGGTTGGTTTCAATCCCTTTGAGTCACTGTTTGGACACCCTGTGAGGGGGCCATTGAGCCTGCTGAGAGAGTCTTTAGAGAAGCCTCTTAAAGAAGCAAAGGACAATGTGCTTGACTATGTGCTAGGCCTGAGATCTAGAATGGCAGAGTACATGTACAAGGCAAACAGGAAACTGGAGGCCAGCCAGGAGCTCATGAAGCACTGGTATGATCAAAAGGCTACTATGCCTGAGTATACTCCAGGACAATTGGTGTGGGTGTTGGAGCCTGTGGCTCCCAGGGCCCTCCATGACAAGTAGGGGGGGTCTATCCAATCTTAGAAAAGAAGGGTGAGGTTACCTATTTGGTTGACCTTGGCACCCCCAGGAACCCTCATAGGGTCCTGCATGTGAATAGATTGAAGCCCCACCATGACAGGGCAGACCTGACCATGTTACTGGTCACTGAGGAGGGTGTGGAGGAGGAAACTGAGCCTGTGCCCGACCTCCTCTCCACTAATGTGCAAGATGGGTCAGTGGAGGGGGTGATGCTCTCTCCCAAGTTGACAGACCAGCAGCACAGAGACTGTAAGCAAGTGCTGGAACAGTTTGCTGGCCTGTTCTCTTTGACCCCAGGCATCACTGAGTGGTGTGTGCACCACATTGACACTGGTGACAGCCTACCTGTCAAAAATAAACTGTACAGGTTGTCTGACCATATCAGAGCCAGCATTAAAGCTGAGGTTGCTAAGATGCTGGAATTGGGGGTAATTGAACCGTCTGAGAGTCCATGGGTCAGTCCAGTGGTGCTGGTACCTAAACCTAATCCTCAGGGGGGACCTAAGGAGTTAAGGTTCTGTGTGGACTACAGAGGATTGAATGCAATCAAAAAGACTGACGCTCACCCTATACCTAGAGCTGATGAGCTCATTGACAGGTTAGGGGCTGCTAAGTACCTGAGTACTTTTGATTTGACTTCAGGTTACTGGCAGATTGCCCTCACTGATGGAGCAAAGGAGAGGTCAGCATTATCCACACCAGAGGGACATTATCAGTTCAAGGTAATGCCCTTTGGCTTAAAGAATGCACCTGCCACCTTCCAAAGGTTGGTGAACAAGGTCTTGTCTGGGTTGGAACAGTTCAGTGCAGCTTACCTGGATGATATAGCTGTATACAGTTCTATCTGGGGGGATCACTTAAGCCACCTAAGGGAAGTGCTTCAGGCCATGCAGCAGGCAGGCCTGACTATTAAGGCAAGCAAGTGCAAAATAGGGCATAGTTCTGTGGTGTACCTGGGCCATCTGGTATGTGGGGGCCATGTTCAGCCTCTCCAAGCTAAAATCCAAACTATTTTGGATTGGACAGCTCCTGTTACCCAGACTCAGGTCAGGGCATTCCTTGGACTGACAGGGTACTATAGAAGGTTTGTTCAAAATTATGGGACCATTGTGGGGCCCCTAACAGAACTCACTTCTAAAAAGAGGCCCAAGAAGGTGGCTTGGACCCCAGAGTGTCAGAAGGCCTTTGACACTCTGAAAGCTGCTATGTGTTCAGCACCAGTGCTACTGGCCCCTGACTACACAAAATAATTTGTGGTTCAGACAGATGCTTCAGAGCAAGGGATTGGGGCAGTGTTGTCACAGCTAAATGAAGAGGGTCTTGATCAGCCAGTTGCCTTTATTAGCAGGAGGCTTCTTCCCAGAGAGAAGAGGTGGAGTGCCATTGAGAGAGAGGCTTTTGCTGTGGTTTGGTCCCTGAAAAAGTTGAGACCATATTTGTTTGGGACTCACTTTCGTGTTCAAACTGACCACAGGCCTCTCAGATGGCACATGCAGATGAGAGGGGAGAATCCCAAGCTGTTAAGGTGGTCCATTTCCCTACAGGGGATGTCTTTGAAGTTAAGCCTGTCTGCTCGCAGCCACGTTACCAAGGGTTGAGCATGGGAATAATTTTCTAAGACCTATGCTGAGTCCTACCAATGATTAGTGGCCTTATTGCCAGTGGTAGACTTACATTTGCCCCTACCAATATTCCACTTTCCAACACCTTCACAGTAAAATAAACTTTAGTGCAAATGCTTCTACCCAGAATTTGTAAAGGGGCATAAAAGAAACCCAAGAGATCTATATCTTTACCTCCAAAAGCTTTGGGAGATATGTCGGGAATTTCTAATTTAAATGAGTCGGACCACAATGAGTAGAATGTAGTATCCGCCCAAATGGTGATTGGAGCTCCGGAATCAGCCATGATCTCAAGGGACTTACCATCAATAACAGCTTGACATAACAGGCGCTCTATTTCAATTATGTCCTGAGACTCTTCAATTGCCAGAACAATATTCGAAAATTTGTGTGAACACTCATGAATGTTAGAGATATCCCTAGAAGTGTTGGGAGGAGACTGTACATCCACGTTGTGAATTCTGACATAGTCACTAGTGTAGGAAGGTGGAATCTGACTATATGGTTGCCCCCACTTTTTTCCTGGTGTTTTGCTGGTTTATGACTTAGTTGGACTGGGATCCTGCTATTCAGGGCCCCAGTCTATCTGCTTCCTCTATAAAATGGTTTCCATGTGCCTTAGGCACATCTCTGATTGGAATCTGGAGTGCCCTTATAAGTCGCTAGTATATGGTATACTATGTACCCAGGGCATAGGTACCTCAGAGGCCTACCAGGGGCTGCAGCATGAATTGTGCCACCCCTGGAAGGCCAGCCAAAAGGACACCACAGGTCTGCTACTGCAGCCTGGGTAAGGTGGTGCATGCACTCCTTACTGTGATATAGGCTACCTATATCACTACATACATACACACATATAAACCTATAAGTCACTCCTATGGCAGGCCTTATCAATCCTGAAGGCAGAGTGCGTGGTTCCTATGTGAGAGGGTGCCCCTGCATGAGCTGGGCCCCTCTGCAGCGTTCGGAGACCCTTCTCTGATGCTGTTTGTAGTGCAGCCCGACCATATACTCTTAAGCGCATTATAACCTTGCGTTAAATGCTAACTTTGGGATGGCTGCACGGAAACATGTCGTGTTTGGTGTCAAACATCTTGGAATACTACCCCCCAGCCAGTTCTGGCAGCGGGGGTAGCATTCCACCCTTCTAGAGGGAGAGACATGCACACACCGATATACCCGGTACTGACTTTCCAGAGCCCTGGCATCACAAAATGGATGCCGCTGCCACAGACACGAGTCTGGCCTCCTGCTGCTGACCAAAACTCCGGCATGGGAGGCCTGGACAATAGGTTTCCTGTCCCAGGGAGATGTAACCACCTCCCCAGACAGGATAGTGTGTATTGGGGCTGGGCGGGAGCACTCTCTGGTGCTTTGAAGTCCTGCACTGGGGGCACATTTGGTGTCCCTGTGCATACCCCAGTTCAAACCGGCTCAGGGGCTTCCAGCCCCTGCTCTGGCATGAAACTGGACAAAGGGAAAGGGGTGTAACCACCCCTCTGCCCTGACCCTCCCATAGGTGGGGCCACAGAGTATGTCCAACCCCCTACCTTAGTATAAGTAAGGGACCCCAGTCCTTAGGACTTTAGATTAACCTGGACGAAACTCTAACACAGAATCCTGGACCTTCGATGCTCTACTTCAAGATTAGAGGACTGAAAAATCTCCCTTTGGGTCAAGGAGTGAGTCCCCTGCTTGGCAGGCACCAAAGAAGCAATTGTCCGGTCTGCATCGCTGAAGCTCCCGTCGGACGCCGAAGTCTTTGCATCACCAGAGGTGGATTTCCAGACTTCCCTAAGGCTGCCCTGAGTCCCCAGCAAAGCTGAGGCCTGTAGCTGTCGTGGGTAACGTGGAACCGTGACCCCTGGACACCGAACGCATTTGCAAGTGCATCCTCTTCTGGGTCTTCCATGAAGTCGTGCTTTGGGCTCCGAGTAGCCCCAGCCTCCCGCACCAACTGCACCGAAGATCACTGGCCTCCACTCCACGAGTGTCCTGTGAGCCAGTTCCACGTGCATCGACTCGAGACTCCTTCGTGGTCGCTAGTCCGTTGGCTAGTAGGCCCTCCCGAAGGCCAATCTTTTTCTGCTTGGGCTCCCTGGTTGCTCCAGGTGTGCCCTGACTTAACCTCGCTGGGTGAGTCCCACAGACCTTGCTGGTCTGCAACATCGTCCTTCTTCCATTTCCACGAGACTTGCCGTTGCCAAGGCTTGTTGGGTCCAATCCGGTCGCCGACACCCCTGCAATCGACAGACGTCGTGGGACAGCTCGAATCCAGCTCCTGGTCATCGTCGACGCCTCCTGGACCTCGTGGCTGAAGAGTCAAGACGACCGTCAACCTACCTGAAGCACTCGACATCGGTGGGCATCTGCTCATCGCCTTGCCAGAGTCTAGTGACCCAGACTCTGTCCCCTCTGCTTTCAGGTTCTTCAGATCTTCGATCCACCTTTGAATCCACCCGAACACTTTCGACTTGGCCGCCAGCAGCACTTTGCAGCAGATCGCCATTGAAAGCGACGACGAAACCCGACCCCGAAAGACACCTATGCACCCGGCTCCTCTGGGTGAGGTAACTCGAGTACTCCGGTGCTCCCGTGGGTATTGACACTAGAACAGCCTAGTTCTCAAAGGGTTTGCTCCAAGTCCTCCCTTAAGTGTCCCTTTTCTTTTAAATTCTAATCGCGACTTTCCCCATAGGAGTTAACGGCGATTCGCGGCTGTGTTCATACACTGCACGCGTCCCCCGTGGGTCCCCTGTGTCACTGCCTTGGGTGGTTCCTTGTGGTCCAAGCACTTCTACAGGCTCTAGGCCTTGTGTCTAGCTCAGTCATGGTTCTTATACCACTTTATTGGTATATGGTTTGGTACGCCCTTGGGGCTCAAACGTGTATTTGTGCTATTACTGTAGATAACTAACTTATAATTTATGTACTTCGAACTCTAGCCTCATAAAGAGACTAGAGGGGTGTGTTTAGTAATAAATACATATATTTTGAATATATACCTGGTGTGGTCCTCTTTCATTTGGTCACTCAAGAGATTATAGACTGGTAAACCAAGCTGCTTTACATTCCTTCAAGACTTAGCCTGAAGGCTGCTCTCCATAGCTACCACTAGGATAGCTTTCAATAAAGGTTGTCTTTAACCTATCTCCAATAAGGGGTTGTTTGGACTGAGTGCAAGGTGCCCACTATAATTAGTGGACAGCATATGCCAGGCCAACTTCTCACATTGGTGTGCAGCGTGTGGGATTCCAGTTTGCTATTGTTTTACCAGATAATCTCAATTGAATTGATCAACTGAAAACCACTAAGGGTACCTAAGGTACATATAAATCAAGCTTAGTAATACAGTAAGTTCTACTGAACTTAGAGTTGTGTGTGAAGGGATAGCACACCCTTTCTACAACTCAAGAGAGTTTAGTAGGCCACACTAGAGTAGGTAGTGCATACACCACACCTCACTAGTAATGTCTTCAAAGCCAGGACCCAGTGAGTCCTTGCCAGAAGCCAGTGGGCTTCTTCCCTCCAAGTATGATAAACTCCCATTCTTGGAATTGAGAGCATTATGCAATACTAGGAAGTTGAAGGCAGGCAAAAGTGCCAGCACCCAACACCCCAGGGAGGTGTTACTAGCTGATGATCTCAGCAGGCCCCTAGGGTCTGAAGGGGTGGGCAAAGAGGGTGGGGCAGAAGATGAGGAAGGGGTCAGGGGTGAAGAAACCCAGGCCCCCCCCTCTGAAACTGGCCAGGAAGGTGAAAATGACCTTGTCGTGGAAAACCCAATTCCTCCTGTGGAGGAGGAGGAGGGGAGGATCAGACTGACCTCCCCTTTGTCCCCCAGGAAGAGTTCTGAGTGTGCCCAGAAGGTCTAGGTCTCCTTCTCAGGAGTCTAACCACTCTGACACCTCAATAGGGACCTCTGTCTCCTCTCATAGGAGGGAATCCTCTCATGAGAGGAGAAAGAGACTGATTCAGTATGAGCAAACTCAGCTTGAACTCAGAAAACAGCAATTGGCTATAGACAGGGAGTCCCTAGATCTCTATAGAGAGAGACAAAAGTTGGGACTAGAGTCCCATGGTGGCAGCAGTTTCCCCAAAGATAGGGAAAGGTCTTATGACCATAGAAACCTGAGCAAGATTGTCCCTCCCTACCAGAGTGGGGATGACATCCACAAATGGATAACTGCTCTAGAGAGGGCCTGTAAAGTACAGAGGGTCCCTCAGGAGCAGTGGGCAGCAATCTTGTGGCTCTCCTTTGCAGACAAAGGTAGAGATAAGCTCCTCACTGTTAGAGAGGAGGATGCTGACAATTACAAAGTCTTGAAGAGTGCTCTGATAGATGGGTTTGGCCTAACCACTGAACAGTATAGGTTGAAGTTCAGAGACACCCAAAAGGCTCAGACTCAAGACTGGGTTGATTTTGTAGATTGTGCTACTAAGGCTCTGGAAGGTTGGATACATGGCAACAAGGTGCATGACTTTTTAGGATTGTACAATTTGATTATGAGGGAGCAGATCCTTAATAATTGTCAAAACCAGCTTTTACACCAGTACCTGGTGGACTCTGATCTGACCTCTCCCCAAGAATTGGGAAAGAAGGCAGACAAATGGGTCAGAACCAGAGTAAAGACTAAGAATCAGGGTGGTGACCAGAAGAAAGATTCTACCAAGTCCCAAGAGAAAGGTGGGGATAAACCTAAGGATAAATCCACTACAGGGCCCCAAAAGTCATCTTCTGGGGGTGGGTCCCAAACTCCTTCCTCTCCTGAAAAGAAACCCTATTGCCATGTCTGTAAAAAGCCTGGACACTGGAAAACTGATCCCAGTTGCCCCAGGATTGGCAATAAAGAAAATGTTCCTCCAACAACTACTACCACCCCTCCTGGTACTACCAGTAGTAATCCTCCAGTTGGGAGTAGTGTACCCAAAAAGTTAGGTGCTTCTGCAAGAGGAACAGAGGTGGGCCCTAGTTTAGACAGGACCCCCTCAACAGACTCCTCTGACTCTGATGGTGGTGTAGGATTTGCCACCTTTACCATGGGTCCCAATGCATTGGGCAGGTACAGACTGGAGCCAATAATTAATGGTCAGAAAGCTGTGGCATTTAGGGACACAGGGGCTAGTGTCACCATGGTGGCAGGGAACCTAGTCCCCCTCACCAGCTTTTACCTGAGTTTAAATACCAGGTGACCAACATTGATGGTGTCAGAACAGATCACCCCATGACCATAGTCAATCTCAGCTGGGAAGGGGTCACAGGCCCAAAAAGAGTGGCAGTATCCCCAACCTTGCCTGTAGATTGCCTGATGGGCAATGATCTGGAAATTTCAGCCTGGGCTGAAGTTGAACACCAAACCCATCTGAGAATGCTGGTCATCCCTGTAAAAGTTAGTGGGGCTGTGATAGCCACAGCCCCAGCCCAGGAAAATTTTTGAGAGATGGAGCCTGGAAGAATGGCCCACTCTCCCCCAAATGAGAGCACAAGGGTGGAAGAAAAGTCTTCTTCCCTCCAGACAGTAGGTAAGGGTCAGCCTCCTCAGGGAACTGACCCTACCCCTAGTGAAGGAACTGCCCCATAGGTAGTCAGGCCTGGCCTGGCCCCACCCCTGATGGCAGAGGACCCTTCCAAGGTGGTACCCAGTCTGGAGCAGGTAACCTGCCCCTCTCTACCCTGCCTCAGTCAGCCCAGGGCTGCAGAGGTCAGGGAGGTCAGTGGACCCCCAGGGCCCCCTGTCCAGAGGAACCCCCATCAGCAGATTAGGGGCACCCAGTCTAGTAGCCCTAGCCAGGTGAACATTCCTCAACACACTGAGGGATCCCCCATACATTTGTGTAGGGACCTCCCCCAGAAGGACTCTGTTAGGCAAGGGCAAACCTGGGACCAAAAGGTTCCAAACCTGCCATGTCCCTCCAGTGGTCCATCCAAAGGGACCCAACCCCCAGCTGTAGGCAGCCAAAGGTTGACCCTTAGAGCACAGTGCAACTCAGTCATGGAAAGACAGGCATACATGGTGACCAGTGATCTGAGGAAGCTGAGACCAACCTTCCTAGGGCCTCACTTCCCTTCTCAGACACCTCACCAGCCTTGTACTTTACCAAAGCACACCACAGGTAGTAATTCCCCATGGTGGAGACCCTCTCATACCCTTAGGGTGAGGGATTGCTTAGTGGACCATAAGATAGGGGGCAACCATGCTAGTGCAGGTGCTTCCTTATATGGCCACTTAGTCAATAAAGGCTCAACTGGCCAAGGTTAGCCTTATCTCCTTTCGTTTGGGGGGTTATGTAGGAAGGTGGAATCTGACTATATGGTTGCCCCCACTTTTTTCCTGGTGTTTTGCTGGTTTATGACTTAGTTGGACTGGGATCCTGCTATTCAGGGCCCCAGTCTATCTGCTTCCTCTATAAAATGGTTTCCATGTGCCTTAGGCACATCTCTGATTGGAATCTGGAGTGCCCTTATAAGTCCCTAGTATATGGTATACTATGTACCCAGGGCATAGGTACCTCAGAGGCCTACCAGGGGCTGCAGCATGTATTGTGCCACCCCTGGAAGGCCAGCCAAAAGGACACCACAGGTCTGCTACTGCAGCCTGGGTAAGGTGGTGCATGCACCCCTTACTGTGATATAGGCTACCTATATTACTACATACATACACACATATAAACTAATAAGTCACTCCTATGGCAGGCCTTATCAATCCTGAAGGCAGAGTGCGTGGTTCCTATGTGAGAGGGTGCCCCTGCATGAGCTGGGCCCCTCTGCAGCGTTCGGAGACCCTTCTCTGATGCTGTTTGTAGTGCAGCCCGACCATATACTCTTAAGCGCATTATAACCTCGCGTTAAATGCTAACTTTGGGATGGCTGCACGGAAACATGTCGTGTTTGGGGTCAAACATCTTGGAATACTACCCCCCCCGCCAGTTCTGGCGGCGGGGGTAGCATTCCACCCTTCTAGAGGGAGAGACATGTACACACCGGTATACCCGGTACTGACTTTCCACAGCCCTGGCATCACAAAATGGAAGCCGCTGCCACAGACACGAGTCTGGCCTCCTGCTGCTGACCGAAACTCCGGCAGGGGAGGCCTGGACAATAGGTTTCCTGTCCCAGGAAGGTGTAACCACCTCCCCAGACAGGATAGTGTGTATTGGGGCTGGGCGGGAGCACTCTCTGATGCTTTGAAGTCCTGCACTGGGGGCACATTTGGTGTCCCTGTGCATACCCCAGTTCAAACCGGCTCAGGGGCTTCCAGCCCCTGCTCTGGCACAAAACTGGACAAAGGGTAAGGGGTGTAACCACCCCTCTGCCCTGACCCTCCCATAGGTGGGGCCACAGAGTATGTCCAACCCCCTACCTTAGTATAAGTAAGGGACCCCAGTCCTTAGGAATTTAGATTAACCTGGATGAAACTCTAACACAGAATCCTGGACCTTCGACGCTCTACTTCAAGATTAGAGGACTGAAGAATCTCCCTTGGGGTCAAGGAGTGACTCCCCTGCTTGGCAGGCACCAAAGAAGCAATTGTCCGGTCTGCAACACTGAAGCTCCCGTCGGACGCCGAAGTCTTTGCATCACCAGAGGTGGATTTCCAGACTTCCCCAAGGCTGCCCTGAGTCCCCAGCAAAGCTGAGGCCCGTAGCTGTCGTGGGTAACGTGGAACCGTGACCCCTGGACACCGAATGCATTTGCAAGTGCATCCTCTTCTGGGTCTCCCACGAAGTCGTGCTTTGGGCTCCGAGTAGCCCCACCCTCCCGCACCAACTGCACCGAAGATCACTGGCCTCCACTCCACGAGTGTCCTGTGAGCCAGTTCCATGTGCATCGACTCGAGGCTCCTTCGCGGTCACTAGTCCGTTGGCTAGTAGGCCCTCCCGAAGGCCAATCTTTTTCTGATTGGGCTCCCTGGTTGCTCCAGGTGTGCCCTGACTTACCCTCGCTGGGTGAGTCCCACAGACCTTGCTGGTCTGCAACATCGTCCATCTTTCATTTCCACGAGACTTGCCGTTGCCAAGGCTTGTTGGGTCCAATCTGGTCGCCGACACCCCTGCAATCGACAGACGTCGTGGGACAGCTCGAATCCAGCTCCTAGTCGTCGTCGACGCCTCCTGGACCTCGTGGCTGAAGAGTCAAGACGACTGTCAACCTACCTGAAGCACTCGACATCGGTGGGCATCTGCTCATCGCCTTCCTGGTCACTGGCTAGTGACCCAGACTCTGTCCCCTCTGCTTTCAGGTTCTTCAGATCTTCGATCCACCTTTGGATCCACCCGAACACTTTCGACTTGGCCGCCAGCAGCACTTTGCAGCAGATCGCCATTGAAAGCGACGACGAAACCCGACCCCGAAAGACACCTATGCACCCGGCTCCCCTGGGTGAGGTAACTCGAGTACTCCGGTGCTCCCGTGGGTATTGACACTAGAACAGCCTAGTTCTCAAAGGGTTTGCTCCAAGTCCTCCTCTAAGTGTCCCTTTTCTTTTAAATTCTAATCGCGACTTTCCCCATAGAAGTTAACGGCGATTCGCGGCTGTGTTCATACACTGCACGCGTCCCCCGTGGGTCCCCTGTGTCACTGCCTTGGGTGGTTCCTTGTGGTCCAAGCACTTCTACAGGCTCTAGGCCTTGTGTCTAGCTCAGTCGTGGTTCTTATACCACTTTATTGGTATATGGTTTGGTACGCCCCTGGGGCTCAAACGTGTATTTGTGCCATTACTGTAGATAACTAACTTATAATTTATGTACTTCGAACTCTAGCCTCATAAAGAGACTAGAGGGGTGTGTTTAGTAATAAATACATATATTTTGAATATATACCTGGTGTGGTCCTCTTTCATTTGGTCACTCAAGAGATTATAGACTGGTAAAACAAGCTGCTTTACATTCCTTCAAGACTTAGCCTGAAGGCTGCTCTCCATAGCTACCACTAGGATAGCTTTCAATAAAGGTTGTCTTTAACCTATCTCCAATAAGGGGTTGTTTGGACTGGTGCAAGGTGCCCACTATAATTAGTGGACAGCATATGCCAGGCCAACTTCTCACAACTAGTGCGCTGGAACCTACAAACTGCCTGAAATTAGCCCCTTTTCCTGCACTTTGTAAATTTTTTCCCGATAGCAGGACAAGAAGGGTTGTTACCAATGTGGGTTTTGGAGCCACAGCGGTAACAGATAGAATGTCTACCCCTTTCTCTACTTGTCCTAATAATGGAAAGGGTAGTGTCATCTGTGGTGTCAGCTATATAAGACACCGGCAAATGTCCCTCCTCACTGGTCAATGCTTGAGTGGAAATAATAGAGCGCTCAATGCTTTTAGCAATGTCATTTACCTCTGAGAGGGGAGGATTTCTACAGGTGAGTAGTCTTTCTTGCATTTTTTTGGAAAAGCAGTTGAAAACAAACTGATCCCTAATATACGTTTCAACACAATTTTGGAACTCATAAGATGAAGCTAACACTCGCAATGCAGCTTCAAATTCTTACACAGTTTCGTCGCTAGCCTGCTTTTGTTTAAAAAAACTCTGTCTTTCTAAAAGTCCATTAGACTCTTCGGAAAACAGCTTTTTAAGCCTTTCTTTGGCTTCAACATAAACGTTCCAAACACAATCACCTCCAGGGTTTACTAGAGGAGGTAGATTATCAAAAATATTCTGTCCAGCCATTGCACTCCTCCAAGAAAAAATGCTTTACTTTATAACCATCTATGGATGGTTATAAAGTAAAGCATTTTTTCTTGGAGGAGTGCAATTAAGACCATCTATGCCCATTAAATAATTTTTAAATATGTGAATCCATTGCTTCCATTTGATTTCTGGTTTTCCAGGTTTCTGTAGAAAAGGTGGTGGATGTATCAAGTTGTCTGAAGAGGCCATGACGCAGAAAGCACTCTACAGAATATGTAAAGACCTGAAAAGAATTGAAATAAACAAATGGAAGGGAAATCAGGAAATAAAAACTTCCTACTAGTAAAAAGAAATGATGAAAATATCAATACATAAGAGGTTCCCAAAGGTGGAATACAGAGAGATAAGTTCAATGGCAAAATATAAATGAAAAAAACGATCAAAACAAAGGTGAATGCACAGTACAGTCAAAATTCACACGTAAAATGGCCACCAAGCGGCTGACGTAGGCACGCTAATTTTCCAGAGTTCCGTTATTCCCAAGCGTACAAGACGGCTCAGAAGAGAAAATTTTCAGGGGGATATTCTCAAGAACGTGTGTTAACTATCGTCAAATTCGCTTAACGCAACTTCTCACATCGCAGTCTATCGTGGGAAAATAACACTGTGTTAACGCAGTATTCTCAACCCGGCGGCACCATGCGATAGTCTCACGATAACGTGACAAATGCCCGTGTTAAAATTAACGCAACGCCGAAAAAAGGCGAAACACGAATGCGAAAAAAGTTGCGATGTCCCAAATCGCGAAACAAAAATCAGCGATAACCAGCGACAGGCCTGCGATTCCCACGCGACATGCAGGAAAATGCACTATAAAAGCAGAGAAAAAAAAAGGAGAGAAAAATGTAACTGCGTAGCACCATGGACGCACCCGGACCGAGTGCAGAGGACAACACAAACCCCACAAGCCCCACAGACGACCAGCCAGGAACCCCGGGGAAGGGCAAGGGGAAGAGGAAGACGGGGTTCAGTCCGCAGGAAAACCAGATCATTGTCACGGAGGTGACAGAACACTACCAACAACTGTTTGTCACCTCCACTGTGTCATCGGCAACACAAACGGAAATATGGCAGTACATCGTGAACAATGTGAATGCAGTCGGAGTGTTGAGGAGGACAATGGAAGAGGTCAAGAGGTGCTGAAATGATGTGAAGGGCAAAACCAAGAAGAAACCCGATGCCAACATGAAAGCAGCAACGCAGATTGGAGGTGGGGGACCAGCGGCACACCAGGAGCTGGATGACATTGAGAAAATGGTGGCCACAGTCATCAGTCGGGATACGTTGCCAGGAGTTGGGGATCGGGACACTGCTCAACATGACCTGACACAACATCAACAGGGTGAGTACCGACCAGGGACTGGGGGGACGATGGGAGATGGGCACAATGGCACACATGCACAATTAAGTAGAGCACACTGCACACCTACAATGACTCTGGATCATGTCCCTGATCCCTGTGCCGCACTGCAGCACACATACAGAAACTCAGGGAATGTGTGTTGTAATGAATTTATTTGCACATGCTGTGCCTGTGGTCATTTTGTACTGTCTCATGATTGCTAAGGACTGTCACAATGTGACGTCCTCATGTGAAGAAATTGTCAATGATGTCGTTCCTACGGGCTATTCCTGCTGCAGCTGCAGTGGGGTGTGGTCCACCTGCCTCATCTTCCTCATCATCGTCCGGTGCATCTGGCACTTGTAACCATGGGGCATTGGTGCATACACATATGTTGTGCAAGACACAACATGCAACGATCATCTTGCACACGATGTCTGGGCTGTACAGGAGCCTTCCACCTGTGATGTCCAAGCACCTGAAACGTGATTTCAACACGCCAAATGTGCATTCCACGATGCCCCTGGTGCGTTTGTGGGCCCAATTGTACTGCCTCTGGGCCTGTGTGTTCGGGGCTCGAAGGGGTGTCATCATCCAAGGGCAGAGTGCATATCCTTGATCACCTGTGACAGTGCAGAGAGACATGAGTCAATAGTTGGTTCTGCATGATGTGTTGGCAGGCTCACTAGTTGATTGGCGTGTGATATGTGTGTCATAGTGATTCCTGTTTGACATGTACTGCTTGTAGCAAATGAGCGCCATCAATGTGTATTACGTAGGCTCACTGCTGCTCCTCCCTCCCCCCGAGCCTATTTACTTGTGTGCGCTGCGCGGTTGCATCACTTGCACTCCTACGGCACACCATTGTCATGCCTGTCTGCGCATGTCCACAAGCCTGACAACGACACTGTGATGTTGTGCGTTTAAGGTGGGCAGCCACGTGTGTGTAGGCCTATGGTAAGGATAGGGCGGACACAGATGTAGAGTTCATGGTTGGCTGAACTCGCGATGCGGTCGAGGCAAGACCTTTGGCTTATGCTGCGGTAATAGCGATACACACACAATAGTTGGCATGTATGATCCCGGACCCCGAGCGGACTTGCGCTCATTCATTTATCCCTTCGGCTGAGCCCGCACTCCGGGGGCATGTTACATTGCAACTTTGTCCATTGCGGGACGGGTGGCGCCGACACTACAACAGAGACACATGCATTAGGTACTTCATTGGCAAGCCCAACACTTAACCATGCCCAGAGCCCCGGGGTGATTATCCACACCCCTACGCTGGACTGTCGTACGCCAGCCCACTCCGGCAATGCCTACAGGGGGGTACGACACAGCTACATGTCCCAGGTCTTCCCCACTGCCTGAGGTGACATGGCTGCGTCCGCTGTACACAGCACAATGCAATGTGGTAGGGCCCGGGGCCCTCATGCATACACAATGACCACACGGACACACTTAGATAGTTTGTGGAACTGGCTACGGGCACGTGCGCCCGGCCCCTTTTATTGCCAGGGTCACATGTCCAGTGATGCCTGTGCTGGATGGGTGTGGGGTGAGTGTGAGCCAGCCCTCAAGGAGTGGTTGGTGCTGGCAACAACTACAACAGTGATCAGACAATCAGAAGTTCACAGTTCAAACAGCAAGGGTCCATGACTTGAGCTGCACAGAGTTAGTGGCCCCGGATGCACAGCGGCCGGCACATGGAACACCGCCACGGGACGGTGACTACCGGTGCACTGAGGTAGGGCCACGAGAGCTGAGCGGGTCCTCGTCGATGTCCAAGGTGAATGTCGCGGAGGGTTTTGGGGGACAGTGGAAGGTGTTCTTCCAGGGCATGATACAGAGCAGGCTACCAAGCAGACACAGGCAATATGGAGGAGATGAATGCTACAGACTCATTTTTGACACCAAGTCAGTATCAGCTACATGATGATGAAGACAACCCCCAGGCCATAGACTCAGACGCCACCAAAGTTCAACCAGAGAGTGTCCATGAATTTCGGGGCACGGAGTCAGTTGCTCCAGAGCTGAAAGGGGATGCAGTCTGCGATGAGGCCTGTACAATGGTATAAACTCTGCCATAAATAAATCAAGACTCAGTTCCAAATGTGTGACCTACTTGACCGTAGTGTAGGCCGGAGGCAGCGGATAGCAGGGGCCCCCAGCCACGTGTCCTTGGCTTGCGATGCACAGAGTTAGTGGCACCAGAGCAGTTGTTGGTAGTGTTCGGTCACCTCCGTAACGAGGATCCTTTTTTCATCCGGACTGAACCGCGATTTCCTCTTACTCCTCTCCTTGTGTACAATGATATGGACTCTGCCATTGAAAAATCAAGACTCAGTTCCAAATGTGTGACCTACTTGACCGCAGTGTAGGCCGGAGGCAGCGGTCAGCGCGGGCCAACCGCTGTTCAGGCAGCTCCTCCTGGTACTCTCACACATGACGTTGGAATGCCATGTGGCGATGATTTGTGGTTGACGGGGGTAGAAGCACCAGAGCTGAGCATGTGTGCAGCCTGCGACGATGCCGTGTCCTGCCTGGTCCGGACTGGATTGGATTGGTGTGAGGCCTGCTGGACCGCTGTGTAGGCCGAAGGCAGTAGTCAGCAAGGGCCCACAGACACGTGTCGTAGGAATGCAATGCACAGAGTTGGTGGCACCACATCGAAGGGAGTACGGTGATTTAAAATCTGCCATAAACATATGTACTCTGCCATTGTATAATCAAGACTCAGTTCCAAATGTGTGACCTACTGGACCGCAGTGTAGGCCGGAGGCAGCGGTGGAGTACGTCAACGAGAAAGGAGTGCTGGGGGCCTGTGTCGCGGAGGCCGTGATGGTCTGAGGAGGCTGCCAAGGTCGCGGGCCTCTGGCTTGGAGCTTGCACCGGCACGTGGTGGGCCCTCTTTAACACACGCCGGTGTCGGCAGGTGAGCAGTGAGGCCTGGGTGCGCTGGGGCGGGCAAGATGGGTTTTGGGACCAGCGGCCTGAGGTGCAGCAGGTGCACAGGATCGCAGGCACCGCTGCTCACGGTGTCGGCCTCGTGGCAGGGTGAGAGGCGCCGCCCTGGCAGACACGTTGGCCATTCCGGAAGAGAACCACGCCCAGAGCAACAGGCTTTTTATTCACACCCCTATGCTGGCCTGGCGTACGCCAGGCCAGCCCACTCTGCTCACGCTTACAGGGGGGGACGTAACAAGCTACATCTCCGCGATCTTCCCCACTGGCTGCGGTAACATGGTTGCGTCCACTGTCCAGTACACTCCAGACACCAGCAGTGTATGTCGACATGGAAATGTCTGTGGTCTGCATACTCAAGTCTGTCCAGCACATCCACGCCACACTTGGCATTGTGTACATTCACATTCATGGGTCACTTGCCTCCTTCGCACATGCCTGGTTCCCACCTCTCCCCACATTCTGCTATTGTGTGGCTGAGGTGCCATGCCGTTGATGGCTTGTGTCCATGGCTAGCCCAGGTTGCCACAGTAAGTTGTGTTGTCGTGTCTGGAATGTGGGAATGTTGGTTGTCATGTTGTATGTGATTTTGTGACGTGTGCATTCCGAGAGTTGTGAGTTGTATGTTGGTGGAGTTGAGGTGTGTGGTGTGTTCAGTTGTTACTTACCGACGAGCAGTGCATTTCCATAGGTGCCATCCTGAAAGCGCTGGTTGAAGATGGACTGTCGGAAGATGAAGGAATCATGCACACTGCCTGGGTAGTTGGCGACGACATTGGTGAAGAGTCCCCGGTGGTCCACTATTGCCTGCACATTGATGGAATGCGTGTGTTTCCTGTTGCGGTAATTGTGTGCAGTGGCGGCAGGGGGAACGAGGACTACAAGTGTGCAGTCGATTGCCCCCAACACATGCGGGAAGCCAGCTATGGCGTAGAAGCCTTGCTTGATCTCCAGCTGTTCCTGCACAGTGTGTGGAAAGTAAAGTTGCTGGGGTACCAAGCTGATGATGGCATCCAAGACAGGTGTGAGGAACTTTGACAGGGCTGGCTGTGAGACTCCTCCGACTCTGGCAGTTGTTGGTTGGAAGGTCCCAGAGGCCAACAGGTGCAGCACGGCCAGCAGCTTTGTCTGCGGAGGGATGTTGGTTCTCCGCTGTGTTGGTACTGTCAGCCTGTGGGCAATGAGGGTCAGGATGCGGAGGATGGTTGTCCTTTTGAGCCTGTAGTGGGCAATGACTTCCTCTGGCGTTAAGTCTCCGAGGCTGGTGCGTTTTCGGAAGGTCCGCTGTGTTTGTCTGCGCTGCCTCTATGGTAGTCCAGGAGGGGGGTCCTGGCTGTGGTGGCGGTGGGTGTTGTGGCCCTCTTGGGGCTCCGAGCTGCATGATCAGTAGCTCCATGGCATCTTTTTTTTGTTTTTTTGCAGAGTTTTATATAGCGCGAACTTGACCCGAATCGGGTATCAGAGCGCTTTACATAGCACCAGTTACATTACATTAGCACACACATTCATTTTTGTTAGGCACGGGGAGATTAAGTGATTTGCCCAGAATCACAGGATGTTCAGCGTCATTGCCGAGACTCGAACCCAGTTCCCCAGATTCGAGGTCGGACGCCCTAGCCGTTAGGCCAAATCCTCTCCCCTCTCCCTCTCATCTGTTGTTCTCAGGTGTGGCTGTGGGCTGGGCTCCCTTTTATGGTGCAGGTTGTCGTCCGACTTAACACCAGGTAGGAGCAGGTGTTAAATCCATGCTGCTAATGCGCCTTATCGCATGTTTTTGAATCTTATCGCCGATCTGGCTGGTCGTTGAGAATGTTGCGGAGTGGTGTTTTCGCGGGTTTTTGCACGGGAACGCCTACTCTGCATATCATTAGCGTTAGTTGCCGGTGTCATCCGTGGCGATGTTTTTTGCGGCTGCTATCGCGGGAAAACTGGTGATATCGGCTGTTAGCACCTGCTTGTGAATAGTGCGATTAATTTATCGCCACTTTGGCTGCGATAAAGTGCCGCTAACTCGGCAATGAGTCCTTGAGAATATGCCCCTCAATTGGACGTTGTTGCAGGGAGCAGTAGAGGCGAGGACCTGCAGCCAGAATGTGTGGTAGCGGTCAAAGTAAAGTGGACTAGGCGGTCCCAGTAAAAGAAACAACGATGGTGGGAAACAGCGGAGCGGACGCAAGAGGCTGGAGCGAACTCCCACAGCCGGAGCACACGCCAGAAGCTTGAGTGAAGAAAAGTTGTTATGCCAATGGCTGAAGGGAGTTCCCACAGCCGAAGCTCATGTCAGGAGCTGGAGCGAGAAGAAGTTGCTATGTCAATGATTCAGGTAAGAGCCGCATGCAAGACAATGCAGGGCATGTAGACAATGTTCGGCGGGTGTAAATTGAACAAATGTGGAAAGCCCATAAGCGGAAGTCAGGGCCTGACGAAAATCTAGGCCCTGAACACATATGGTAGAGAAATTACAAAAAGTGCAGCGCCACACACCTCGAGAAGTGGAATCAGTCTTAAGTGAGACAGTACCAAGCCTGTGGGTCCGGGTTCTTCCTCCTGTCTCTTCGCCTTTACTTTTTAAAATTTTCTTTTATCCTTAAAAGAAAAACAAGTCGAGACAGCAGCGTAGCAGGCTTACCCCACTCCTGGTACCAGATGTAGTATCTGGGTAAGACTGGAAATGACGGAGACAGAGTTTCTTTGTAGGAATTATTTTTCGTAGTTTATTTTCAGAGGAAATCCAAAGGTAGGACCCACGGCATAAAGAGAACCACAGCTGCGGAAAGTCTGGCAAAGAATGCTGACCTCCTGCTCACAAAGGTCTAATAGAGAATTAGAACATTGACCATAAGAAAGAACAAAATAGTTAAAGGAGAAACGCATTAATAACAGTATTTCTGTAAGCAAGAATACGGATACTACAAGTGGCTTAACAAAACTTGAGGGGGCCCCCATGCAAAGGACACGGAGGGGCACCCCACACTCCAGACCCAGTTAGGAGCTCTCAGGTCAGGGACTGCGGGACAATTTTTACGCCACTGCCCCTCCTTATCGTGACCTTTTCTTTCCCAGACCACCTTGTTCGTAACTGGGATTTTCACAGGTTTTGTTTGGACTCCAGACGTGTTCTAGTCTTGTCCTGAGAGGGGTTCATATTAATGATGTTAACTATTGAGTTGAATATCTTCATTACTGTTAGCTCTCATGAGTAGTTCTGCTCCTTCTCTTTGGTGCTTTCGTAAGTTACTAAAAACTTGGCTCTTTTCTAAAGCTTAACTGATTTCACTTACCTGGTTCTTCTTTTCAGCGCTGAGATGCCTTAGGGTAATTGTTTGCGCTATATAAGATCAATTCAAATCAAATCTAAAATTCAAATTCAAATAATAATTCGGATGTTTGGCACAGGTTATAAGCAGCATGCATTAGTAACTTTATATTCGGCCGACAGTAGGAACAGGACTAACATGGAGGTGTTGGGCATGGCCATGTTAGTACATGAAGATGATCAAGACACATGAATAATTACTAAGATAGAATATCAGTAACATGGTGCACTTGTCAATAAGGCATAAGATATGCACCTTCCTGAGGCAGAGGAATGTCCACTTTCCTTTGCTTCAAGAAATGGGTCTGTACGCACCCAGCACTATGCAAGTGGCCTTTCTAGAGCTATAAGTCGCCTCTCCTGCCAGCAACACCACTCGATTTTAATTGTCTGATTAATACAGAAGAATAGGTCCATCCCTCCAGGTACCTGCAGGGAAGTTGCCAGGAATATTGGTAACACATGCACAATGGTGAAGTTTGAATGATGTATGGAGAGCTGAGTATCCTGCTAATAGAGATCACTCCTAATATTTGACCCTGCATGATCTTCCCACACATGTTGACCTGTTTTTCTACACTGCACGGTTGAGGGAACAAATGCCACATGCCTAGCTAACCATTTTTCAGATCGTGACCTTTTGTTACAGTCCTTGCACGGGGTAACCACACACTTGCATCCCCAGCTGGTGCCTGCAGTTGGGTGCACGCAGTAATGTGTCTTACGGGGCAACTCTAAACAAGCATTAGAAATGCAATAGGCCTCGCATTTTATTGTGTTAGCGCTATTGGCGTTGTAAGTGTATTAAAGCAGCAAGAAAGATCCCATGTATGTTGTTGCCGTGGGCACTATTACTAAATAGTTTGCTTTACAGAAAATAGATACAATGTGAAAGGCATCTCCAGATGGAAATTATTTTTGGTGACTATATAAACACTAAAAAAATGGAGAAACCAGTGGGATTCTTACAAAAGGCTGCCTCATGCTTGCCAGGTGTGTGGGGAGCTGCCAGAGACTGGAAACCTTTGGGAAGACGGGGCCAAGGCTGACTGAACGGGTAGAAATGGGAGAAAGGCTAAAAAGTGGTTATTGGAAATATTTGCGTTTTTTCCCTTTTTCTGAGAACCTATTAAAGGTGCGGTGATGGGATAGTGCCTGGAAGGGCAGCAGGAATTTAACGAATTAATCAATGATTGTGTTGTGCGCACAAATTTTGAAATAGAAAAATGTTAGAAAAAGATGGAATTTCCAGCAAAAGTGTTTCTTTCTTTTTTGGATCCATTTTATAAGGGAAGGAATGAAGGAAAGGAGAGTAAAGAGAGGGTAGGAGCTGTTTCTTGAAGTCACGGTTTTCATTCAAGTGAGGAGGAGCGAGACAGAGACCGAAAGAGAGGGAAGAAAGAGAGCGAGATGGGGGTGAAGCTGCCAGTGGCATAGCAGGAGACGTGGACACTGTCCTTGTCTTCTCTGGGCAAGAAGGAAGAGACAGAGTCCCTTTCCTTCTCTGCTCACCCCGAAAAAAGTAGGAGAATGGATTCTAATAAATTAAAATGTATGGCACGCCGTGCCCTGCCGATCCCGACAGCTGGTGTTAGGTTGGTAACGTCCTGCGCTGCGCTGTTCCAGGTACAATGAGACAGAACCCAGGGGCTACTTTTACAGAGTGCAGGAAGGGCTACGCTGAAATCTGGGGAATACATTACTCACAGGACTGAATGATTTCACGCTTTCTGTGCCCGGTCCCTCTGCTTCAGCTGCATGGTGATGTGCTGCTTCCAGCATGGCAATCATCGTGCCCAGTGAGCAGGGATTCCGGAGTCCAGCTGAGGGCTGCCATGGCAGACAGCCTGACAGTGACTAACACAAGCTACGCGAGCAGTGCCCTAAACATAGTAAACGGACTAGGCAAACTTGTCTTTCACCCTTAGTCAGGTGATGCGTAGTCACACTTGCTTTCAAATAATTATCATGTGCCCACGTTTGAAAGGCAAATGTTCTGTATTAAAACAAAATATTGAACTATGTTGAAGAAGTAAAGATGGTAATCTAAGAGTTATGAATTTACTTAAAATAAAAGGAAAATAATATGTAGAATTTGAGCTAATTTGAAAACATAAAGAGTATGTACCTGAGGTAACCTTTGGGCTCGTTTTGCCTTTGCTGTAAATGTTATAATTCTAGATAACTTTTACTTTCATGAAAATGTTTCTGTGAAAGTGAACAAATAGGACATGTGGTCTAGGAAACTGTAGGTGCTAATTCAGCAGCATGTAGCCCGGATAAAACAGCTGCACCCTGTGGGAAATCTTCCAGCCAAGGATTTTCTTCGAAAGGGGTTTGCCCGGGCCGTTGCATTTCACCACAGACATCGGGGTTAAAAGTAGAGGCAACGAACTACAAGCATTTGCAATGCAATCGGTCTCGCCTTTGGGACCTTATATGTATTTAGCTATGCAGCACATTAGCCCGGGTGCTGAAACATCTACTGTTCTTTAACATGGAGGGAAAGTAAGCACAAAACTGCGTGCCACACCAGGTATGGGAACACATGGAGAGAAATATTGCCTTTCAGCGGGAAATGGTATAGTCCAAAGCTTTGTTTTTAATATAAAATCAGGGCCTTCGGTGGTCATATCACTGAAAATACAAGATTTGAAAAAAATATTGTCTGCGGGTGCTCGTGGAAGACAATTTCCATGTACTGGAATCTAGAGAATGCTAAAGTGATTCTGGTATTTTACTGACCTCTGCTGGTCGTTTCCTATCAAGAAAGTTAAATAGAGGCAGTTGCCAGAAAAATTAAAAAAAGAAAGTCCCTCAGCAGAAAGCAATTCTGGTATTTTACTGACCTCTGCTGGTCGTTTTCTATCAAGACAGTTAAATAGAGGCAGTTGAACAGAAAACAAAGTCCCTATGCGGAAGCAGACAAGTCCTAGGGCTGATCTCCAGAGCCCACAAAGTACATACACATATAAGTATATAATAAGTATATACTAAAGTATATACTGTATTGTATTGTATTGTATTGTATTGTAATTGCATTTATATAGCGCTTACTACCCCTGACGAGGCGTCGAAGCGCTTTTTCGACGAGTAGCACACTACTCCGGGACCCATAGAGAATTAGTGTTGAATTAGTATAGTGAAATATGAAAGTAATTTTAAATGGTGGATAGGTTCGTCAGTTATTTGGATCCGGAAGGATAGCAGAAGGATAGAAGAGGAAAAAGGTTTGTATTTATATAGCGCTTGTTACCCCTGATGGGGTGTTGAAGCGCTTTTTTTGGCGAGTAGCACGCTACTCCGGAAACCCATAAAGGATTAGTGGTGAATTAGTATGGTAAAATATGAAAGTAATTTGAGTGGTGGATATTAGTCAGTTATTTGGAGTGAGAAGGATAGCGGAGGGATAAAAGGGGAAGAAAGGTTTGCATTCATATAGCACCTGTTACCCCTGATGGGTGTTGAAGCGCTTTTCTGGCGAGTAGCATGTTACTCCGGAACCCATAAAGGATTAGTGTTGAAAATTAGTATAGTGAAATATGAAGTAATTTGAGTGGTGGATATGTTATTCAGTTATTTGGATAGAGACGGGTAGGCGGCGGGATAGAAGAGGGAAAGAGGTTTGTATTTATATAGCGCTTGCTACCCCTAATGGGGTTTTGAAGTGCTTTTTTGGCGAGTAGCACGCTACTCTGGAACCCATAAGGATTAGTGTTGAATTAATATGGTGAAACATGAAAGTAATTTGAGTGGTGGATATGTTAGTCAATTATTTGGATTGAGAAGGGTTGGGGAGGGGTAGAAAAGGGAAAAAGGTTTGCATTTATATAGCGCTGGTAACCTTGATGGGGTGTTGAAATGCTTTATTGGCGAGGAGCACGCTACTCTGGAACCCATAAAGGATCAGTGGTGAATTAGTATAGTGGAAAATGGAATTTGAGAAGTGAAAATGTTAGTCTGTTATTTTGATTGAAAAGGATAGTGGAGGGATAGAAGAGTGAAGGATTTTGATTTATTTTATTTTTTTTGGAAAGTCATAGCAGTAGGAGGAGGCTTTTGGATGAGTAAAAAGGGTTTTGTAGGGGAAGAGTTTAGAAAGGTTTGTTTTGGGGGATCGGTATAGTAAAAGAGGTGTTAGATGATGCAAGGAGGGGTAGAGTAGGGGAGAGTCTAGAAAGGGTTATTATGGGGATCATAGTAGTGGTATGGGGTTTGGGATAAATGAGAGAGTGGATGTAGAGGATAGATGTATAGGGTGAGAAATAGGGTAGTGCATTGGAAAGAGTAGTTGAAAGAAGTTTGAGATGAGTCACAAAAGCACTCAGCTTGTTGTTACTTCACACCTGTTTAAGAGAAACTATGACTTGGAGGCAGGGTTTTCACTTCATTTAATCCCTGAATGTGAGAGTTGTGAATGCACTGTAATAATGTCAGTTGTATCTGACTGTACGAGTAATTACATCCACAATCCAACTACCTCTCCAAATATATATATATATATATATATACATATATATATATATATATATATATATACACATGCATACATACGATGAGACTGGCATTTTCCTTCTAAGCACCAATAATCTGGAAGCAACTTCCTGGACTACTTAAAGCTGAACCACAATTGGTTAGCTCTGAACAGAGGCCTAAAACTTGCTTCACCAGAGGCCACTATCCAGTTGGAGTTACTACAAAGCAGTACCTCTGGCCTACAAGGTGGCGTAACAAAGGCCCTCGCATCCCCTTCAATGCCGGGGGGGCCCTTGAGCTCCCTGGGGCCCCCTCAGCACAGTTCCCTGACCTGGGAGTTCCCGAGTAACTCCAGAAGGGGGCCCCTCCATGCACTTTGCAGGGGGGCCCAGTGAAGTTTTGTTACGCCACTGGGCCTACACTGTACCTCTCCCTGTTTTCAATGTTGCACATTTGTCTGCTCCCTCCACTGACTAGTATTGCTGCATGCTCACACTGCTTGTAAAGTGCTCTGATGCTTCTGTGACTTAGTCTGTGCTACAAAAATACACCAAGATATGAAAACAAGCAGCGCCCACCTTAGGCAGCATTGCCCCGTGTTAACAGTCAGCACTGCCCATGTTAGTCATCACTACTGGCCCATTTTTATCAGTGATCACTGTCCTCTGTTAGCAGTCAGCACTTCCCTGTGTAAACAGCCAGCATTACCTCGTGGTAAATGTCACCTCAGCCTGTGTTTATAGTCCTGGCTGCTAACATGGGACAGTGCTGGCTCTTACAAATGGCAGAGTTAACATATGACCACTTATCACCGCCCCGTGTAACCAGCCCTGTGTAGTCAGTCAACAACGCATGCATGAGCAGTCTGCACTACCCTGTTATAAATATACAACAACATGTGTATCTGTAGTGCACAGGTGCACCCCTTGGGCATCTTGCTTATTAATAACAGCTGTCTCTTGTTACCCAGCTCAATATTACTCGTTTATTGACCGCAGAAGAGGTCTTGAATGCTCAACCTAAAAATATATACTTATGCTAGATCTGTTGGCGCTCAGAATTAAGAGAAAACCAAGCTGCACGCGTTCAGTAATTTACATTGACTTTTATGTGGCAGTCCTTTCAGGATATAAAAGCATATCTCCAAAACACAATGCCGGATGCACGTTATAAATATACAACCTGCAGACCCCAGGAGCGATGCAAGAATGACATCACCTCGCAAAAACATAACTTTGCTGCAGTTGGACTCCCAATCTATTTCTAAAAAGGTGTTTTTTCTGCCATTTTCCTGCAGTTTGAGAGCACACCCCGCTGTTTATGTGCTCCTTCTGGCGGGTGCCCACCCCACAATTGTGCCCTTGTTAAAGAGCGGGAGCCCACCCCGCCTTGACCCGGAGAAGAGGTCCCGCTATGAGTGACATTTCAACGACTATGAGTGACACTGTCCTCGCAAGCAAAATCAAGCAATGAATAGAAAGGAAACACATAAATATCAGAACTACACCTATTTGAGCAACGAGAAACTCTAATTTAACTGCTGCAAAGGCTAGTATAAAAATTGTTAAACAGCTTTCATTTATCAGACTCAAGCCAAAATTTCAGAAAATAGATAAAGCAGTGTGGGAGACGATAGTAATTTAATTATAATCAGCTGAGTGACTACCAGACTCACTCAACTGCTCCGGTTACATGAGCAGTAAGCACGGCTGCATGGGAAATCTACAAGTGGGAGGCACTCGTTTAGGTCACAGCTAGACAGGCCTATGATTTGAAAAGGTCTGTGCCACCTCGAACTGTGCGGTGGTCTTAGTCGCTGCTCTAAATGCCAATAGACCAGCCTGAGGCAGGAGACTCCAGCTTTATTTTAGCTATGTCCCGCTTCCCCGCTGCTGGCCCCGGAACAGCCCCACTCCAACACCCAGACCTGGCCTGACAGCTCTACTGTCCCACAATTTTATGGTCCTGTTTACGGGGCCCAACTGCGCGCCCGTCTGTCCCAGCCCCGCCGGCCTCCCAGAGATCAGGATCAGGACACCAAGGGCTTGCAGCGGAGCAGAGCGGCGCTGGAGTTAATCTGGTCAGTGCGCTGCCTGCACCAGCCCGCGGTGCACAGCCTCTTTGTCTGTCTCTCGAAGCCATGTGTGTGGAGGGGAGGAGGGGGTGCAGCCCCCCAGGGACAGGCCGAGGAACAGTGAGGCAAGGGGGCAAGACAGCTGTGGCTGCTTCCAGTGCAGACCGCAACTCTGCCTCGCCAGGGAGCCAGTGACCTGGACGACAATGGGACTAACTTGGTTGGGGAAAAAATGATGCATCACCGGGCGCCCCGGGACCACAGTAGTGACGTGACCGTGCTGCAGGGGCTCCTAGTAGAGCTTTTGGAGAAAGAAAAGTGCTGGTACCGTAAGGGAGTTGTCGCAGATCGTTGAGACACCACATTGCCCACTGGGCGTTTCGTAGAGATATTATTCCTACCGCGAAATAAAGCAAAAAATCGCCCGCTTCTCTGATGACAGCGCTCAGCGCAGAACGGTGCAAACTGAGAACAGAAGTAGGCCGGGGCGGAGACAGACACTACAGCTCAGGTGACACATCCATGCCCCCTTTAGCGGCCCCTTGTCCCAAGGCTGCATGATTGGCAGGTGCAGACTGCAGGAAGTCCCCAGGCGCCGCTTTCTGCATTGCAATACCAGGATTAGGGGCGGCTGCTTGCCACCGGCTCAACTTTTCAATTGAAATAACACGGAAAACTTACCGAGCCGAGGATTTGCCGAATGCAGAAAAGCCAGAACACCAGCACGAATCGGCCAGGTCAGGTGCGTGACTGTGGCGACTCTCCTGAAACAGGCTTCCACTCATTTGAAAGTTGAAACAGCACCGGCTGTTGATTGTCCGGCTGCTTAGAAAGTGAAAGCGCGGACGGCGCGCTAAACGTAAGCAAAGCACGTTGTGACGTATACAGAAATAGTGCTGAATAAAAAACAAACATTGGCAATGCAATAGGACTGACATTTACGCGAGACTTATTGCATTGAAAACGGAAGTGGGGGGGCGGCGAGAAGTCACAGACTGAGGGGGGAGACAGGGAAGAAAATAGTGTTAGGAGTAAAGGGGCCAATAGCCGTGCAAGGATACAAATGATGAATGAGGAGGGACTAACAAGCCTCAAACCAATCGGAAGGCAGTATTTAAGACAAAAGCCAATGGGCAGAGAGTGGGCGGAGCTTCCACAAAGCTTCCAGCTACAGTATATACTGCATGCCTCGCAAAGCGATTGCAGCGCATTCGCGCTGCAACGCTAGGCGAGACCTAAAAAGTGTGGTTTTAATGCTGTGACATCTTTAATACATTTGGCTTATTCTTACGATAATATATAAACAAAGTTAGTATTATTTAAATACCTCATATTTCATAAAAGCATGTACCAATGAAATGGAAGGTGCATTTTGCATTTCAGTACTCGGGACCTGTCCCCCGCAGAGTGAAATCTCCGAAGTTCCTGCAACACTTACTGCCGGCCGTAAATCCTTTTCTATGGTCTCAGATATCTGGATCATTTGCCAGATGACCAGCTAATCCGAGGACTGGCGAGATCGGCAGCATGGGCACAAAAAGTATTGTTTTGAAAAGCGCAGTGCGGAATAACAAGTAGACAGCGCTTGCGAAAAGCACATCGCTCTGAAAACAAGCATTGAAAATGCAATAGGTCTCGCCTTTGATTAAGTTAAAGCCTTTTGCTTTGCTAATGGTATTGTATAGCAAATCAAATGGCTTTAATTTAATAAAAGGCGAGACTTATTGCATTTTTAATGCTTGTTCAAAGAGCCTCTAATCGCAAGTATGACTTGCACGTCGGGCGGTGCAGAACAATGGAGAGGTGTTTACGTGGGCGCTTCGCGTGCGAGCTAGTGTCTTCGAGGCGGGGTGGCACGCTCACCTCCCCGTGGCCTTGTCCTGTCGTTTTCCGTGTAAATGGTAGTCTTTTGCACTTCCTCAGGTGTGGTTGAAGAAGCAGCTCTCGGCGTTTTGCGCCCGCCAGCCTGTGTGTGTACATGTGTGTGATGCGTGTCTAGCACCGTTTCTACCGATGTGTCGAAGGGGAGTGGAGGCGAAATAGTGATAGGAGAAGAAGCCGTCAGTCTCTGCTTGTCTCTTCGTGTGTGTTGATGCGCTTGGCTGTGGTTTCTCTGCAGCTTTGCCACCGGTGTCTGTTCCAATTAGTGTCTGTATGAATTAACGCGGGGTGTTTTGCGTCTGCCATGAATGTGCACAGTATTGGAGAGCTCTGTGTGTTTATAATGTCTGATTGTCTGTACCATGCAATCGCAAGTCGGTGACGTTTGTGTCTACGTATGTATGTCCTTGTACTGTACAGACCCCTTTGGCTCTATTTGTGTGTACGTGATGTGACTCGAGACACTGTGTGCGCGTGTTGACTGCATCATGGCAGGGCGCTTGAGTGTTAAATATGATTGCTGTGTCTCTGTGGTTCAGTTAAATATGTCTAAATTGTATCATAAATAGAGAGAGGCGTCTGCACTGTGATTCTGTGGTGTCTGCATTTCTGGAATAAACAAATACCACCACGCACAAACCCACAAAAACAATCTGTTTGCTGCCCCGAAGGAGTAGGCTGGCCCGATTTGTGTCTCTGTCCTCCTTCTGAAGTCACTGGTAATGGTTTCGCGGTAGTTTCTATTGTTAGTGCGAGTGAAACAGGACAAGCAGTGTCGCGCGACCCATACGCGTGCACATCTCCTGTCCTCCGTACGCGTGCACATCTCTTGTCCCCCTTCCGAAAAGAAATCGACAACAATAGATCTCGCCAAGCGAGCAGCGCATGCGCTGCGTCGCTAGGCGAGACCTAAAAAACGAAATCATAAATTGTTGTCATGTGAATGCAGGTTCCAAGGGTGACACATTAATTGAATGGGAAGAATATAAAGTCTACATAAGATACACATGTATAAAAACATAAACGGGGATTTGAATGTATTGAACAACATGGAGACTTTCGCTGCTGATTGACTTTCCATGAATGTGAAATTAATGGCAAACGCCAGTCCATGCAGCACCAGCAGATATCTGGCACACCCTGTTAATTCTTGGTTGCGATTTTAAAAAAGTACAATTTTCAGTTACTAAACACAACATACCATTCATCTAAATGAAGTTCATATTCTTTAATGAATATGGATGTGATGATTATAAGTAAAATTGCCATTAAATTCGAACCACCCCAAACGTTTCTTTCGAAATTCAATGAAATGTCAGCAACTGACTACTTTGTACCTGATTTTTGCAAAATATTTAAATAATTTAAAGTGTGGAATGTGATTGGTTTTTGCCCTTCATTGCAGTGATTACTGCTGACTCACTGTTTACTATTGCTCGTGTGTCTTCATTATTACAGGGTTGCTGAAACTACTATTGTCTTTATATGTTTTTTCATCGTTAACGCCTCTCAAAGCCCTTCCAGCTCAGAGGTCATGACAAAACCTGATTGTTTATGGTGGGGTCATGTGACCGGAACCACTTATGATTAAAACATTGGAATATTGGAAGATCCATTGAGAACAATGGATTGCTCTGGGCTTCTAATGGCTGGTAGAAGCCCGGAGCTCCAACATCCAATGTTTGTTCACAGCTGTTGCTGTGAACAAAGTCCTCACGGAGCCTGAGGGAATTTCAACCCCCTCAGACTCTGTGAGGCCTTTGTTTTACAAATTAGAACATTCTGCCCTCAAGGGGCTGAATGTTCTGATAGCGTAGAGCCCTCCGTAGCGGGATCTACCGGCCTTAAAGGCCTTCGGCTCGGGCTTTTAATGTAGGAGCGGGCCTTTAATGCTATGGCGGGCTCAAAGGCTATAATATCTCCCCTCTCAACCAACATTTATCCTCTTTACCAGGCAACCACAGTCTCTTACAGGTGAGATTGGCACAAGAAACAGTCGTTATCAACCCTT
Source organism: Calotriton arnoldi (assembly GCA_963921515.1). Classification (NCBI taxonomy): domain Eukaryota; kingdom Metazoa; phylum Chordata; class Amphibia; order Caudata; family Salamandridae; genus Calotriton; species Calotriton arnoldi. The sequence continues at coordinate 2,223,477 of CAWUFW010001708.1, forward strand.
CTCTGGCAGCCCCCAGAAAAATGAATCACATCACATTGAACACACAGTCACCCACTGATTTGCCGGGCGGCCTTTAAAATGTTTTTACAGATGTTTCCCCCTCTCAGCTCGAAAGTCCTAGCAAGGATAGGGGCTGGCCTTGATGGAGAAGTTGGAGAATCCTCTGTGATTCCAATCTCATTGTGGTTAGATCATCGTACGAAAGAGAGGTTCAGGGTCTCCCCTACGCCCCCTCACCTCCCTTTTCCTGGTCAGCCTCTTACAAAATTAATTGCACCCAAATGTAACAGTAATGAGCTTAGACAATAATATTCAGGCGGTGTCAGGCTTTCCAATGAGCGATCTAGTGTATGCACCCAACTAAAAAGGACAGTGGGCCGCCTCACGAATGGTTTTGTCTGGAGTTGAGTTAGGGGAACTTGTTTAGAGTTTGGAAAAGTTCGTGGCATTTTTTTTAGCTAAATGGAGCATTACGAGTCCTCTCCAGAAACATTACATTTCCCACCTATTCGGCCATGCTCTAAGAAATACATTGCTCATTGTACAAGTAAATTAACTACTTAACATTTCAAAAAGACAATGTCCAGTTTAATCTAATCTGTACGTGCCACTTAATTGAATTAATTGTAAAAAGTGCTTTGTTTTTACTTTAACCGGAACGGTATGAAGTTTTGTAACAGTGTAAAGAAAACGCCAGCATTATCAAACTTATTTTTTCAACCAATTCACACGTTTAATTAATAGGATCAAAAGTGCATTCGGCGCAGTGGTTGGCTCGCTAGAACTATTTTATTTTCCCTGTTCTTGATGCTCTAAGAACCTCATTAAAATGTTCGGCAATAGAGACACAAAGCCTTCGTCGAGAACAAAGACTTGGCTTGCCTGTATTTTTAGCCTTTGTTGTACCAGAAATTTCAACATGTGTATCAGTGAGGCAAGCTGAAATAATGAACGAGAGGAGAGCATGAATTCAATGAAAATGTAAATTTAAAATAGAATACACGATGATATCTATATAATAAATTCGGAACTCGTGTCCTCGAGCCCCAGGAGTCTATGCTGTTAGACAAGATCTTCAATTATTCATGGGTACATATCAACAGCGAGCAGTTTATGTCGATGGTTATAAGGAGGTCGCTGGCAGTGAACACTGAAACCAGATGTCTGTTTCAAAAGCAATCTATACAAGTTTGACATGGAGTTAACATTCCCCGTACACCTAATTACCTCCCATAGCATCCCGTTTTCTTTGCTGAGCAGATTTATTTTCTTCATGTGTTCTCATAATACTTTAAAATGAGTCACATTCCGATTCACGGAATTATGGTAATATAATATTCATAACATCAAGCATTTTGCTGCCCTTGAACATTTTATCTCAAATTAGCTGAATTACAGAAAACCTGGGATCAAGGGAGACATCAGTTGCTCAACTTCTAATGTACTTTTTCTGATATAAGCAGATGGGTCATCTTTAAAGAAGAAACGACAAGCACTCTTGATAGACGATTAACATTAAATAAAATTAAAAGCACTCATAATTTTACCAACTTTGGTTGATCTACATATTCTTTCATTATTGCTGTCGAATAAGTACAGATAAAATGCATCTGCCAATGTGCATGAGTCTGAGATCTTGGAACTGACCTTCATGAGTGTAGTATGTTATTTTATGTGATATGCATAGTGAAGATGTTTATACTCCCATTGTTATGGTCTGGCAGAGCCACAAACACAAATATATCCTATGATCGAAATTGTAAAATGCTGTAACATAATTAAGATGGTATAATATATTTAACTTGTCTTTAGATATCAGCCAAACCTATAGAAGTGTGTGCCCAGGTGAATGAGGAGGCAGAGTGGTGATATCCATTGTCTCTATTCTCTTACTTATCCCATTGCCTTTTCCCTGGGTCTACTATTAACCAACATATTGCTCTTGTATATAGTTTATTGAAGATTCAGAAAGGCTTTGTAACAAATGTTTCTCCAGTTTTATAACATACCTAGTAACATTATCATTCCAAGCTGAGAGATGGATCCAAGTACTACCTTGCAACACATCTTAGATATACAACGTTATAAAAAAAAAAGGTGAGTTTAGTAAAGTATGAAAATAAGGCTTGCAGTCAGAATTAATTTCAGTTCTACAAGAAATAGATGTCATGTAAAATAACGAAAAGAAAGGTGCCAGTCAAGTACCATTACCTTATGATCTTGTTGACACAAATTAATGTGTTTTATTCCCTTGTAATGAGATTGTCAGTTGTATTGATAATTGTGTCAACCAGTTATTCCTACAATATCTTTAGCACCTTCTCAGAAGTTCATTGGGCATCTAAATCTTAATCAGTGTTAGGGGTGTGTGACTTTTTGTGTAATTTGCTTTCGAATAATTCTGTGAAATTTCAGCACAATTCGACATAATTACATGAAATACCAAGCCATCATTTGCGCAGCAAACAACACTGATTCACATTCTGCTGTTCCCATGTGTTCACTGTAGATCTTTAAAATTAATGCCACCATTTGCAGTAAATGTTTACCGTGAATGGTGCGTAATTACGCATAATGATCTAATTTTGGGAATTTGATATCATGTGAAATGCAAGAAATAAAGTGAATTATGCCACCATTATTAAAGTCTACCCAGGCCTAAAGAGTGTCAATTGAACTTTCTATGTAAACCTCTGACTTTTCCATATAATTACACACCATAGCCTTTATTTTCTCATACTTATTTGGGAATTCTGCCAATTGGAGTATTCAGTTAGTGAAAAGAAATGACCCTTTGTGATACAATTTCTCTGCAAACAAATGTGGAAACAGTTTGACAGGAAGTTGCATACTATTTCCCCAGATAATGAGTTTTTCAAGTTGAAACCGGGACATTAAAATCTGTTGAGTTTATCTTATTGATATATGTAATCATTTTGCAGTTGAGATTAATTCACCTGTAACAAAAAAAGAATCAGTATTTTACCAAGGCCTAAACAGAGAATTGATGGATGTCTTGGAACACTTGGTTTTGGAAAGTGGTTTATTAGTAGGGGTAAGTAGGTACTTACCACTAGTAATAAGGCCACAGTCACATTAGAAGTCCCAGTCAAGGCCTCAATAAATTATTCCCTTGCTCAACCCTTAGGAAGATGGCTGTGCGCAGGCAGGCTTAACTTAGGAGAAAGGAGTGTAGAGCATTTAAAAACACCAATACATTAAATAAGTAAGACACACTACACAAGACAAGTCCAACACCAATTTATAAACATAGAATATATTTTTATGAACAGATAGACACCAAAGTGACAATAATCCAATGTAAAGCTCGTGCTGGACTGGGAAAAAAGTCAAGAGTTCTTTAAACGTACTTCCAGAATAGTTTTTTTGATGCAGGAAAGTGGTCTACAGCACCAGCCAAGGTTTCAGATGCTCTGGTTTGCCTCTTGGTGTCTGGGACTACAACTCCCACAATGCACCCCGTCAACTTATAGAGATTTTTACAAACGTTGCTCCAAACTACTGGAACTTCTTCCTGTTGTTCCTCTTGTGGATTCAAAGTGTCCAAAACACAAATCCACGGGTCTAGAAGCTCTGAGATGGTCCTTGGGATGTCGGGACTACAATTCCCACAATGTACCTCGCTAAATCCTTAAAAATCCAATGAATGCACTCCTGGATGGAGTCTTTTTGGTGCAGATGATTCAGGTGGGCTTTGTTAACCTGCCGATTTCAGGGCGTCCACTCCTTAAATCTTTTGAAGCCAGGTGAAGTTCTTAAGACGGTAGTACCAGATTGTGCAGCAGCTGCAGTCCTTTAGAGTGCAGTCCTTTAGAGTGCAGTCCTTTGGGTGGAGATCAGGGTTCCTGCAAGGCTGTCATTCTCCTTGTTGCTTCAGGCAGAAGATCTGAGTTGCTTGGCAACTCTCCCATATTTATTTAGTGTTCCTGGGAGTCAAACAGGGGCTACCCCTGACCAATGGGATGCAGGGTGCCACCCTCTAATTTATATTTAAATAAAATATTCCTATATTTGCTCATGGAGCTAGTTTTCAAAAATGGTGAAAAACAAAATTGGCAGTTTTTCCCTCACCAGGGTTTGTACAACATTTTTTATAATATCCCTGCTTATAGTTACAAGGCACCCTACCCCTGGGACACTTAAGGGAGTCCTTAGTGGTGATTTATATGCACAAAAGTAGGTAGTTTGAGACTTTGAAAGTAGCTTTAATTCCAAAGTCGAATTTGCATATACATTTAAGGTAAAGGAAGCTTGAAAAGCAGGGCTGCCTTCAAAATGACAGCAGGCAACACAGTTGTGCACACTTAAGTGCATTAAGTTTACTGAGCCTCTAAACCAACATGTCCTGGTATATACTAGGGGGCAGATTACAAGAAGTGACGCATCGCTGCCGCAACGCAGCGATGCGTCAAAAATATTGCATTGCTGCTGCGACAATGCAATTCGCCTAGGATGCGGCAAACCTACAACGTGACGGACCGTGGCGCAACATGGTAGCCTATGTCAGAAAAACTGACGTAGGTGCCGCAAAACTGCCGCAAGTCAGTCTAACGCAACTGCAGAAAAAGTCACGTAAGACCGATTTGCGACACGCAACGCTATCCCGACCACCCTGCGACAGTTCACACTGCATGAAGCGGCAAAAGGCACACGGGAAATCACGCATTTCTCCAAAAATACATTTGTGGACCACAGAGGACCTACCAATGGACCAGGAAGGTAACCCCAGTAGCCAGGACCCTCTGGCAAACAGCCGTAGCAGAAGCCCAGATGCACAGGCTGAGACTGGGGCAAAGAGGAAACGGAAGTCAAATTTCAGTTGTGAGGAAAATGAAATACTGGTGACTGAGGTCACCAACTACCAGCACCAACTCTTTGTCAGTTCAAAGCTGCCTCTCGCAAAAAAAGAGGCGCTATGGCAGAGAATCGTACAAAAGATTAACAGCGTAGGACAATCCAAGAGGACTGTCATGGACTGCAAAAAACAGTGGCATGACTGCAAGCACAGGGCAAAAGAAAAGCTTGCAGCAAACCGTAAGGCAGCATCACAAACTGGAGGAGGCAGCCCAGCAGACCAGGAGGTCCTGGATGACCTGGAGGAGCGGGTGGCAGCTGTCATCCCAGAGGAAATCGTAACTGGAATATCTGGACATGACAGTGCAGCCCGAGAAACTGAAGAGCAGACAACGGGTAAGTCACAATAAGTGCACAGATGTCAGTAATGGGTCATGGTGGTGATTGCAGTTAGAAATGTCCCTGTGCCACAGTCTGATGTGTGCATCTTGTTGTCCTTATACTTGTCCACAATCACAACTATTCTCAATGTAAGTTAATCACATATGACAATCACATATTGAAAATGTCAAAACAGCACTGCCATGTCCATCTCTGATGGAGCAGATATACTGGACCTCATTTATGAAGGGCCTTGCACCACCGGTACGTCACTTTTGTGAATTTCCAAAGTGAAGACCCGTTGGTGCAAGGACTACACAAATGACGTTCACAAGGTCATGCATATGCCTACATGCCTAACTTTGCTAATACGGTGCAACGTTGTGCTAGATCTTGCCTGGTCTTTCTTGAGGTGTGCCAGTGTGTTGGTGCAGTTTGAGATCAATTGGTGGAGGACGTGTGCAGCGGGGTAATTATATGTAAGCGTTGGCGGAGTGGTGGTGCCAAGGGACTCAATGATAAGTGATTAGATGGCCTGGATCCATTTGTGATGTGGATCAATGATGGTGGTGGTGTCTGGTGGGCATGGTGAATATGTGACATTTACAATGATGGTTGGCCCAGGTGATTCCGGTGGTGTGGCTGTAGTTGAATCTCTTTTCTGGTGGAGGAGTTGTGCTTGACTGTGTCTCCTGCAATGTGGCTTGGTGTGGTGAATAGCTGCTTCAGTCTGATGTTAGCGATCTCACCCAGGAGGCGGTGGTGTACTGGTCACTGGGGTTGTCAAGGTGGAACAAGAGTTCTCAAAGTAGGACGTTGTTGGTGGATGGGAGAGCCTGGTGTGCAATGATGTCAACAATGGCATTGGTGAATGGGTGTCCATGGCCTGCAAATGAAGGTGCCAAAGCGGATGTTGTTGTGCTTGGTCTGGATATGGAAGTTGAGTTGTACCATGGTCACCACTGGGTCATTAGAGTGAGTGGTTAGTTGGAGGGTTTTTCTTTTTGGTAGGAGATGGCAATGCCTCCTCCTGGATGGCCGTGGTGGGCCTTGCGGGTAATTAAGTAGCTGTCACTGATGGCGATGATGATGCCTGGTCCAGAACAGAGGTTGGTCCATTTTTTCGTGAAGTAGGTGACATCTGAAGAGGTTGCTGCAAGGAGGTGCCACATTTCTGTTGTGTGTATGTGTAGGGACTGCACATTGTGGAGGATGCAGTTGAGCTGGTCGTGTGCAGTGTTGTTTGGCTGGGTGGCACGAGGCACTGGTGTGCTGATGTGGCACAAGGAGTTTTTGGAGTTTCGACTGGCGCAGGGTGCAAGAGAAGCACACAGTCTTGCAAGATGGCAGGTGGTGTTGCGTCCAGGTCAGATGGCGAGGAGGGTGCTGGTGTCGCAGCGGAGTAGCGTCCAAGAGGAATGGTCCTTGGTGCTGAGTGCGGTCCAGGGGCAAATGGATGCAGACGACCTTATCCATGGGTTGCCTTTGTCATGGGAGACGTACATTACAACACAGTTATTACATTGGAATGCCATTACAATGTAACTTCAGGCACACAGTTGCCTTCACATTGCATGTCATATCAACGCATTGTGATGTAAGTAATAGAGATTCATCAGTTTCAGGTTTGGTAATGCTTTCTGGGGTCAGATAAAAATTTAAGGTAATTTCTTGGTGAGCAAATATCAAATTTAGGGTGTCTTGTGGGGCCAATTATGAAATATAGGGTGTATTTGGTGGGCTAAAATAAAAATTGGATTTATTTTGGGGTCAAAAATTAAAATTAGGGTGTCTTTTGGGGTGTAAAATGAAAATTTGGGTGTCTTTTGGGGTCAAAAATAAAAATTAGGGTGTCTTTTGGGGTGTCAAATGAAAATGAGGGTGTCTTTTGGGGTCAAAAATGAAAATTAGGGTGTCTTTTGGGGTCAAAAATGAAAATTGGGGTGTCTTTTGGGGTGTCAAATGAAAATTAGGGTGTCTTTTGGGGTCAAAAATGAAAATTAGGGTGTCTTTTGGGGTGTCAAATGAAAATTAGGGTGTCTTTTGGGGTCAAAAAAGAAAATTAGGGTGTCTTTTGGGGTAAAAAATGAAAATTAGGGTGTCTTTTGGGGTGTATAATGACAATTAGGGTGTCTTTTGGGGTGTCAAATGAAAAATAGGGTGTCTTTTGGGGTCAAAAAAGAAAAATAGGGAGTCTTCTGGGGTCAAATTTGAAATTTAAGGGGGCTATGGGGGTCTGAGATGAATTTTAGTGATCAGGGGTTGTTATGTGTTACAAGTGTTTCTTTTAGGGTTGCACTCACTGTAATGGGAACAGTAATTTACAATGCTACCCTATCCAGCTCTTTCTCCACTGTTGCAATATGAGAACTATTGGTATGCATTGTATGGGAATGCAATGTAATGGTATGCGTTGCAACTAAAGATATTCCTTTTGCATACCACTGGACTGCCTGCTGCGCATGGCCGTACAGCGTCTGGCATTGAGAAGTGATGCAGGGGACACTGGACAGCTGTGAGGTTGAAAAAGCCAGAAAGGACACTAGAGGGGGCATGGATGTGGGGGTGTGTGTGAGCGGGGGTTGGCATCCTATTACAAAAGGAAAATTGCAACAAGGCTTGGTCCTGCGTATTCTGTGCTCCTGCTCCTCTGAGTCTGCTTCAAGGAACAGGAAGCAGCCAGCCAGGGTCCCTCACCTCAGTCACTCACAAGGCTGCAATGTGGCGTTGTGATTGCTCATGCGCGCAGGAACAATGTGTTCAGACAGGGGCTTGAGGGGTGGGTATGTTCTCCATGCAGGCTGTAATGCTGCCTGCTTTGCAAACAGGGAAATGCACATGACTGTTCTGGGCGGACTGAGAGGGCCAAAGAAACAGTCATTGTGCACTTTAGTGGGCATACCACTCACCCCTGGGCCTACTCCGTGAGTAGAGCAGCCCCAATCACCCTCCTACCCAGAAAGGAAGCATAGCATGAGTACCTCAAAAAGTAACCTTCATGGTATTTGTTTTACCGGCTTGCACTGCCCAAGATCATTGGCCCAATGCTCCGCCACCATAGCGGATTATCCGCCACTGGGGGTCCCTCTCCCACAGGTGCTACCCCTGGGCCCCACCATACCCTGGGCATCCTCTGCTACACGTCACACCTTCCCCTCACTTGGACATTGACACGGTGGTGTTATCCGCTGCACTCTTCCAAAGTCTGTGACTCAGCCAGCATGAGCCTCAGCCAGGTGGGCTTACACAAGCCTAGGTACAGCATTCACTGCCAAGATAGATGGGTAAGCTCACGAAGAAGGTGATGCAACACGCCTCCCTTAGGCGTGAAGTTTCAGTGCTTGAGCAACATGAGTTTGGCTCATCTCAGGGTCCTCACCCTCCACAGCGTATGGCCAGTGCCCCATCCTCTGACCTCTGATGCAGATATGCGTTGGCCACCATTGGCAATATCCTCTGTGCAGCCCAGTGTACTGTTGGGGCATGGTATACGATGTGTACCTCCCTACGTTGTTACTCAGGAGGGCATGTACCATTCACAGCTACAAGGGGGACCAGGGTGTCTTCTCACACAAGTCAGCAACATGCCTCCATGCGACCTGGCTGACTACACCACCAGGTAAGGGTGATCACCAATGCCTCAATGCCTACCACCACAGCCCAGCAACTCCACTGCACCTCCGCATCCCAGTTAGGGTCGCAAACGGCGGGCCACCAATGCCACCATGACCCGGGTACTCATTGGTGCTTCCAAGGGATTGTATGCCATTGTGTTGCAGGAGTGCACAATGATAAGTGATGCACACTGGTATTGCTCAGCAAAGTACTTTTACTCATTATTGTAGCCCAGAATTTCATCTTCCCCTGGGTCTCTGGATGGTCATCATGGCTGTTGGAGGACTTGGGGGAGTTGTTGATCTGTGATGTACTGGTGCCTGGCAAATCCATTCAGCACGGTAAATATTTTTAGTATCCTAGTTTTCATTGTAGGTTGACACATAGGCTTGTTTTCCCTGTTTATGCCATACAAAATAGGGCTGACTAATGTGATTTCCTTTGCCGCTAATGTGCCTGGCAGCGCAAGGGGCTTATAAATCTGCACATAAAACATTAATGATGTAGTGTTAAAATAATGAACTTGTACAGCAAATGAAATCTTTCATACCAGCAAACAAGATGTGGTCAAAGTTTTACCTGGGTACTTCATACACAAGCCATGCCACTCAACTCTGCCTGAACACAGACATTGTGCAGTCCAGTAGTATGAATTTGCCACTCGTAACACAATGACTACTTGTCCATTAGCATGTAATAGCTATACCAACACCTAGAGAGATGATGTGTGGTGTGTACGTTCTGTCCATCTGTGTAAGAGACAACCCATATTTTACTAACATATAGCAACATCAAACATAGATGACACAGATTCGTGATAGATACACATGCAGATGTTGTCTGCAGACTCATGATTTGAATCAGACCCACATGTATGTGAAGACCCAAGAGTGTGTACACCAAAAAGTCAAAGCACAGGTGTTGGATTAACATGTACAAATATTCCTACATGGAGCAGCAACCTGCTAGAATTCAAAAATATAATACACTCAAACACTAATCTGTGTTCACATTCCATGTGCCCAATTACTCACACATACAACATTCAAAATGCTGAGCATCAATAAATATTGTCAAAGGTTGTTAAATAACATTAGTTTAATAACAAGGAAAATATAAAAGGAATATCAGTAACTATCTATAACACTCATACTAAGATATATTAAAAACTAAGTAAGCATCTATAAACCTATCTATACTACCTATGCCTAACCTACCTAACTTAACTTAAATCATCCTAAACTAAACAAGAACCACGTGAGACCACTAAACATCAGCCCCCACCCCCCTTAACACATCAATGCACAATATGCATACACATACTTATCCTATACATAAACTAAGTAGTAAAGTAGTAAAACAAATATGGATTTTTTTGAATTGTTTTTTTATAAAAACAAGTAACCACACACTAAAGGACCCACCCACCCCAAAATATTATAAAAATACATTATGAATTAAAAAACCAACTTATTAAGAACTAAAACCTAACTAACCTAACTAAGAGTACCTATATTAATGATGCTACATCTACAATAAAACTGTTCCTAATTATCAACTTCACACAATATATTAAAATATATACAAACAGCCCATCATATCAGGCTTATAAGATGGTCCACACACTGCTGCATCTTGTCTATTTTGTCTGACATTGCAGCCATCTGTTTTTCTAGTCCACTGATCTTATTCCTAAAAAAGTCTAAATCTTGGGTTGTCATCCCATGGCCACAACACTGTCCCGAAGTAGAGGGGGATGCATTGACGGATCCTGGGGCTGGGGTCTGTGCATTCGATGGTCCTGGATGCTGGGCTGAATGCTTGCCATTTCCTTTCTTGGTATGATTGGCTGGATCGTTGCTAAGCCATGTTTTAGCAGCCTTCTGTTTTTCATACAGACGGGAGGTCCAGCGAAACCCCTTCGCTACCTCACATATGTGGGAGTATCTTGTCTTTCGGATGCGGAAACGCCTTTCCTCCTTTGCACTCATGTTATCTGTATGTAAAGAAGTACACGTGTCAGCCAATGTGTACATAACTGACAAATGTTTTTAGAAAATGCATGCTATCATGTGCGATGATTCCAACATTAGGGCCAATCATCTGGTCACTGTGTGGGCCACACACCCCAAAACCATACCACTAAGTTGGTTCATCACATATTGTGCAGTCTGCTGAACGTCATGTTTCTACGTAAATCATTTTCACACTCAAAAATAAAAGAATTATGAAGAGCCTGAGAAATGAAAAACCAGTTAACATACATAATGGCCTCAGATCATTTCCTCAAAAATGACATTATCGGGCTCACCAGGTGAAAATCATGTAGTCATGTGATCCTTAATCTGAAACAACTGCTGAGATCAGACAGTGTCACAGTTTGTTCTGGATGAAGTTCATCTTTTCAAGACATTTCATCCGCAGGACCGTTCATTTCACACATCCACAGAGTAATACACTGTAGTTGGAAGTTCCATTTTTGGAAGCAGATATGTGGTTGCTGTCTCCAACAACGATGCACCTCAGAATTGATGACACTACTCCTGTTGACTGGCATGCAGCATGTCATGTAGTACTAGCAGGGTGAACTACACCTGGGCTTATTTATCAAGCATACATGCACCTACCTTCAAAAATTTGAGTCATGGTTTTGTGTACATTGTTCATTCTACGACACACAAAACATAGCTGCAGTTTGATTACAGCTACTTAGTCCTCATGACAATGGACCAAGGATTCATTAGAGCATTATGAATTAAGTCTTACGCAGTCAGGACTGTGAAGGCAATTTTGGAGTACAAGATGTGCCACATTTGTGTGATGACACAATTAAATCTTGTTCTTAAAACATCAAAAGGATTACCCCATCCAAATACATAAGGCAGACAGCCATTCCAATAGCTCAATTGCATACGAATGAGTATGGTCTATGGATGTTGTTTGAAAGTGCGGCATTGATCAGGTATTCCTAGTACGATACATCAGACATTTGAGGCTTGGATGACGAATAACAGTCAGATAACTAAACATGTTCACACTTTAAATTTCAAAATCATGAAGAGACATATGACAATGATGGACACTGAGCATGGCCATATTGTGATTGGTTGTACTCTGGGTTATTACATTGACTCTCAGCAAAAAAGCATTGCAACCCATGTACTTCCCTGGCCCAGCTGACTCCGACCTTGCACCCACACTGCAACCCAGGAACACCATCCTGTTCAACGATTGGGCACAACACCACTACCCACATGTAGTGAGGAATGTGGTAAGCATGCCTTCCTCTCCAAACATCATCCATCTGATGCTGCTGTCTCCACTTGGCTTCTGCTACTCCAGTCAAAGTGGCAATGGGCACTCCATTGTGCATTGTGGACTGAGGGAAGGCCTGTCTGACACTTTCATGGGTTTTAATATGTCCAGGCATGTCTTCACGCAGTACAACATGCACAATGTGTTTCCTCATTGTCTTTGAACTTTGATAGCGTACAACAAGTTGAGACTGCAGCTGGATGTAGTGATCTTCCTATAGTTGCCCACATACAGAGTCAAGCTTCCATCCTTGCACATCACCAACATCACAATCAATGATGAATGATACTCACTGGTAGCGTTGGGGTCGTCAAATGTGTCTACCTCCCCCTGTGTATATGGCTGGGGTCCACCTAAGAAACATGAACAGATGTACAATCATGTTGGAATGCCGGACATATGTACAGTATATGCAAAATACAAAAACAAATTATCATGACACATGCAGGTAATTACCAGACCATATAACTCCTTTCACATCAAGTACAGCAATGTTGTGCCACTTACACCTGGACAGTGTAAATGCTGGGTCACTTCCACATCACAGTTCACTGAGGGTGAAACAATTATGTGGAGTGTTAGACCTGGCATCCTTGGCGTGGGTCTCCCTTCCATTTTTTCATAATGCCTCCACGGTTGCCGATATGTTTTTGCTGGACTAGATGCTCATGGGCACTTTGCCGCTGCTAATCAGTGCCAAAGTGCAAGTGCTCCCTATCGTTAATTGATACATGTATTAGTGACCCCATGATTGGATGATTGGTTTACTTGTCAGTCCCTAGTACAGTGCACTCAGTGTGCCCAGGGCTTGTAAATCCAATGCCGCTGGTGGGCTTGCAGCACTGGTTGTGCCACCCACAGAAGCGGCTGGTAAAATGTGTCTCAGGCCTGCCATCGCAGAGCCTGTGTGCAGCCTAGGGCTGCCATGTCGACTTGGTGAGTACACCCACTTACCAGTCCCTAAACCTTCCCTTTACTGCATGTTGGTCACCCCTAAAGTAGGCCCTAGGGCAGGGTGCATTGTAAGTATAAGGTAGGACATGCCCTGGTGTGTGTGGCATGTCCTAATAGTGAATTACAGCCATTTTCGTTTTTCACTATTGCAAGGCTACCTGCTCCCCATAGGCCAGAATGGGCAGACTGACTATTACACCTTATAATCAGAACTGACCCAGGGAACATGGTAGAAAAACGAATTTAGTATGCCTGAACTCAGGATGATAAAATACATCTTTTAGTGAAGTTGGTTTTAACATTCTGTGTTCGAAAATACCACTTTTAGAAAGTGGGTATTTTCTTGCCTAACTATCCAAGCCTGCCTCTGCTAGGTTGTGTATTCCTTGTCTGGAGATTGAGTGACAGGGGCTGGGGGTGGCTACCGGAGACAGGGTGAGTCAGCGCAGGGCTGAATAGAAAGATCTGCATCCAGAGTGGAGGGAGGAGTTGCACCTGGGTCTGAATAGGGCTGTGCCTGCCTTCCACAATGCTGGCTCCACCTCCTGCCGGGCGGCTGAGCACTCTGCCCCACATTCTGAAAGGAAAGAAGGAGTCAGAAAAACAAAGTGCTCCAGAACTGACCAGAACTGGTTTTGGACTAGGCAGAGGCCTCTCTGCCTCCAGAGAATCAGGGTATAAGAGGGGCACCCAGACCCCAGGAAGATTAGATCACTTTTGGGAACAAGAAGAAACCTTTACTGAGGAGCGGAACCAAGAAGAAACTGAGGAGAAACTATCCCTAAGCCTGAAGTGCTGCTTGGGGGATTGGCCTGCAGTGGTTTGCCTGACTGCCAAAGAGAGGAGAAAGGAACTTTTGCTTTGCTGTGACTTTCATCAACTTGTGAAGGATCTCCAAGGGCTTGGAAGAGAGCTTGCCCCTGACCGAAGTCCCAGGACCATTGGACTTCACCCCCTTTGTGAATTGCTGCTGGAAACTCTGTTTCAGTGGCTACAGAGGTAGGGAGCTGTGACCGACTCTCACGACCGACTCGGTGTCCTGCAAGCACCGCATCGAAGCACCGTCTCGCCCTGCAACGCACGGCCCTGGTCTCACCGACTCCGTCAACGAGCCGCTGCCTGCACCGCATCGAGGGACAACGCGTCCTGCAACGCTCGCTACGCCCGAATCGAACTGGTCCGACCGACACGGTCACTGCTGCTGAGTTCGAGTCCTGTGACCGCACCGGAGTTGGGCACCGCTCGCACGCTTTGTGACGCACCGCCCGACTCGCACCGCTGTCCGGACTGATCGACGCCAGCTCCTGAATCCGGCTCCGTCGCCGCACCGCAACCTGCCAGCACCGCATCGAAGCACCGTCTCGCCCTGCAACGCACGGCCCTGGTCTCACCGACTCCGTCTCGACGACGTCAACGAGCCGCTGCCTGCACCGCATCGAGGGACAACGCGTCCTGCAACGCTTCCATTTTTGCATCGCGACCGCGACGAACAGCCATCCGGCTCGCACGCCCGTGCCTGCCGCTTCAAGTAAAGGTACTGTGACCGAGTCTGTCTACGCTGTGTTGGCCCGTCTCGACGCGGTCAGCTGGATTTGTTAGACTCTGTTTGTTCTCGACATCGCCGTAGCCGGAGGAGGCTACCGACTCGCACAGAACCTTGAATTAAGCCTTTTTGATCAGAACTAAGTATTCTTAACAGTATTGTGGATTATTTTTGTCGTTTATGGTCTTGTGATAAATCTATATAAAGTATACCTATTTTTATAAATATATAACCTGTGTGGTGTCCATTTGTAGTGTTGTCACTTGATTACTGTATGTGTTCACAAATGCTTTACACACTGCCTCTGAACTAAGCCTGTCTGCTCGTGCCAAGCTACCAAGAGGGTGAGCAGGGGTTATTTCGGGAGTGTACCTACTTTCCCTGACTAGACGCAAGGGTCCCTATTTGGACAAAGGTACATACCTCTGCCAACTAGAGACCCCCAAATCTAACATTGGTGGCAGCGGTGAGGATTCTGGACTTGCATTTGTGACTCATGTACAGTGATTGGTGAACACTACTTAGTGAGTGCAGACCAAAACGCAACCACATACTTTAATAGCATTTTTTCTGGGATTTCCTATTTTTGCAAATGCCAAGTTCAGTCACTATGGAGAAACCAGCATCAGTAGCCTCTGTTGAATGTGATTGGGAAG
Organism: Calotriton arnoldi; assembly: GCA_963921515.1. Lineage (NCBI taxonomy): Eukaryota > Metazoa > Chordata > Amphibia > Caudata > Salamandridae > Calotriton > Calotriton arnoldi. The sequence continues at coordinate 2,238,756 of CAWUFW010001708.1, forward strand.
AAGAGAGGCTAGAATGCTACACCCTTAAGCAGCTCAAGCAATTCTGCAAAAAGTTTAAAGTGTCCATGACCGGGATCTCCAGGAAGGAGGACCTCCAAAGGCGCTGAGGGCCTGGGTCGAATCAAGGAGTGCCCCTGTGGAGGGGGCTGAGAATGCAGAAGGGCAGCTGGAGGGGCTATTGGGTCTAGGGGCTAGAAGACCACCTTCCCCAGTAGGTAGCAGTGTTTCTGCCAGAGGACTGTCTCCAGAGGAGTTGGAGGACAGGAAAGAGAGTAGGGTGCACGAAATGGAGCTGACCAAACTCAAGCTGAATAAGCAGTTAGAATTCAGAAATGCAAACAAGGAAATTAGCCCTAGAGGAAAAGAAAATGCAGTTTGAACATGAGAAAGTTTTGAGGGAGTTGGAATTGAAGGCCAAGAGCTTAGAGATTACTCCCTCTGGTGGCAGTGTACCGCCTGTGCCTGTTGAAGCTAGGGTGTATATTCCCAAAGATGTGGTGAAGGAGTTTTTAAAAATGACGACATAGGGCAGTGGTTCAAAGCCTATGAGGTAGCCATGTCTTCCCACCGGGTCCCTGAGAAGGATTGGGGAGCGGGGTTGTGGGGACGGTTCCTCAGTGAAGGGCGGGATACCTTGTTGGATTTGCCCTCTGAAGTCTATAATTCGTACAGCCACATGAAGGATGCCTTAATGACTAGATATGGTTTGACCCCTGAGCTTTATAGGCAAAGGTTCAGGAACTGTAGTAAGATTGAAAGCAGTACCTGGGTTGAATATGTGACCTTCTTTTGCAGAGCCTTGGATGGTTGGGTAAAGGGTAGCAAAGCGACTGATTTTCAGGCGCTCTTTGATTTGATTGCCTGGGAGCACTTGTCCGGTAATTGTTTTCCTGAGCTACGCCAGCACCTGATTGATAGTAAGCTGACTAACCTAGGCAGCTTGCTGAGGAGGCGGACCGCTGGGTGAGTACCCGGGTCCACAAGGGTCACGTGGGAGACTCCGCCAAGGGTGGGCAGGGTCCCCAGCAGAAGAGTGGGGGGACAAGGGTAAACAGAAGGAGTTCCATAAAGGGCCCCAAAGTAGACCCCAAGGGAACCAAGGGAAAGGTTCCCAGCCTCCCCCTGAGAAGAAGCCAGTGGCCCTGACAGGCCCCCTGTTCACCAGGGACCACTGGTATGTTACAAGTGTGGCGCCCCTGGCCACAAGGCAAACGATCCTCGTTGCCCTTTGCATGGAAAACCAGCACCCACCAGTGCAGTCCCCGGCAGTTGGCTAGTGTAGCCCTGGGGGAGGAGTTGGGTGCCCAAGGTGGGGGATCCCACAGTGTTTTCCCTTGTCTCATTAGGAGACTCTGAGATGGTCCCTAGGACCCCGCTGCCTGAGAACACTAAGAAATACAGGCAGTGGGTGACCATCAATGGCCATAGGGTGGAGGCTCTGAGAGACACAGGAGCCAGTGTGACAGCTGTCAAGTGTCACCTGGTGTCTAAAGAGCAGGTTATCCCTGATGCATTCTATCCGGTTGTTGCCGCTGACAACACAGAGAGTCACTGCAAGGTGGCTCAGGTTCCCTTTGAGTGGGGGGTCTCGGGTACTCTTCAAGTAGCTGTGAGGCCAGCCATGCCTGTTGACTGTTTGTTAGGGAACGATTTGGAGAGCTCACCTTGGGCTAAGGTGGAGCGGAGTGCGCATTTAGAAATGTTGGGCTTGCCTGATTGGGCATGTGTGACCACCCGGTCAATGGCAGCTAAAGGTGTTCAAGAGGACCTGGAGCCTGAGAGGGAGGCCCAGGTGCCTGCCGGAGAGAGAGGAGGCAGGGGGCGCGGGAAACCGGCCCCGAGGTTCCCACGGTCCAGGAGGAGGCAGACCCTGAGGGGGATGCCCTGGAGCCTACAGGGGAACAGGTAGCTGAACTGGGGGACCTACCTGAGCTGACCCATTGGCAGCAAGAAGGAGGACCCTCCAGGGAAGAGTTCTGCAAGGAGCAGAACAGATGCCCTTCTCTCGTGGGTCTGAGGCAACAGGCCACAGACCAGGCAGCAGGTGATCAGTCTGGATCACATTGGGTTTACTGGGAGAATGGTCTCCTGTATTCAGAGCCTAAGGTTGCTGAGCCTGGGTCAGCCCGTGTGCTGGTGGTACCCCAGCGCTTCAGAGCCTTCCTACTGGGGTTGGCTCATGATGTACCGTTAGCGGGACATCTGGGGCAGGACAAGACCTTTGACAGGCTTGTTACCCATTTCTATTGGCCCCAGATGCGCAGGAGTGCCGCCACTCACTGCAGAACATGCCAGACTTGCCAGGCAAGTGGAAAAAGTGGGAGGAAGCACAAGGCTCCTCTCCAGCCATTCCCTGTGGTCAGCACCCCCTTTGAACGGGTGGGTATTGACATTGTGGGGCCACTGGACCCCAAGACAGCCATGGGCAACAGGTTTATCCTGGTCTTGGTGGACCATGCCACCCGGTACCCTGAAGCCATCCCTCTGAGGACAGTGACGGCCCCCGTGGTGGGACGGGCACTGATGGGAATTTTCTCACGTGTGGGATTCCCTCAAGAGGTGGTGTCTGACAGAGGTACCAACTTCGTGTCCAAGTACATGAAGTCCCTGTGGCAGGAGTGCGGTGTAACTTACAAGTTCACCACTCCTTACCACCCTCAAGGAAATGGTCTGGTTGAGAGATTCAACCGGACCCTCAAGAGCATGATTATGGGTCTGGAAGAACCCATGAGGCGTAAATGGGACGTCCTCTTACCATGCCTGTTGTTTGCATACCGGGAGGTGCCACAGAAGTCTCTAGGGTTCAGTCCCTTTGAGCTCCTCTATGGACACCCGGTGCGAGGACCTCTGAGTTTGGTCAAGGAAGGCTGGGAGCAATCTCCCAGGAAACCTCCCAGGATGTATACAGTTACATGCTGGCCTTCAGGAACCAGACTAGGCGTTTCAGAGAGCTTGCTGAGGCAAATCTGGAAGCCAGCCAGGAGGAGATGAAGCGGTGGTACGACCAGAATGCCACTCTGGTAGAGCTTCAGCCTGGTCAGAAAGTGTGGGTCATGGCCCCTGTGGAGCCCTGTGCGCTCCAGGACAGGTGGACCGGCCCTTTACGGTGGTGGAGCGCAAGAGTCCAGTTACCTATTTGGTGGACTTGCAGTCTCCCAGGAACCCCTTGCGGGTCCTGCATGTGAACCGCCTGAAGCCCCACTTGGAGAGGTCCCAAGTGGGCATGCTCTTAGCTACAGATGATGGAATGGAGGAGGAGACCGAGGCCTCTTCCTGACCTCCTGTCAGCCCGAGAGCAAGATGGATCAGTGGAGGAGTAAACCTCTCTACCTCCCTGACACCTGAGCAGCAGGGTGACTGTCGCCAACTGTTGGGACAGTTCCTGACCTGTTCTCCCTGGTTCCCAGTGTCACTCATTGGTGCGTCCATGATGTGGACACTGGGGACAGTCTTCCTGTGAAGCACAAGGCTTACAGGGTGACTGACAGGGTCAGAGCCTGCATCAAGGAGGAGGTCTCCAAGATGTTTGCGCTAGGGGTGATTGAGTCCTCTAACAGCCCTTGGGCCAGCCCCGTGGTCTTGGTTCCAAAAGCTGCCGCGCTGGTGCCACACCAGAACTCCGGTTCTGTGTGGACTACAGGGGACTCAATTCCGTCACCAGGACTGACGCCCACCCCATCCCCAGAGCTGATGAGCTCATAGATCGGTTAGGGGCTGCGCGGTACCTCAGCACGTTTGACTTAACGTCTGGGTACTGGCAGATCGCCTTGACTGATGGGGCAAAGAGAGGTCAGCATTCTCCACACCAGATGGGCACTACCAGTTCCGGGTGATGCCCTTTGGGATGAAGAATGCCCCTGCCACCTTTCAGAGGTTGGTCAACCAGGTGTTGGTTGGACTGGAGGATTTCAGTGCCGCCTACCTGGATGACATCGCAGTGTTCAGTGCCAGTTGGGAAGAACATCTGCGCCACCTCTGGGAAGTGTTGATGGCGCTGCGGAGAGCAGGCCTCACAATCCAAGGCGAGTAAGTGCCAGATTGGGCAGGGTTCTGTGGTGTGCTTGGGACACCAGGTTGGGAGCGGCCAGGTGGCGCCCCTCCAACCGAAAATTGATACCATTCTGGCTTAGGAGCCCCCAAGACCCAGACAGAGGTGAGAGCCTTCCTAGGACTCACCGGGTATTACCGGAGATTCGTCAAGGGGTATGGCAGCATTGTTGCCCCCTTGACCGAGCTGACTTCCAAGAAGCAGCCCAGGAAAGTGATTTGGACTGACGCCTGTCAAAAGCTTTTGACACCTTGAAGACTGCCATGTGCACGGGCGCCTGTGCTCCAGGCACCCAACTTCTCCAATGAGTTCATTGTTCAGACCGGCGCTTCAGAGCATGGTGTAGGGGCTGTTCTATCACAGATCAATGAGGAGGGCCTAGACCAACCTGTAGCCTTCATCAGTAGGAGGTTACTTCCCGGGAACAGAGATGGAGTGCTATCGAGCGTGAGGCATTTGCTGTGGTCTGGGCACTGAAGAAGCTGAGACCATACCTGTTTGGGACTCACTTCCGGGTTCAGACAGACCACAGGCCCCTCAGATGGTTGATGCAGATGAGGGTGAGAATCCAAAGCTGTTGAGGTGGTCCATTTCCCTACAGGGGATGGACTTTACGGTGGAACACCGCCCTGGTACAGAACACGCCAATGCTGATGGACTGTCCAGATTTTTCCGCCTTAGCGATGAGAACTCCCTAGGGGTAGGATAGTTCTCCCCACATTTCAGCTGGAGGGACACGTGTTAGACCTGGCATCCTTGGCGTGGGTCTCCCTTCCATTTTTCATAATGCCTCCACGGTTGCCGATATGTTTTTGCTGGACTAGATGCTCATGGGCACTTTGCCGCTGCTAATCAGTGCCAAAGTGCAAGTGCTCCCTATCGTTAATTGATACATGTATTAGTGACTCCATGATTGGATGATTGGTTTACTTGTCAGTCCCTAGTACAGTGCACTCAGTGTGCCCAGGGCTTGTAAATCCAATGCCGCTGGTGGGCTTGCAGCACTGGTTGTGCCACCCACAGAAGCGGCTGGTAAAATGTGTCTCAGGCCTGCCATCGCAGAGCCTGTGTGCAGCCTAGGGCTGCCATGTCGACTTGGTGAGTACACCCACTTACCAGTCCCTAAACCTTCCCTTTACTGCATGTTGGTCACCCCTAAAGTAGGCCCTAGGGCAGGGTGCATTGTAAGTATAAGGTAGGACATGCCCTGGTGTGTGTGGCATGTCCTAATAGTGAATTACAGCCATTTTCGTTTTCACTATTGCAAGGCTACCTGCTCCCCATAGGCCAGAATGGGCAGACTGACTATTACACCTTATAGTCAGAACTGACCCAGGGAACATGGTAGAAAAACGAATTTAGTATGCCTGAACTCAGGATGATAAAATACATCTTTTAGTGAAGTTGGTTTTAACATTCTGTGTTCGAAAATACCACTTTTAGAAAGTGGGTATTTTCTTGCCTAACTATCCAAGCCTGCCTCTGCTAGGTTGTGTATTCCTTGTCTGGAGATTGAGTGACAGGGGCTGGGGGTGGCTACCGGAGACAGGGTGAGTCAGCGCAGGGCTGAATAGAAAGATCTGCATCCAGAGTGGAGGGAGGAGTTGCACCTGGGTCTGAATAGGGCTGTGCCTGCCTTCCACAATGCTGGCTCCACCTCCTGCCGGGCGGCTGAGCACTCTGCCCCACATTCTGAAAGGAAAGAAGGAGTCAGAAAAACAAAGTGCTCCAGGACTGACCAGAACTGGTTTTGGACTAGGCAGAGGCCTCTCTGCCTCAGAGCAAAGAGAATCAGGGGTATAAGAGGGCACCCAGACCCCAGGAAGATTAGATCACTTTTGGGAACAAGAAGAAACCTTTACTGAGGAGCGGAACCAAGAAGAAACTGAGGAGAAACTATCCCTAAGCCTGAAGTGCTGCTTGGGGATTGGCCTGCAGTGGTTTGCCTGACTGCCAAAGAGAGGAGAAAGGAACTTTTGCTTTGCTGTGACTTTCATCAACTTGTGAAGGATCTCCAAGGGCTTGGAAGAGAGCTTGCCCCCTGACCGAAGTCCCAGGACCATTGGACTTCACCCCTTTGTGAGTGCTGCTGGAAACTCTGTTTCAGTGGCTACAGAGGTAGGGAGCTGTGACCGACTCTCACGACCGACTCGGTGTCCTGCAAGCACCGCATCGAAGCACCGTCTCGCCCTGCAACGCACGGCCCTGGTCTCACCGACTCCGTCAACGAGCCGCTGCCTGCACCGCATCGAGGGACAACGCGTCCTGCAACGCTTCGCTACGCCCGAATCGAACTGGTCCGACCGACACGGTCACTGCTGCTGAGTTCGAGTCCTGTGACCGCACCGGAGTTGGGCACCGCTCGCACGCTTTGCGGCGCACCGCCCGACTCGCACCGCTGTCCCGGACTGATCGACGCCAGCTCCTGAATCCGGCTCCGTCGCCGCACCGCAACCTGCCAGCACCGCATCGAAGCACCGTCTCGCCCTGCAACGCACGGCCCTGGTCTCACCGACTCCGTCTCGGCAGCGTCCAGCGAGCCGCTGCCTGCACCGCATCGAGGGACAACGCGTCCTGCAACGCTTCCATTTTTGCATCGCGACCGCGACGAACAGCCATCCGGCTCGCACGCCCGTGCCTGCCGCTTCAAGTAAAGGTACTGTGACCGAGTCTGTCTACGCTGTGTTGGCCCGTCTCGGCGCGGTCAGCTGGATTTGTTAGACTCTGTTTGTTCTCGACATCGCCGTAGCCGGAGGAGGCTACCGACTCGCACAGAACCTTGAATTAAGCCTTTTGATCAGAACTAAGTATTCTTAACAGTATTGTGGATTATTTTTGTCGTTTATGGTCTTGTGATAAATCTATATAAAGTATACCTATTTTTATAAATATATAACCTGTGTGGTGTCCATTTGTAGTGTTGTCACTTGATTACTGTATGTGTTCACAAATGCTTTACACACTGCCTCTGAACTAAGCCTGTCTGCTCGTGCCAAGCTACCAAGAGGGTGAGCAGGGGTTATTTCGGGAGTGTACCTACTTTCCCTGACTAGACGCAAGGGTCCCTATTTGGACAAAGGTACATACCTCTGCCAACTAGAGACCCCCAAATCTAACATGGAGCATCCCTGGGAGTTTGCCTGTGCTTCGACAGATTCATCAGACATGCCCTTACGCAGACACAATTGCACAATGACGGAAGGATGTCTGGTTCTCAAAATTGGTTAGTACATGCACATATGAACACATTCTTGGACGTGATAAGTCACAATAGTTGTTTGACTCTATACATGCTTGCAGCATGTTAACCTCTATCTTGTGGCCTGATTGCACACTGATTGTGCCTTGCTTGTCACTGTTGCATTGATTTTGGGCAGGTCTTGTTGTTCTTTTTGCTGCCCGCCTCACCCTCCGTTCCTGCTGCTGAGGCACCCGCGGTGCCTCCACCCTGACGAATCCTGACTCCCAGCTGCGCCTCCGTCCCCCCTTCCCTATTTGATGTTGTTTGCTGCATGTCCACACAGCATGCATGCACAGCATTTGCTCAACAGCCAAACCAGTCTGCAGCCGTCCACGACCCAAACACAACCAGCGCCAGAGATCCTGGATCTCCCAAATCCCTCCGCTATGACTCAGCAAATGTCCTCGCACTGTAGCTTTGAAAAATTTTAGAACTGCAAGCTGTACACACAGAGCACCACCCATGGACAGTAATCCTGGCACCACTGACTCCAGACCTTCACCACCGACCACACCCACACAAACACCGCACACACCAAACAGCACCACCTCTGGATCCCTGAAATGCATCCTCCTCAACGTGAGCTCCTTGCACAGACTAGCCATGGAGATCTGGATCCTCATCAACACACTTGCACCAGACGTTGCCTTACTCACAGTGACCAGGACAAACTCCACCTTTGTCAACAACATTGCAAACGCCATCCCAGACAGATACAAGAACCAGAGGAAGGACCGCAAGAACCGCCCAGGATGAGGCCTTCCCATTGCACATAAGAGCTACCTCCGACTCATGACCTCCAGGTCAAGCAACAGCCCGCTCAACACCAAACACCTCCACTTCCAGATCCAGGCCAGCCCCAGGACAAGCCTGCGAGGCACCCTTGCCTACAGACCACCCAGACCTCGAACTGTGTACACCACCTCAATCGCCAACATGATCACACAACATGCTGTCGCCTACATGTACTACATAATTATCATATACCTCAACTTCCGCCTCAACAACCTCAGTGACCCCAAGTTTGCCACCCACATGGACAACCTTGCAAACCTCTGACAGAAACAACTTGTCACCACCCCCACCCACAAGCCAGGGCAGAACCTCACCACATCCACTACAGCCAGCCCACATAGCCCCCATGGACTGACCAACACTGCGTACACCTCCACGTCGACATAGCATCTGCAAACAAACCTACTCCCTGCGCTCCACAAAGGAACTGACACAAGATGACCAAAGAACAACTCAACTCTGCCCAAATCCAAAATGCCGCCAACACCTTGTCCAACGCCAACTTCGCAGACAAAGGACCCCACAGATGGATCTCAAACTGTGCAGATAAAATTGCACCCCTATGTAACCCCAACACACAGCAGCACAGGAAGCCAACATGGTTCAAGGCCAACCCCCATCAATCCTGACGCACATGCCGATGCCTTGTGGAGAACCAAAGTAACAGCAAATCCTCTGAAGACGGAACCACCTACAAGAACACCATATCTGAATTCCACCCACACATCAGATTTACAAAAAGGAACTTAATCCCACACTAGATCCTCACAAACTCCAGCAATGCAAAGGAACTATTCGGCATCATCAGTGACTTTGCCAAAACTCACATTGATAATACAGACATCTCTCCCTCCCAGGACCACTACAATAAATTCTTCTCCTACTTGCAAACGGATTTCATGTGCCTCTAAGACAACTTCAAAGACCAGACACAGGTATCTGAAACCACACAATCTTCGAGCAACGCCAGTCACCCCTCCATCTCATCCCTGACAACAATCAGCACCCAAGACAACGCATCTACCATGAGAGGCATCCAATCATGACCCCAAACGGACCCCTGTCCCACCCCTCTTCCACAAAGCAGCTGCAGCCATCACTCCAGCATTAAAAGCTCACGATCAACACCACCATCAAAACTGGCATTTTCCACGTCAAGTGGAAGTGCGCCTAACTCAGACCCCCATTCAAGAAGCCTTCAGCAGACCCCACGGGCCTCATTGACTAGCCACTCATCTCCTTCCTCCAATTTCAGAGATACAGTCACAAATGAGACTGTCAACGTCCAGGTAAGGGAATACAAATGGAATATACAACACCCATCGGCACTCACAATCTGGATTAGGTTGCAACCACATCACTGATAACGCTCTACTTGCCGCAAAAGTAAACATCCTCACACTCCTTGTACAGGGACACATCTCAGACGTAGGCATACGAGATGTCTGTGCAGCCTTCAACACCATCTCCCACCACACAGTCACCACCAGACTCCACAAATCCGTCATTCAGTGAACCACCCTTGAAGGACTCCACTCCTTCCTTGCCGTGAGAAGACAAAGATTCACACTCCCAGATTTGCTATCTAAACCCATGTAACATGACTGTTGAGTACACCAAGGATTGTAACTCAGCCACACACTCTTCAACATTTACATGTCACTCATCTCCGCCATCAACAGACATCACAGACTCAGCATAGTATCCTAGGCCAATGACACCCAGATCATCCTCTACCTCACCAATTACACCATCACCACCAGATTGAAGTTCCATGTAGCTATGGGAGACGTTGTATCCTGGATGTGCCACAGCAGCCTGGCTTAGGTCTCAGAGAAGACAGATCTCCTCACCCTTGGACACACCACCTCTGCATTGGACAACTCCTGGTGGGCCACAGCACTCGACAGCACCCCCACGAACTACAGCATCATACTCGACTCATCCCTCTCCATGGGCCCACAGGTATACTCTGTAACATCCACATGCTTCAACACCCTCTGCGTCCTCGGAAACACCATCCAATGGATCCACGGTGAATGAATGAAGCACATCACCCACGCACTCATTACCAGCATGCTGAAGTACAGAAACACCCTCTACGCTGGGATCCACAAACCTCTGTTCCGCAAACTCAATCCCGAACTGAACACCGCAGCCAGGCCCGTCCTCGCCATCCCCTGACACATACACATCACCCAACACCTGTGAGACATCATCTGGCTCCTTGTAGCAAACAGATTCACATTCAATATACTCACCCAACCCTGCAAATGCCTCCACAACAGCAGAGCCCAATACCTCAACTACAGACTCTCCTTCAACACCACCAAGAGGAACCTCCAATCCTCCGAGCACACACTTCCCAAATCCCCGCCCATCCACAGGGCAATGACAGTCAGAAGATCCTTCGACTACATCACAGGTAAGACATTCAATGAGCTACCAATCAACAGCCGGCGCACACCCCACCCTGCACATCTTCATTGCAACTGTAAAGACCTGACTCTTCGACTGCACACAGCTGCTACCCCCGTGCATTCAGACCCTCACATGTGAGTAGCGCACTTATAATTTCCATGATTGATTGATTGGTTGGTTGATTGATGCCTCATGCTTACATAGACATCATGACTTATGTATATCATGAGATTTACACAGGATAGGGCCATATTTGCAAGAGAGTGCTGCAGTGAAGCACAACAAGCCCTTTGTCTGCGCCACACTGTGTAACTTTCTGAGCACTTGAATACAACGGAGCAGATTTACAAGCCCCCTGTGCCACCAGTACGTCCCTTTTGTTGATGTACTGGTGGCGCATTATACTGCTCCATATTTACAAGGACATGAAAAGCCACCCTGCCTTTTCCTGCCCTTGTAAATATGCCCCCTTTACACGCAGCAGTTTGCATGAAAGGGATGTTCCATGGGTGTTGCTGTGGGTGATATCACGCAACACCCATGTAACCAAACATATTTTTAGATTTCCAAGGAATTGTAAACCTGGAAATGCCTCAGTATGCAATGCCACCCTAGGGGTGGCGTTGCGAGGCGCAACGAGGAGCAATATGTACATTTCTCCTAGTTTTTCCAATTTCAATGCGTGCTGCATTCTCCAGCACGCATTGTAAGATGAAAATGCCTGTAATTATTGTTTTTGTGCAGGAAGGTGCCCCTTCCTGCACAAAAACAAACTCCCCACGACGCAAGAACCCTTGCACCCTTGCACCCTGGTTCCGGCACATGGCTGCAGTCTGTGCACCAGTGCAGGGGGAAGCACAGAGATGCGGTATAGGTGTGAAGTTGCTGCAGGTGGTACCAGCTGAACATGCGTGCAGTCCATTGCACCAAGTACATGTGGGAAGCCAGCAATGGCATAGAAGCCTTGTTTAATGTCCATCTGCTGCTGGGGTGTGTTTGGGAAATGGATGTGCTGTGGTCTGAGCTGAATGGTGGCATCCAAGACAGAAGGGAGGAAGGAGGAGAAAGATGCCTGTGAGACCCCTGCCACTCGTGCTGCTGTTACTTGAAAAGATCCGGAGGCCAACATGTGTAAAACCGCCAGTAGCTTTGTCTGCGGTGGGATGTTGCTTACCCTTTCAGTTGGAGTCTGTAGCCGTGGTGTGATCTGCCGCAGCAGGGTCACAATAGACGCTTTCCTGAGGCGATACATTTTAATGACTTGTTCATCCCGGAGTCCAATGAGGGTGGTCCTTTGACGGTAGATGCGCTCCCTTCTCCTGCGCTGCCTTTGTGGTGATGGTGGAGGGTGAGGTTGTGTGGATTAGGTCTGGGGGTGGTTGTCGTCTTCTTGGTGCAACTCCCAGCTGCAGGATTAGGAGGTCCATGTTGCCTGCTCTGCTGCAGAACTGCTCTGCTGCACTTCTATTCAATTTATGTGGTACTTGCATCATTTCCTGCGCGTGGGTTTATGAGGCGTAGGCTTGCGAGCGCATTTTCAAATTTGCGTGCCGCATTTTATAGATGCGTCACCGTGGGTAATTGTTGTAAATATGCCTGCGTCGGAAATACGTTGGTTTTTGAGTGGGAACGCCTACCTTGCATATATTAATACTTACGTGACGCAGCCGAATCTCGCGCAGCTCCATTCCGTCGCATCTCCATTTACGTGACGCATCTCCATAGATGTGTCACCTTGTAAATTTTGCGTAAAATAAAACCCACCGATGTGTCACGAAAAGTGACGCATCGGTGGCGCAAGGAGCTTGTAAATCTGCCCCATTGGACTTACAGCTAGGGTGTCAGTACCAATTGTAATTAAACCTAATTACCATTTACCTTATAATCAGAGCACTGGCTCTCTGTCTGGTAAGCAGACCCCAGGGCACAGTCAGAGTCAGTTACCACCATCACCAAGCAAAAGATTGGGGTGATCAGGGCAAAAAGGATAACTCACACTTGGTAAATCTACCTAATAAGTGGCAAAACTCATCAACTAGAATGTGCCGTTGGATAAATGTTTAGCTGACCGCAATTTATGGAAAACTTAAGTTCAGACTAATAGTTGGCAATATGTCTGAATTTAGAAGAAAGTAGATTCTCAGTAGCTTCTAAGGCAATGCAGTTGGCCAATCTTAAATGCCCTATTTCAACAGAGGGTGGAGAAATAAGAAGTGTAAAACGTTTATGCAAGCACCATAGTAGATCAGGTCAGATTGTTAAAGACTGTTGAAGTAAACCTAGGATGCCAAGACATCAATCATCAGACATATTAAATACAGAAAGATCACAGTCAGCAGAAAACTATATTTCTCAACAATGAAATGAGATGCCTTGTCAAGTGATGAATATCAGTCAGTTGCAAAATGTGATGTGAATACCATGCATTCATATGTGGCCCATATAGTTTTGACAATCACAATACTTTTTGCAAAAGGGCAAGAGGAGGTTGTCTTAGACCTTTTAGATTCAATTGGCTCAGGGAATTGTATGATCATTAAATCTGCTCTATATTTGAAGATACCTGTTATTAACACAAAAAAAAATTGACATTAATGCAATTGATGGTTATATTCTACGGTCTGTTCCAGTATGTTTCCATACACATATGTTTGCTTTGGTTGAGTGGGGAACACTCATGAAAAGATTTGTTTTGATGCAATTGATAGACCAAAGTTTAAAATGAAACTGAGTATTCCTTGGTTGACATTACATAACACTGGCATAGGGTGGACAGTAATACATTTGTAATTGAATTCTAATTATGATATCCTTCTAAAGCATGAACAAGGTGTACCTACCTTAGTACCTGCTATGAAGAATTCAGTGACATATTTGATACAAAAATCGAAAGTCTTTTGTCTCTACCTAGGAGTTTGAGTTTAAGATAGATTTAGGACCTGATGCACGAATAGTTTGCAGTCAAACATATGCACAAATTGTCAGAAACAGACCATCCTTGCCAATAAATAGATATATTTTGGAATTTTATCTAACCATCATAATCAACTACCTCCATTCCATTAGTTTTTGTTCCAAAGAAATGAGGTAATTTAAGACTTTGTATAGACTAGAGAGCAATCAAAAGAATTGAAGCTAAAGTCAGTATGTATCAATAATTTCTAAATTTCATAACTCTTGTTCAATTAATGCATGTGAAATTTTTCATCAAGCAAGATCTCTTATCAGAAGTCAAGTATGGATTGTTTGAATATCAGTATATTTTTTCTGACTCAACCATGGTCATGCTGCCTTTCAATCCTTTATCATCAATGTTTTCAGAAGATATTTGGACCTATTCTGCAAAGTTTATCTGGATGATGGTGCACAGTCAAAATATCGACTTTTAATATCGATGTACAGAAATATCGAGTTAAGTATATCGACAGTCTTAAATATCGATGTTCTGTATATCGATGTTGAAAATATCGTTTTGAAGTGTTTTGTTAAATATCGATGTTAGTAATATCGATTGAAAAAATATCGACATGTTAAAATATCGTTTTTGACTGATATTTGAATTTCTTTAGAGTTAATGTTAAGTTGTAAATTACTTTAAATGTTATAAAATAAAAGAATATTATTATATTGTTTTAGGAGCGGGATGTTGGTTTTATAGGGGATATGGGTGGGTAGTGTATTAAAAATATAGGGGCCCATTACGATACCCGGCGTAAATAAATCCGCCAGGCATGGAAGCGGCAAAAATCCGCCCGCACACACCGCCTGAACACCGACCACGCCATTACGATTACACAAACCGAAAACCGCCATCGGCGGAAAAATCACACAAAATACCGCCCGCCAACGTCCGAGTCGGAGTCAAACCGCCCGCCACGGACGGAAACACGCACGACAACACAAAACCGCCCGCCCTCACGGCCGACACACCGCACGTGAAATTACGATCGCACCGACATGAGCGCGGAAAAACCACAAATATACCGCCCGCCAGCGCAAACAACGCCGATGAGAATCGACACGGCAGAAGCCATGGCGCCAACGTACCTGCACAGAAACCATCCGCACACAAAACCAATAGCACACAACATGGCCAACAAGTCCACACAGCAAGGCACGCACAAATACACAAGCACAGTACACATCCCGAAAACACCCCCGGACAAACAAAAAATACAAAGGCCAGAACCCCAGACACAACACACCTGAAAACAACAGACCATGAGGACACACCCACATAGGTGAGTACAAAAGCAGCACTCCCACAGACCACAACCCCTTGCTACATTGCAAACCAGAGAGGAGAGGAGAGGACACAGTGACACAGCAAGGACAGCAGCACACCACAGAAACGCACACATCACAACCACCACCACCACCACCACCACCAAACACCGGCACCACAAACCCCTGCACATTACACAACACACACCGCACCAGCACCACAAACACCATGGCACCACAAAGAATGCCCAAGTACACGCCCATTGAGCTGACGGTCATGGTCGACGAGATCATCAAGGTGTACCCACAAATCTATGGGAACATGGTCCAGCACACACCACTAGCCACCAGAAACAGAATGTGGAACCGGATCGTAGACCAGGTCAATGCAGTCGGGACCCTGCCCAGGAACAGAGGTGAAATAAACAAACGTTGGAATGACGTAAAGAGCCTGGTCAAGAAGAAGGAGGGCAAAAACAGAGAGCTGGCTGCCGTCACTGGCGGAGGGAATCCCGCGCTCTTTAAGACCTTCAAAGCGTGGGAGGAGAAGGTGCGAGTCGTAATACATCCGGAGATCCTCGCCGGATTAGCAGGGGAGTGGAGGCTGGTAAGTACAAACTAATGTATACCAGCACACCGCTATGTACTCACATGCGCAACTACCATGCCACAGCTCCCAGGGACAAACACCCCCATGTCCAGCACACAATACACAACACATCACACACACATGCAACAGACACCACCACACACAGCCCAAACCGAACAACTGTAAGATGCGTGGGGACATGTGTACACTCAGCCAGCCACGTAACCACCAACAGGTCCCCAAATATGCCAGAAGCGCCACAACGAGCACCCACCACACCCATGTGTCCGCCACAGCTGCACTAACCGACAAGTAACAGGTAAGTGGCAGGAACACAAAGTGCAGTGGGTGGGAGGGTGGACAGCCCAAGTACAACACACACCAGGCCCCAGTCCCACAGCACAGCAAGGAGGAGCATCCCCCACACCCCACAGCCACGTGTCAGCCACCGCAGTGCACAACGACAGCCGAAAGGCAGACATCACGGTCCACAGCAATCGGTGTCAGTGGGTGTCCAGCCACCCCACGACCCACAACACCCCCCACCCCCACAGACCTGCAACATGGAGCACCCCCCGCTTAGAGCCATGTGGCATCCAGTACAGTGCACGCACGAACAACTTGCAGGTGGGAAACTGGACAGGGCTGGATTACTGGAGGCATGAGGACCATAACACGACCAACACATGGGACATGTCACGTAGCAGACGAACACGCAGCACCGCCCACCGTCACGAACAAGTGAACAATGTGCACACGGACATGAACAACAGACTCACACCCCACATGACCCATCACAGACATAGCAACACCCAAGGAGCCACGTCTGCATGCACAAGCCACACTGAATATAGTCCCACACGGCAGCCACTGTGCAACTCATCACACACAACCGAAACACCATTGAAGTCCTGTCCATGTAGCCCCTACTGCCTGTCAACCACACACCCCACAACTACGCCTATGTAAGACAAACAACACTAGACGCAACAGAGCGGAACAACATAAATGCACACGAACACCACTGAACCCATCAAACTCACAGACACACCATGCACATACAACATACCATCCATCCCATCCGTCAGCCCCAGTCTCATGAAAGGCATGTCATCCGCACAGCTGCCACACATACAGCAGTCACGCTAAGATACATGCCCATGACCAACCATGTGCCAGAAGTCAATGAAGCGCACGACACACTGTGAGCAACAACACACAACATGGGCCACACCCCCCGAGCACTGCAGTGATGCACGTGGCACAGGGCAGCACGCACACCAAGGAGATGGGACAACTGCAATACGTTGGCTGGCACACAACCATCACTCACTCATAACGATGCATCCAATGCCATGTCCAGTAATCACAACAGACAGCAAATATGCAGGCCATGTCAAGCATGCACACACCTCAAACCATGCACTGTCATGCTGCCACAACACATGTCACGTTCGGCACCCATGGCTCACAGCATGTACCCCAAAAGCATATCCCCTCCCAAATGCGAATCTGGGGCATGGCCCCCATGTTGCCATATGCGTTCCTAAGCGTTCCATTTGAACCCCAAAAGCATATTCCCTTCCAAATGCGAATCTGGGGCATGGCCCCCATGTTGCCATATGCGTTCCTAAGCGTCCCATCTGAACACCAAAAGCAAAGTACAAACCAGACCCAGGATGGGCCAGGAGCCCGCATACACCAGAGTCACAATAAGTAGGGGCACAGCAACACACCCATTGGCATGGCCAATCCGTCCCATGCCACATGTGCACAGCACACAGTCCCATTGCCAAGCACACACAACTACAGATGCTACAGCCACACACACGCCTCCGGGAAACCCATGTACGAGATTGCACGAACTGTTAATGTCAGACGACAAATACATACTTCGCCAGGTGCAACACAATAACAAATCTCATTCTCTCCACAGGTGACGAACTGCTGGATGCTGGGGATGGAGCCAGCAGCCAGCACAGCCAGCCTACAAGCCCCCAACGAGGACACACGGATCTGGAGGATCTGTCCTCCTCTTCGGACACGGACCACCAAGCAGGCCCATCTGGTGTGGCAGGGCCCAGCCGCTCCCCAGGACCCCTCCTACCCACCAACCCATCATCCAGGGCTGCTGAACATTCCCAGCCCCCTGCTGCCACTGTCGTTGCGGCCACACCCACGGTCATTGTGGCCACTACCACTGCCGCAACCGCCACCATCGCCGCACCGACCACCACCGCCGCCACCACCACCACGTCTTCGCTGGCACCAGCCCCAGCGCAGGTGGTGGCCCGGCCGACTGGATCCACCCTGGGAGCCACAGCGAGGACCGTGGTGAGCAATGTGGCTAGTGGGCAGGCCGGTGGCAGCAGGACTGGTAGGAGGAGCAGGGTCAGGGAAACGCCAGCCTCCCCTGGGAGCCATGCCCTGCCTCAAATGGCCAGAGTCCTTGGGGCCTATGAAGAGGCCCAAGGACAATGGGTCCGGTCTGCTTCAGACACGCGTGAGGTGCTGGGGGTGCTGAGGTCCATGGACGCCCGTATGGGCCAAATCGTGGACCTCATGGGCCAGCTGGTGGTGGCGGTGAGGTCACAGCCAGGGACAGCAGCTCCCCTCCGCCACCACCTGCCGGGGCGCAGGGTGGAGCAGCAGTGTCCAGTTCCCCTGCGTCCACAGCCAGTGAGCACACCTCAACCACCAGCATGTCGCAAGCAGGCACCCCCTCGCAAACGTGGAAGGGGCCGTCCGAAGTGGAAACAGATCTCCCGGGAGGACTTCGCACGCTCCAAACGCAAGTGAGGCAGCCAGCCAGCCTTCCGCCAGCCTTCCTTGACCAGCCACTGCATTGACTTGGACTACGATCCCACTCCACACAGCCATCTGGATGGCATGTGTGTGTTGGACTATGGACATAGAACCAGTGGGTACACCCTGATCATCACGCAGCCATGACCGACAGCTCATTGTCACTGCACGCACCACTTTTGTCATCACCTTACACACAATCACATGTCACAGTTTGTAATAAATGCACCTTTTTCACTAACTGCTGTTTGTGCCCTGTGTTTTATTTGTACGGAATACAACGGCCACCTTGGGCGGAAAGGCACCTGATGCGTGGCATGGCAATTGAATCCGGAGGGCCTGTAGGGACCTAGGGGTGGGAGACAGAACAGGAGCACATTCAATGAGTGTGTCACACACCCATCACACAGTACATGTCAACAACTACAAGCAATGTACACACATCGCACAGAGCAATAGGGCACAATGCCACAGCCACCAACAGTGGCATACTACCCTGGCCATGGAGCGTTGACACACAGCACGCAGTGAACAAACGGCCACCCTGACACAGCACACACACACCTGCACAGATACAGCCACATCAGCCGTCGTACATGGACACTCACCGTCAAGTGAAGTAGCGGGCGATGAGCTGCTGCCGCACATTACCAGCTTCCTCCTCTCCGCTGTCCTCCTCACTCGAGCTGTCCTGGTCTGCGGGCTGGGGCCCTGGTTGATCTCCGTCATCCACGATGAGGGGATCTGCTTCCGAATGGCCAGATTGTGCAGCATGCAGCACGCCACCACTATCTGGCACACCTTCTGTGGGGAGTACGCCAGCGCACCCCCGGTGCGGTCCAGGCACCTGAACCTGGACTTGAGGAGGCCAAAGGTACGCTCGACCACACGTCTGGTCCTCCCATGTGCCTCATTGTAGCGATCGTCTGCTGGGGTGCGAGGATTCCTCAATGGACTGAGCAGCCATGCCCCATTCGGGTACGCAGAGTCACCTGGGTGTGAGGGACACAGAGAACCGTTGCAATTCCAACTGGACAGGGGACAGCATCGCACAACCAGCACGCTACACCACTCCACATACTCACCGACAATACAGGCACGATCCTGTTGCATATTGGACATCAGTCGTGGCAAGATGCTGTTGCGCATTATGTGTGCGTCATGGGCCGAGCCTGGGAACTTTGCACACACGTGGGTGATCACCATGTCCGCAAGGCACACCACTTGCACATTCAGGGAGTGCGTGTGCTTCCTGTTGCGGTACAGGTGCTCAGTGGCCTGTGGTGGAACAAGGCCGACATGTGTGCAGTCAATGGCTCCAACGACGTGTGGGATTCTGCCAAGGGCATAGAATGCACCCTTCACTGCCGCCAATTCACGAGCCCTGGGGAAGCGGATGTACCTGTTTCGGGACAGCATCATGGCTGCCAGTACATCCCTCAGCACCTTGCTGAACATGGGCTGGGACATCCCTCCTCCAATGCCCACTGTGTGCTGGAATGACCCAGTGGCGAAGAAATGCATGGCGGCCATCACCTTAGCCGTGGGGGTGACAGCAGTCGGATACACCCTGCGGGGACGGAGATGGGGTTCTAACATGGCACACAGTCGATGCAGGGTTGGCCTGTCCAGCCGAAACTTCCTAATAACCTCTGTATCGTCCATGTCCACCAGCAATTGGTATGGGCGGTCAATGTTCGGTCTCCGCCTAGGGACAATGGCAGAGGACACATGTCAAAGCAACACGACACATAGCAATTTCGCATACACATCACTGACATGACTGAGCAAGCACATGAGCCACAGCCCAGCTGTCAAGCTGGGACGGCACGACCACAATACACTTACACAGGTCTCCCAACAATGGCAATAGCTAGTGATACAAACCACTGCCATGTGCATGCACATGGGGATCTAGGCCCCAATGACTTGCGGGGCGTGCTGATGGGGACTGACTGCATATCCGTCAAGCGGCAACGCCACGGCAACATGAATGTCTGCTGAGCATGGAACTGCTTCCGCGGCTGGATGAGTATGGCACACGACGACGACGATGTGGGCACAGGCTGAGCGGCCAAAACAAGTGGGACCTGTGGCACGAGGGGATATGAGACAGTAGTAGGTGTCAGCACTGCACCCTATGTACAGCACTGTACGGATCACACCTCCCGAAACATTGACAGGTGTCCACATTGACAGCCCCATGCCAAGACGGCTGTGTGCTTGCAGTCACATGTCACAGGTGAGAGGTTACATTGCACGTGCCAGGTGGCAGACGTACATAGTGGGAGCTGGCATGTGTGTGCATGTGTCTCCTGTTCAGGATCCACCAGATGGGCGCTGACTCTGTACTGACCATTGGACACAGCATGTTCCGTGGAAGGCTTGTGTGTGTGGGATGGTGGCACTGGATGTGCCTCCGTTGGGTGGGGGCCATGCACAGGGCGGGTACGTCGATGATTGCGCATTGTTGGTCACGGTGGGTGCACCAACTGAAGATGTGTTGCCCTGTGTTCAATTCCTATGTCCGCATGATGATGGACTGTAGATGTGGGCAGACTACACATTGGTCGATGTGCTGTCTATATGCATGTGCCTTCACACCAGGCACAGCTGCCCCTGCACATGTGACCCCTGCTGGACTCGCTGCTGGGTCTGTGGAGCTGATGCACCTTCTGCGCGTGGGGCGGACAGCTCTCCTCACTTCCCTCATTGCGCATGTCATGACTTTGCCGCAGGTGACATGGATCATGGAGGGCCCACATGTACGTGTGGGTAGGCTACACATGATTGTACACTGGTCGCCACCCCCAGTCAGTGTTTCGAATGGGAAGGTTGTCGTGCTGGTGGTATGTTCGATGTGGCGGATGGGCGGGCCTAGGTGCGGGCTTACATTCCGGACATGGGGGTAGTTGGATTGGCGACTAGTTGCAGTACACACGGGACACGTCTCTTCCTTTCCACATCTGGGTCATCCCTTGTACTTACTGACAGTGATACAGTCATCTTCGCCCCAGCCCTCATGTCCTCCCCTCGCTCCCCCAATATGCATGCTCACCTGCGAGGCTAGCGCCTGCACAGGCAGCCCCAAGCTCGCACCAGAGAGGGCAAGGAGTGTATGTGTGGGTCCAGTTGCACGAGTGGGCTGTCTCAGGGTATGATGTGTGGCGGGACGCCGTCCACCTGCGTGGTGCCCCAAATGGAGACCCGGCCTGCATGGACTATGCATCACAGTCTTCGCCTTCCGGATCCGCCACCTGCGACACCCAGTGGCTGTGGCTGCCCTTGCGGCCAGGCCGCGTCCGTCTGTGGCTGATGGCCCACACATTCACTCTTTGGCCTCTCTGGGGAGGGCTCGGGGGTGGTGGCGCACGCGCTTGCGACTTAGTCGCAATGGCATGTGGCGTGGTTGGTATGATGGGCAATGGATGGGATGGTGCGAGCCACCTCCCGTGACGTCAGTGCTGCTCGTGCTGTGGTGCGTCCCCCTACACTTCCATTTGACTTGTGCCATGCTAGACGTTGAGGTTCTATTGCCTGCGTGATATGACCAGGAGGAGCGCGAGGAGACCTCTCACACACCATGCTCCACTGCCATCCCGTGCCCTGTATCGCCTGTGCGGATTGACTATGTTGGGGTTACACCTGGTCGACTGGGGCTGTGTGTGCCTTGTCAAGGGGCATGGCGGGCGCACAACAGGATCCAGCTTGTCCACAGAGGGTGGGCTGAGGTGCGCCTGGTACCGCTTTGTACGTGTGCCCGGCTGCTGTGCACACACGTGTTCACTCCCCCGACAGGTGTCCTCTCACGATGCCCAGGGAAGCGGTGGTGTACTGTTCATGACCCCTCCCAACACGGCGTGCTCCAACTTGTCATGTGCGCATCTACCCGTCGCACCCACCCACCTGAGCACTGCGTCCATACGACTTCACACGACACATGTGTGTCTTCCACAGTAGTGCTACTCATTTGCGTTGACATCCAATACCAGTGGACTACATGGTCATGTCACGACTGCCGTGTACTTCACATACTCTCATCCTCTCTCATTCGTACTTGTGAAATGAGTCAGCGGAGACAGTTTTGGTTTCAAACATTATATTGAGTCTTCTGTCCTCTGTGATGCAGTATAGTGGACACTACTGGCAGCGGAATACATGTTGAGGATATACTGAGCATGATTGCAAATGGGATAGGGTGTGGGGTTACATGTGATTGGCTGTTGCATGTGGGATGTGGGCTTCAGAGTGACATCTGCTTGGCCAAGGCTGTGCTAATGTACATTTACGTATAGCTGCGGAGCTGCGGACTTTGACACAGACGGTATACATGTAGCCTACCAGACCGCTTGGCATCATGGGCACAGTCCATCTCAGTTCCATGTGACAGGTTTGCTGCGGTTGTTCCTCATGCACGCGTGCATGTGAGATGACATCAGGGCATGTGCTTGCGTGCATGCAGCGGCGTGCCACTTGTTGTTGCACTGTGGTGGTTACTGGACATGTCACAGTCACTGGGGTCGTGTTGTTGTTGTATGCACTTGTCGTCCATGCAAAGGTCCTGGTATGGGATTCCCGGGGCGGGGGTGGGAGGGGTGCAGCACCCACAGACTCCAGGCGACCTATTCATGTCCACTGAGCGGTGTGTGTGTCCATGGGCGCTGGATCGATGTCGTGTCCTGGTTGTTCGTGCAGTTCCGTCCATGTGGGTGCGATACACAGAGCCCATGCCACTGCCTCCCACGATGCATGCGGTGTTCCTGGATGTGATGGGGAACAGTGTGCATGTCCCGGTCATATCCGATGTCATGGCGATGTCGTTGATGGTGTGGTTACAGTTGCCGGTCGTTTGGTATGGCTGTTGTGGTGGTGACTGGCCAGTCCGTGCGGAAGCTAAGCATGGGTGCGGGGTTGGACATCATAGGTCACTCGGGGAACCTGCGTTGTGGTCCGACGAATTGACAGGTTGTCAGGTATGCGATGCCGTCCAGCAGGGCTTCCATGTCATTGGTGGTGTACATGTTTGCCAGCCAATGTAGCGGATGGTGGCTGTCAAGGTGTTGTTCGTAAGTTGTCCCTTGGAGGACCATGATGGGGCATGCTGGGTGACATTCGATGTAGCTGTTCTCGATGATCCGTCGTGTGGAGGCACAGTGGTCCCATTTCAGTGCGGGTGCGATGTTGGCCACATACGCCATGCCCCCATAGGCAGAGCAGGCCCTGTCGTGTGCGTCCAGAGGGAGGAGTAGTGGTAGCAGGTCCGCCTTCAGACATGCCGGGTTGGAGAGGCATATCTCGACGGGATGCTGGTAGGGACACCTCCGACAGTAGAAGACGGGCATGACGCAGCTGAACAATGTGATGCGGTAAGTCAGTCGGTAACTTACGTTCAGCAGGGACAGGAGATCGCATCCCAATGTATGGAACAGGTTGGTTTTGTACAGCTTGAGCTGTTCGGCGTAGTTGGGTAGGTGTGTTGCGGTTGCCATTTCGCAGCGGTGCGTTGTGGTGGCGTGCTCCGGCTGTGTGTGCAGTCTGCAATGTGCACGCTCCGAGGTTGCTGTGAGCTCTGTGTAGTCGTAGGGAGACAGGACTTGTGTTCTGTTTGCTTGTTTGGAGGACACGGGCCCTCTTCCCACATGCTTCTCAGACAGTTCAAGGTCAGTGATGTGTGACTCCTTCCAATTAACTTGCATGTGGCCGACATGGGGAGTGTTTTCTTCTTTCTTCCCCGTCCGTTGTGTGCTTCTGTGATATGCGCTATCTGCCCTGTGGTCGGTCTCCTCGGCATGCCTGTGTTGGTCTATTCTTGGACAATGGCTGTATTCACCGGCTTCTGTCGTAGGGCTGTGGTTTCGGAGTTGGAATGGAAGGTCATTCAGTGCTGTCTGCTCTCCCTTGTGTGGGCGGCAGGCTGCCTTTCCGCTCTGCGTTGGGCCTTGTGTGTGAATGTTATTCTTGGGCCACCTGTTGTCGGTCCCCGGGCTCTTTGGTGTTCCGTTTTATATGTCTTGTTCATATGTGCAGGGTGGTATGGGTGTTTCAGTGTGGTACTGGCGTTCCTCTTCCCGAAGAGGCCCTGCTTCTCCTAGTTGGTGTTGCCGCCGCTGTGTGCTACGCCATGTTTGTTACACTGGGGTGTGTCCTGCTGTTGCGTGACTTCACTGACATGTGTGCGTCGGTTGTGTGGCGTTGGGTGTTGTCCGTGAATTGGGCGTTGGGGACATGTCTGTGGCAGGCCTGTCACGTGTCATGTGCGTTCGGGGTGGGGCTGATGTGTGTGCTGCTTGGTTGTGTCCCTGTGTCTGTGTGCGACGCATGCATGGCGCTGCGGTTGGCCTCTGCGTTGTGCGCATGTGTGGCGGCGTCATCGGCGCTTTGGGGCCGTGACGGGGTGGTTGGTTCCTAGTCCCAGGTGGTGTGTACACATGTGTTCCGCGATGTTACGATTTGGCCTGTGTGTCATATGTGGATGCAATGGTGGATGTGTAGTGTACACGCGCTGGTGGGGGTTGTCCGCTTTTTCCGCCCTTGCACTGTGTGCGCTGTTTGCGTGCACTTGTTGTGTGTGTGCCTACCTGCGTCTCCGCGGTACGTTGCGTCCTTGGTGGTGCATCAGCAGAAGCATGGGGAGGGCCTGCAGTGCTGGATTCATGCTCGGGGAGCCGCTTCTTCGTTGTCCGTGCTCGGCATCCGTGTTACCGCTTCGGTTTGTCGTACGGTATCTCTTGGCCGTGGGAGCCGTTTGTTTGCGGCATCGTAATTTATGCGCCGGGCGGGACGTGTTTCGTCGGACGGTGTGTGTCAGTTGGGCTGCGCCGCTACGTGTACGGGCGCACTTTGATGGCGGACGGTGTTGCTGGCTTGCCGGCGGTGTTTGGCCTACTTTTCGCATCGTAATTGGACGGGCGTGTGGACTGCTGCGTGCCGGCGGTAACTGGTGCTTTTGCATCCGCCAGCACGGCGGTGGTGCTTCCGCCCGCCATCGTAATGTGCCCCATAGATTTTAATTATTATTAATTAATAAAAAATTAAAAAATAATTTAAAATTGTAATTAGAATTTAGAAATATATTTTTTAGGGGCGGGATGTTGGGTTTATAGGGCATAAGGGTGGGGAGTGTTTTAAAAATATTATTTTAATTTGTAATAATTTAAAAAATGTAAAATATTAATTTAAAATTTAAAATCGAATTGCAAATAAAAATTTAGGAGCGAGATGTTGGGTTTATAGGGGATAAGGGTGGGGAGTGTTTTAAAAAATATTGTGTAATTTGTAATAATTTTAAAATTTTAAATATTAATTTAAAAATAAAAATTCGAATAAAAAAAAAATTAGGAGTGGGATGTTGGGTTTATATGGGATAATGGTGGGGATTTAAAAAAATAGTTTTTAAATTTTAAAGATTTAAAACAATTATATATGTAAATTATAAATATAATTTCGAAATTTAAAATATATTTTTAGGAGTGGGATGTTTATAGGGGACAAGTGTGGTGAGTTTTGTAAAAATTAATGTTAAATTTATAATAAATTAGAAATTAGAAAATATTACTTATAATGTTTGAAAATAAATGTAGTAGTGGGATGTTGGTTTTATAGGGGCTAATGGTGTGGATTTAAAAAAAAAAAATATGATAAAATAAAATTTAATTAATAATAATTTAAAAATAAAAGTGTAAAATTGAAGTAATAAATTATTTATGGGATTTTGTGTTGATAGGGGATAATGTTGTGTATTTGTTGTAAATATTTAAATTCATTTTAATAAAATGCAATAAATATAATAAATATTTATATTATTAGATTAAGAAAATGTAAAATTTAAATTTTGAGTTTGTTGTTGAGTTTATAGGTGATAGTGTTAGGTAGTGTATTTTAATTTTATATATAAATTATTTCTATCAACAAAACTAAATATTATAAACATAATCATGTTATAGTGAGGATAGTGTAATAATTAAGTTTAATTTTCAGTATCTACTTTAAATTAATTTTTACTGGAATGGGAATAGTAAATTAATTAAGTTTAATGTCCAGCACATATCATAATTAAATAGTAATTGGAGTGGTAATAGTAAATTAAATAGGTTAAGGGCCTGATTCTGATGCGGTTAGGAAAGCATTCCCACCTAGGGCCTGATTCTGATGCGGTTAGGAAGGCCTCCTAATGGCATTTGCTCCTTCCAAATCGGATCGAGAACGTGTCTTCCCGATCCAGGGCCCAATTATGATGCGGTTAGGAACATATGCTCCCATTGAAGTCAATGGGAGTCCAACCAAATCGTATCTGGAAGCATCCGGATGCATCGTACTCCGTCGGTCGGACTCTCCCGATCCGAGTGGGTCGGAAACCATTTCCAAACCGATTCGGTCGGGAAGCTTTCCAACCCACATCAGAATCAGGCCCTTAGTGTCCAGCACCTACCCTAATTAAATACTGACTGGAGTGGGAATAGTAAGTTAATTAAGTTTAGTGTCCAGCACATACTCTAATTAAATACTGAGTGGAGTGGAAATAGTACATGAAATAAGTTTAGTGTCCAGCACCTACCCCTATTAAATAGTGACTGGAGTGGGAATAGTAAATTAATTAAGTTTAGTGTCCAGCACCTACCCTAATTAAATACTGACTGGAGTGGGAATAGTAAGTTAATTAAGTTTAGTGCCCAGCACATACTCTAATTAAATACTGAGTGGAGTGGGAATAGTACATGAAATAAGTTTAGTGTCCAGCACCTACCCCTATTAAATAGTGACTGGAGTGGGAATAGTAAATTAATTAAGTTAGTGTCCAGCACCTATCCCAATTAAATAGTGACTGGAGTTGGAATAGTAAATTAATTAAGTTTAGTGTCCAGCACCTACCCCAATTAAATAATCATTGGAGTGGGAATAGTGAATTTATTAAGTTAGTGTCCAGCACATACTCTAATTAAATACTGAGTGGAGTGGGAATAGTACATTAAATAGGTTTAGTGTCCAGCACCTACCCCTATTAAATAGTGACTGGAGTGGGAATAGTAAATTAATTAAGTTTAGTGTCCAGCACCTATCCCAATTAAATAGTGACTGGAGTTGGAATAGTAAATTAATTAAGTTTAGTGTCCAGCACCTACCCCAATTAAATACTGACTGGAGTGGGAATAGTACATTAATTAAGTTTAGTGTCCAGCACCTGCCCCAATTAAATAAATATTGGAGTAGGAATAGTAAATTTATTAAGTTTAGTGTCCAGCACATACTCTAATTAAATAATGACTGGAGTGGGAATAGTAAATTAAATAAGTTTAGTGTCCAGCACCTACCCCTATTAAATAGTGACTGGAGTGGGAATAGTAAATTAAATAGGTTTAGTGTCCAGCACCTACCCTAATTAAATACTGACTGGAGTGAGAATAGTAAATTAATTAAGTTTAGTGTCCAGCACTTATCCCAATTAAATAGTGACTGGAGTGGGAATAGTAAATTAAATAGGTTTAGTGTCCAGCACCTACCCTAAGTAAATACTGACTGGAGTGGGAATAGTAAATTAATTAAGTTTAGTGTCCAGCACCTACCCCAATTAAATACTGACTGGAGTAGGAATAGTAATTAAATTAAGTTTGGTGTCCAGCACCTACCCCTATTAAATACTGACTGGAGTGGGAATAGTACATTAATTAAGTTTAGTGACCAGCACCTACCCCAATTAAATACTGACTGGAGTAGGAATAGTAATTTAATTAAGTTTAGTGTCCAGCACCTACCCCTATTAAATACTGACTGGAGTGGGAATAGTAAATTAATTAAGTTTAGTGACCAGTACCTATCCCAATTAAATAGTGACTGGAGTGGGAATAGTAAATTAAATAGGTTTAGTGTCCAGCACCTACCCTAATTAAATACTGACTGGAGTGGGCATAGTAAATTAATTAAGTTTAGTGTCCAGCACCTACCCCAATTAAATACTGACTGGAGTAGGAATAGTAATTAAATTAAGTTTAGTGTCCAGCACCTACCCCTATTAAATACTGACTGGAGTGGGAATAGTAAATAATTAAATTTAGTGACCAGCACCTACACCAATTAAATACTCACTGGAGTAGGAATAGTAATTAAATTAAGTTTAGTGTCCAGCACCTACCCCTATTAAATACTGACTGGAGTGGGAATAGTAAACTAATTATGTTTAGTGACCAGCACCTACCCCAATTAAATACTGACTGGAGTAGGAATAGTAATTTAATTAAGTTTAGTGTCCAGCACCTACCCCTATTAAATACTGACTGGAGTAGGAATAGTAATTAAATTAAGTTTAGTGTCCAGCACCTATCCCTATTAAATACTGACTAGAGTGGGAATAGTAAATTAATTATGTTTAGTGACCAGCACCTACCCCAATTAAATACTGACTGGACTAGGAATAGTAAATTAATTAAGTTTAGTATCCAGCACCTACCCCAATTAAATACTGACTGGAGTGGGAATAGTAAATTAATTAAGTTTAGTGTCCAGCACCTACTCCAATTAAGTACTGATTGGAGTGGGAATAGTAAATTAATTAAGTTTAGTGTCCAGCACCTACCCCGATTAAATACTGACTGGAGTGGGAATAGTAAATTAATTAAGTTTAGTGTCCAGCACCTATCCCAATTAAATAATCATTGGAGTGGGAATAGTAAATTTATTAAGTTTAGTGTCCAGCACATACTCTAATTAAATACTGACTGGAGTAGGAATAGTAATTAAATTAAGTTTAGTGTCCAGCACCTACCACAATTAAATACTCACTGGAGTGGGAATAGTAAAATAAGTAATTTTAATGTTAATTAAGTATTGGATATTTATGTTGAGTGGACTAGTAAGAATAATTTAGGTGAGTGGTTTTTAAAATATAGGAAAATATTATTATTATATTTAAAAATAGTATAAACACATTATTTATATTAAAAATAAAACAACATTATATATCTTTTTAATTAAAATATTTGCATTTTATAACAAACAATTTAATAAAATATATTTAATAACAAAAATTAAATGTAATAGCAATGAAAAGGTAGGGCTAAAATTACAATTTTTATTTTTATTAGTAATTTTTATTAATTTCAAAAATAAAATGTCAGGTAAATGCAAAGTGTATTTTTATTACAAATTGAAAAAAAACAACAATACATATATATACAGGAGAGTACATTTATTACAGAAAAAAATAAAGTTTACCAATATGTATATTTTAACATGTAAAAAATAAACAAATATTTTTACAAATATAAATAATTGTACTTCACATTTGTTTATATATTAGAAATATAACATGATGGCTTTGCATATTTTTTCATGCACATTTTAGATATTAATATATATTTTTAACAATTGCTAATTATTGTTTGATATTTTTTACATTTTTACAATTGTTACATATGTTGGTAAGTATTTATTAACATTATATTGAAAATATTTGTACTATATATTTGAGAAACATAGTTTAATTTTTAAATACAAACATAATACATTTTAAATATTAATATTAATATTAAAATATTCATATTAATAATTATTACATTTATTAAGAGTTGTAAAATTTATTGACAAAGTAGATATTTTTGGAAGAAAAAACAAAATTATTATAATTTTTCAGCTAATTGTTCTTTGACATATATACATTTTCCTAATTATAATATTAAATATTATTAATTCATAATATTTATTATTATAATTTTACATAATATAAAAAACAGATAATACATATAAATAAATCAAATACATTTTGTAGTATTTTATTAGAATATAACAGTAATTTTAATACCATTTTATAATATTAAAAAAAAATTAAGACATTTATTTAATAAGTTTACAGTTGCCATATTTGTTTGGGGCTTTAATTTAGTAACCGCTCGCTGTTGTTTTAAGTCATTTGGGAAGGAAGAAGCTCGCGGTTGGGAGCTGCATCACGTCGAAGAAGGTAAGAGTAATTTTCTTACATATTAGACTATTTTTAGTGTATTTTAAAGGTAGTAAGGTTGCAGTTAGTGTGCGTCAAGTTATGTTTAACAAGTTATGGTGTGTTTAGTGTTTTATTTATGTATTAATGATTAACGTTGTGTTCCGTATTTGCGGCCTAGTTAGATTTTTTACAGTTAAGTAGTTTTTAGGTTACTATTGTGTGTATAATGTATGTAATAATGTTATTAAGGGGCACATTACGATACCCGGCGTAAATAACACCGCCAGGCATGGAAGCGGCAAAAATCCGCCCGCACACACCGCCTGAACACCGACCACGCCATTACGATTACACAAACCGAATACCGCCATCGGCGGAAAAAGCACACAAAATACCGCCCGCCAACGTCCGAGTCGGAGACAAACCGCCCGCCACGGACGGAAACACGCACGACAACACAAAACCGCCCGCCCTCACGGCCGACACACCGCACGTGAAATTACGATCGCACCGACATGAGCGCGGAAAAACAACAAATATACCGCCCGCCAGCGCAAACAACGCCGATGAGAATCGACACGGCAGAAGCCATGGCGCCCACGTACCTGCACAGAAACCATCCGCACACAAAACCAATAGCACACAACATGGCCAACAAGTCCACACAGCAAGGCACGCACAAATACACAAGCACAGTACATATCCCGAAAACACCCCCCGGACAAACAAAAAATACAAAGGCCAGAACCCC
Organism: Calotriton arnoldi; assembly: GCA_963921515.1. NCBI lineage: Eukaryota > Metazoa > Chordata > Amphibia > Caudata > Salamandridae > Calotriton > Calotriton arnoldi. The sequence goes on from CAWUFW010001708.1 coordinate 2,269,559, forward strand.
AGACACAACACACCTGAAAACAACAGACCATGAGGACACACCCACATAGGTGTGTACAAAAGCAGCACTCCCACAGACCACAACCCCTTGCTACATTGCAAACTAGAGAGGAGAGGAGAGGACACAGTGACACAGCAAGGACAGCAGCACACCACAGAAACGCACACATCCACAACCACCACCACCACCACCACCACCACCACCAAACACCGGCACCACAAACCCCCTGCACATTACACAACACACACCGCACCAGCACCACAAACACCATGGCACCACAAAGAATGCCCAAGTTCACGCCCATTGAGCTGACGGTCATGGTCGACGAGATCATCAAGGTGCACCCACAAATCTATGGGAACATGGTCCAACACACACCACTAGCCACCAGAAACAGAATGTGGAACCGGATCGTAGACCAGGTCAATGCAGTCGGGACCCTGCCCAGGAACAGAGTCGAAATTAACAAACGGTGGAATGACGTCAAGAGCCTGGTCAAGAAGAAGGAGGGCAAAAACAGAGAGCTGGCTGCCGTCACTGGCGGAGGGAATCCCGCGCTCTTCAAGACCTTCAAAGCGTGGGAGGAGAAGGTGCGAGTCATCATACATCCCGAGATCCTCGCCGGATTAGCAGGGGGAGTGGAGGCTGGTAAGTACAAACTAATGTATACCAGCACACCGCTATGTACTCACATGCACTACCACCATGCCACAGCTCCCAGGGACAAACACCCCCATGTCCAGCACACAATACACGACACACACATGCAACAGACACCACCACACACAGCCCAAACAGAACAACTGTAAGATGCGTGGGGACATGTGTACATTCAGCCAGCCACGTAACCACCAACAGGTCCCCAAATATGCCAGAAGCGCCACAACGAGCACCCACCACACCCATGTGTCCGCCACAGCTGCACAAACCGACAAGTAACAGGTAAGTGGCAGGAACACAAAGTGCAGTGGGTGGGACGGTGGACAGCCCAAGTACAACACACACCAGGCCCCTAGTCCCACAGCACAGCAAGGAGGAGCATCCCCCACACCCCACAGCCACGTGTCAGCCACCGCAGTGCACAACGACAGCCGAAAGGCAGACATCACGGTCCACAGCAATCGGTGTCAGTGGGTGTCCAGCCACCCCCACGACCCACAACACCCCCACCCCCACAGACCTGCAACATGGAGCACCCCCCGCTTAGAGCCATGTGGCATCCAGTACAGTGCACGCACGAACAACCTGCAGGTGGGAAACTGGACAGGGCTGGATTACTGGAGGCATGAGGACCGGCACACGACCAACACATGGGACATGTCACGTAGCAGACGGAAACGCAGCACCGCCCACCGTCACGAACAAGTGAACAATGTGCACACGGACATGAACAACAGACTCACACCCCACATGACCCATCACAGACATAGCAACACCCAAGGAGCCACGTCTGCATACACAAGCCACACTGAAAATAGTACCACACGGCAGCCACTGTGCAACTCATCACACACAACCGAAACACCATTGAAGTCCTGTCCATGTAGCCCCTACTGCCTGTCAACCACACACCCCACAACTACGCCTATGTAAGACAAACAACACTAGACGCAACAGAGCGGAACAACAGAAATGCACACGAACACCACTGAACCCATCAAACACACAGACACACCATGCACATACAACATACCATCCATCCCATCCGTCAGCCCCAGTCTCATGAAAGGCATGTCATCCGCACAGCTGCCACACATACAGCAGTCACGCTAAGATACATGCCCATGACCAACCATGTGCCAGAAGTCAATGAAGCGCACGACACACTGTGAGCAACAACACACAACATGGGCCACACCCCCCACGAGCACTGCAGTGATGCACATGGCACAGGGCAGCACGCACACCAAGGAGATGGGACAACTGCAATACGTTGGCTTTCACACACAACCATCACTCACTCATAACGATGCGTCCAATGCCATGTCCAGTAATCACAACAGACAGCAAATATGCAGGCCATGTCAAGCATGCACACACCTCAAACCATGCACTGTCATGCTGCCACAACACATGTCACGTTCGGCACCCATGGCTCACAGCATGTACCCCAAAAGCATATTCCCTCCCAAATGCGAATCTGGGGCATGGCCCCCATGTTGCCATATGCGTTCCTAAGCGTTCCATTTGAACCCCAAAAGCATATTCCCTCCCAAATGCGAATCAGGGGCATGGCCCCCATGTTGCCATATGCGTTCCTAAGCGTTCTATTTGAACCCCAAAAGCATATTCCCTCCCAAATGCGAATCTGGGGCATGGCCCCCATGTTGCCATATGCGTTCCTAAGCGTTCCATTTGAACCCCAAAAGCATATTCCCTCCCAAATGCGAATCTGGGGCATGGCCCCCATGTTGCCATATGCGTTCCTAAGCGTTCCATTTGAACCCCAAAAGCAAAGTACAAACCAGACCCAGGATGGGCCAGGAGCCCGCATACACCAGAGTCACAATGAGTAGGGGCACAGCAACACACCCATCGGCATGGCCAATCCGTCCCATGCCACATGTGCACAGCACACAGTCCCATTGCCAAGCACACACAACTACAAATGCCACAGCCACACACACGCCTCCGGGAAACCCATGTACGAGATTGCACGAACTGCCAATGTCAGACGACAAATACATACTTCGCCAGGTGCAACACAATAACAAATCTCATTCTCTCCACAGGTGACGAACTGCCGGATGCTGGGGATGGAGACAGCAGCCAGCACAGCCAGCCCACAAGCCCCCAACGAGGACACACGGATGTGGAGGATCTCACCTCCTCTTCGGACACGGACCACCAAGCAGGCCCATCTGGTGTGGCAGGGCCCAGCCGCTCCCCAGGACCCCTCCTACCCACCAACCCATCATCCAGGGCTGCTGAACAGTCCCAGCCCCCTGCTGCCACTGTCGTTGCGGCCACACCCACGGTCATTGCGGCCACACCCACGGTCATTGCGGCCACTACCACTGCCGCAACCGCCACCATCGCCGCACCGACCACCACCGCCGCCACCACCACCACGTCTTCGCTGGCACCAGCCCCAGCGCAGGTGGTGGCCCGGCCGACTGGATCCACCCTGGGAGCCACAGCGAGGACCGTGGTGAGCAATGTGGCTAGTGGGCAGGCCGGTGGCAGCAGGACTGGTAGGAGGAGCAGGGTCAGGGAAACGCCAGCCTCCCCTGGGAGCCATGCCCTGCCTCAAATGGCCAGAGTCCTTGGGGCCTATGAGGAGGCCCAAGAACAATGGGTCAGGTCTGCTTCAGACACGCGGGAGGTGCTGGGGGTGCTGAGGTCCATGGACGCCCGTATAGGTCAACTCGTGGACCTCATGGGCCAGCTGGTGGTGGCGGTGAGGACACGGCCAGGGATAGCAGCTCCCCCTCCGCCACCACCTGCCGGGGCGCAGGGTCGAGCAGCAGTGTCCAGTTCCCCTGCGTCCACAGCCAGTGAGCACACCTCAACCACCAGCATGTCGCAAGCAGGCACCCCCCTCGCAAACGTGGAAGGGGCCGTCCGAAGAGGAAACAGATCTCCCGGGAGGACTTCGCACGCTCCAGTCGCAAGTGAGGCAGCCAGCCAGCCTTCCGCCAGCCTTCCTTGACCAGCCACTGCATTGACTTGGACTACGATCCCACTCCACACAGCCATCTGGATGGCATGTGTGTGTTGGACTATGGACATAGAACCAGTGGGTACACCCTGAGCATCACGCAGCCATGACCGACAGCTCATTGTCACAGCACGCACCACTTTTGTCATCACCTTACACACAATCACATGTCACAGTTTGTAATAAATGCACCTTTTTCACTAACTGCTGTTTGTGCCCTGTGTTTTATTTGTACGGAATACAACGGCCACCTTGGGCGGAAAGGCACCTGATGCGTGGCATGGCAATGGAATCCGGAGGGCCTGTAGGGACCTAGGGGTGGGAGACAGAACAGGAGCACATTCAATGAGTGTGTCACACACCCATCACACAGTACATGTCAACAACTACAAGCAATGTACACACATCGCACAGAGCAATAGGGCACAATGCCACAGCCACCATCAGTGGTATACTAACCTGGGCATGGAGCGTTGACACACAGCACGCAGTGAACAAAAGGCCACCCGGACACAGCACACACACACCTGCACAAATACAGACACATCAGCCGTCGTACATGGACACTCACCGTCAAGTGAAGTAGCGGGCGATGAGCTGCTGCCGCACATTCCCAGCTTCCTCCTCTCCGCTGTCCTCCTCACTCGAGCTGTCCTGGTCTGCGGGCTGGGGCCCTGGTTGATCTCCGTCATCCACAATGAGGGGGATCTGCTTCCGAATGGCCAGATTGTGCAGCATGCAGCACGCCACCACTATCTGGCACACCTTCTGTGGGGAGTACGCCAGTGCACCCCCGGTGCGGTCCAGGCACCTGAACCTGGACTTGAGGAGGCCAAAGGTACGCTCGACCACACGTCTGGTCCTCCCATGTGCCTCATTGTATCGATCGTCTGCTGGGGTGCGAGGATTCCTCAATGGACTGAGCAGCCATGCCCCATTCGGGTACGCAGAGTCACCTGGGTGTGAGGGACACAGAGAACCGTTGCTATTCCAACTGGACAGGGGACAGCATCGCACAACCAGCACGCTACACCACTCCACATACTCACCGACAATACAGCCACGATCCTGTTGCAGATTGGCCATCAGCCGTGGCAAGATGCTGTTGCGCATTATGTGTGCGTCATGGGCCGAGCCTGGGAACTTTGCACACACGTGGGTGATCACCATGTCCGCAAGGCACACCACTTGCACATTCAGGGAGTGCGTGTGCTTCCTGTTGCGGTACAGGTGCTCAGTGGCCTGTGGTGGAACAAGGCCAACATGTGTGCAGTCAATGGCTCCAACGACGTGTGGGATTCTGCCAAGGGCATAGAATGCACCCTTCACTGCCGCCAATTCACGAGCCCTGGGGAAGCGGATGTACCTGTTTCGGTACAGCATCATGGCTGCCAGTACATCCCTCAGCACCTTGCTGAACATGGGCTGGGACATCCCTCCTCCACTGCCCACTGTGTGCTGGAATGACCCAGTGGCGAAGAAATGCAGGGCAGCCATCACCTTAGCCGTGGGGGTGAATGCTGTTGGATACACCCTGCGGGGACGGAGATGGGGTTCTAACATGGCACACAGTCGATGCAGGGTTGGCCTGTCCAGCCGAAACTTCCTGATAACCTCTGTATCGTCCATGTCCACCAGCAATTGGTATGGGCGGTCAATGTTCGGTCTCCGCCTAGGGAAATTGCAGAGGACACATGTCAAAGCAACACAACACATAGCAGTTTCGCATACACATCACTGACATGACTGAGCACGCACATGAGCCACAGCCCAGCTGTCAAGCTGGGACGGCACGGCCACAATACACTTACACAGGTCTCCCAACAATGGCAATGGCTAGTGAGACATACCACTGCCATGTGCATGCACATGGGGATCTAGGCCCCAATGACTTGCGGGGCGTGCTGATGGGGACTGACTGCATATTCGTCAAGCGGCAACGCCACGGCAACATGAGTGTCTGCTGAGCATGGAACTGCTTCCGAGGCTGGATGAGTATGGCACACGACGACGACGATGTGGGCACAGGCTGAGCGGCCAAAACAAGTGGGACCTGTGGCACGAGGGGATATGAGACAGTAGTAGGTGTCAGCACTGCACCCTATGTACAGCACTGTACGGATCACAGCTCCCGAAACATTGACAGGTGTCCACATTGACAGCCCCATGCCAAGACGGCTGTGTGCTTGCAGTCACACGTCACAGGTGAGAGGTTACATTGCACGTGCCAGGTGGCAGACGTACATAGTGGGAGCTGGCATGTGTGTGCATGTGTCTCCTGTTCAGGATCCACCAGATGGGCGCTGACTCTGTACTGACCATTGGACACAGCATGTTCCGTGGAAGGCTTGTGTGTGTGGGATGGTGGCACTGGATGTGCCTCCGTTGGGTGGGGGGCCATGCACAGGGCGGGTACGTCGATGATTGCGCATTGTTGGTCACGGTGGGTGCACCAACTAAGATGTGTTGCCCTGTGTTCAATTCCTATGTCCGCATGATGATGGACTGTGGATGTGGGCAGACTACACATTGGTCGATGTGCTGTCTATATGCATGTGCCTTCACACCAGGCACAGCTGCCCCTGCACATGTGACCCCTGCTGGACTCGCTGCTGGGTCTGTGGAGCTGATGCACCTTCTGTGCGTGGGGCGGACAGCTCTCCTCACTTCCCTCATTGCGCATGTCATGTCTTTGCCGCAGGTGACATGGATCATGGAGGGCCCACATGTACGCGTGGGTAGGCTACACATGATTGTTCACTGGTCGCCACCCCCAGTCAGTGTTTCGAATGGGAAGGTTGTCGTGCTGGTGGTATGTTCGATGTGGCGGATGGGCGGGCCTAGGTGCGGGCTTACATTCCGGACATGGGGGGTAGTTGGATTGGCGACTAGTTGCAGTACACACGGGACACGTCTCTTCCTTTCCACATCTGGGTCATCCCTTGTACTAACTGACAGTGATACAGTCATCTTCGCCCCAGCCCTCATGTCCTCCCCTCGCCCCCCCAATATGCATGCTCACCTGCGAGGCTAGCGCTTGCACAGGCAGCCCCAAGCTCGCACCAGAGAGGGCAAGGAGTGTATGTGTGGGTCCAGTTGCACGAGTGGGCTGTCTCAGGGTATGATGTGTGGCGGGACGCCGTCCACCTGCGTGGTGCCCCAAATGGAGACCCGGCCTGCATGGACTATGCATCACAGTCTTCGCCTTCCGGATCCGCCACCTGCGACACCCAGTGGCTGTGGCTGCCCTTGCGGCCAGGCCGCGTCCGTCTGTGGCTGATGGCCCACACATTCACTCTTTGGCCTCTCTGGGGAGGGCTCAGGGGTGGTGGCGCACGCGCTTGCACTTAGTCGCAATGGCATGTGGCGTGGTTGGTATGATGGGCAATGGATGGGATGGTGCGAGCCACCTCCCGTGACGTCAGTGCTGCTCGTGCTGTGGTGCGTCCCCTACACTTCCATTTGACTTTTTGCCATGCTAGACGTTGAGGTTCTATTGCCTGCGTGATATGACCAGGAGGAGCGCGAGGAGACCTCTCACACACCATGCTCCACTGCCATCCCGTGCCCTGTATCGCCTGTGCGGATTGACTATGTTGGGGTTACACCTGGTCGACTGGGGCTGTGTGTGCCTTGTCAAGGGGCATGGCGGGCGCACAACAGGATCCAGCTTGTCCACAGAGGGTGGGCTGAGGTGCGCCTGGTACCGCTTTGTACGTGTGCCCGGCTGCTGTGCACACACGTGTTCACTCCCCCCGACAGGTGTCCTCTCACAATGCCCAGGGAAGCGGTGGTGTACTGTTCATGAGCCCTCCCAACACGGCGTGCTCCAACTTGGCATGTGCGCATCTACCCGTCGCACCCACCCACCTGAGCACTGCGTCCATACGACTTCACACGACACATGTGTGTCTTCCACAGTAGTGCTACTCATTTGCGTTGACATCCAATACCAGTGGACTACATGGTCATGTCACGACTGCCGTGTACTTCACATACTCTCATCCTCTCTCATTCGTACTTGTGAAATGAGTCAGCGGAGACAGTTTTGGTTTCAAACATTATATTGAGTCTTCTGTCCTCTGTGATGCAGTATAGTGGACACTACTGGCAGCGGAATACATGTTGAGGATATACTGAGCATGATTGCAAATGGGATAGGGTGTGGGGTTACATGTGATTGGCTGTTGCATGTGGGATGTGGGCTTCAGAGTGACATCTGCTTGGCCAAGGCTGTGCTAATGTACATTTACGTATAGCTGCGGAGCTGCGGACTTTGACACAGACGGTATACATGTAGCCTACCAGACCGCTTGGCATCATGGGCACAGTCCATCTCAGTTCCATGTGACAGGTTTGCTGCGGTTGTTCCTCATGCACGCGTGCATGTGAGATGACATCAGGGCATGTGCTTGCGTGCATGCAGCGGCGTGCCACTTGTTGTTGCACTGTGGTGGTTACTGGACATGTCACAGTCACTGGGGTCGTGTTGTTGTTGTATGCACTTGTCGTCCATGCAAAGGTCCTGGTATGGGATTCCCGGGGCGGGGGTGGGAGGGGTGCAGCACCCACAGACTCCAGGCGACCTATTCATGTCCACTGAGCGGTGTGTGTGTCCATGGGCGCTGGATCCATGTCGTGTCCTGGTTGTTCGTGCAGTTCCGTCCATGTGGGTGCGATACACAGAGCCCATGCCACTGCCTCCCACGATGCATGCGGTGTTCCTGGATGTGATGGGGAACAGTGTGCATGTCCCGGTCATATCCGATGTCATGGCGATGTCGTTGATGGTGTGGTTACAGTTGCCGGTCGTTTGGTATGGCTGTTGTGGTGGTGACTGGCCAGTCCGTGCGGAAGCTAAGCATGGGTGCGGGGTTGGACATCATAGGTCACTCGGGGAACCTGCGTTGTGGTCCGACGTATTTACAGGTTGTCAGGTATGCGATGCCGTCCAGCAGGGCTTCCATGTCATTGGTGGTGTACATGTTTGCCAGCCAATGTAGCGGATGGTGGCTGTCAAGGTGTTGTTCGTAAGTTGTCCCTTGGAGGACCATGATGGGGCATGCTGGGTGACATTCGATGTAGCTGTTCTCGATGATCCGTCGTGTGGAGGCACAGTGGTCCCATTTCAGTGCGGGTGCGATGTTGGCCACATACGCCATGCCCCCATAGGCAGAGCAGGCCCTGTCGTGTGCGTCCAGAGGGAGGAGTAGTGGTAGCAGGTCCGCCTTCAGACATGCCGGGTTGGAGAGGCATATCTCGACGGGATGCTGGTAGGGACACCTCCGACAGTAGAAGACGGGCATGACGCAGCTGAACAATGTGATGCGGTAAGTCAGTCGGTAACTTACGTTCAGCAGGGACAGGAGATCGCATCCCAATGTATGGAACAGGTTGGTTTTGTACAGCTTGAGCTGTTCGGCGTAGTTGGGTAGGTGTGTTGCGGTTGCCATTTCGCAGCGGTTCGTTGAGGTGGCGTGCTCCGGCTGTGTGTGCAGTCTGCAATGTGCACGCTCCGGGGTTGCTGTGAGCTCTGTGTAGTCGTAGGGAGACAGGACTTGTGTTCTGTTTGCTTGTTTGGAGGACACGGGCCCTCTTCCCACATGCTTCTCAGACAGTTCAAGGTCAGTGATGTGTGACTCCTTCCAATTAACTTGCATGTGGCCGACATGGGGGAGTGTTTTCTTCTTTCTTCCCCGTCCGTTGTGTGCTTCTGTGATATGCGCTATCTGCCCTGTGGTCGGTCTCCTCGGCATGCCTGTGTTGGTCTATTCTTGGACAATGGCTGTATTCACCGGCTTCTGTCGTAGGGCTGTGGTTTCGGAGTTGGAATGGAAGGTCATTCAGTGCTGTCTGCTCTCCCTTGTGTGGGCGGCAGGCTGCCTTTCCGCTCTGCGTTGGGCCTTGTGTGTGAATGTTATTCTTGGGCCACCTGTTGTCGGTCCCCGGGCTCTTTGGTGTTCCGTTTCATATGTCTTGTTCATATGTGCAGGGTGGTATGGGTTTTTCAGTGTGGTACTGGCGTTCCTCTTCCCGAAGGGGCCCTGCTTCTCCTAGTTGGTGTTGCCGCCGCTGTGTGCTACGCCATGTTTGTTACACTGGGGTGTGTCCTGCTGTTGCGTGTCTTCACTGACATGTGTGCGTCGGTTGTGTGGCGTTGGGTGTTGTCCGTGAATTGGGCGTTGGGGACATGTCTGTGGCCGGCCTGTCACGTGTCATGTGCGTTCGGGGTGGGGCTGATGTGTGTGCTGCTTGGTTGTGTCCCTGTGTCTGTGTGCGACGCATGCATGGCGCTGCGGTTGGCCTCTGCGTTGTGCGCATGTGTGGCGGCGTCATCGGCGCTTTGGGGCCGTGACGGGGTGGTTGGTTCCTAGTCCCAGGTGGTGTGTACACATGTGTTCTGCGATGTTACGATTTGGCCTGTGTGTCATATGTGGATGCGATGGTGGATGTGTTGTGTACACGCGCTGGTGGGGGTTGTCCGCTTTTCCGCCCTTGCACTGTGTGCGCTGTTTGCGTGCACTTGTTGTGTGTGTGCCTACCTGCGTCTCCGCGGTACGTTGCGTCCTTGGTGGTGCATCAGCAGAAGCATGGGGAGGGCCTGCAGTGCTGGATTCATGCTCGGGGAGCCGCTTCTTCGTTGTCCGTGCTCTGCGTCCGTGTTACCGCCTCTCTTTCACGTGCGGTGTCTCTTAGCCGTGGGAGCCGTTTGTTTGCGGCATCGTAATTTATACGCCGGGCGGGACGTGTTTCGTCGGACGGTGTGTGTCAATTGGGCTGCGCCGCTACGTGTGCGGACGCACTTTGATGGCGGACGGTGTTGCTGGCTTGCCGGCGGTGTTTGGCCTACTTTTCGCATCGTAATTGGGCGGGCGTGTGGACTGCTGCGTGCCGGCTGTAACTGGTGGTTTTTGCATCCGCCAGCACGGCGGTTGTGCTTCCGCCCGCCATCGTAATGGGCCCCTAAGTGTATTATGTGTCTATTTGTGTGGGTGGGTATGTTTGTTTTTTATTTCTAGGTTTTACGAAAAAGAAGTTTGAAATTAAGGAACATTGCGATTTTATTTTTTAAGGAAGTGTGTATTAGTTAAATTAACTAATAATTAGTTAACACTTCCTTAATTTTTCGGATTTCACGGAGCGGTTCTTATTTTAAACTATTTTTCGGGTTTTTTATGGCTACCGGATTGTCGAGTTATAAATGGAGGATTCATTTTTAATACAGTTGTATTTTTACATTTTTTTGGGGTTACTTTTTAATCTCTATGGATTATGTACTACCTGGATTACTTTAGAAGATGTGGCATTTTTCGATTACAACTACGGGAATGGTAAGTGTTTTTAAACTTTTTAATTGTGGGTGGGAAATGATTTTAATTTAATTGCAGTTGCTGTTTATTTGCTTTAATGTTTAATTAATTTGTCTATATATATGTAAATATTAATTTATAAAATATATTAGACAAATTAATTAATTTTATTATTAAAAAAATTCACTGTTTTTATTCTAATAATTTTATTGTTTAGAATGTATATTTACATTGTTTGTATTTTTTAGAGTAGGCTTTTGGCTATCATATTTAAGTATTCTATGCCTTTTGTGGAAGGGTATAGCTGAACTTGCTGTTGAAGATACTGATACATTTGATTAGTTTGTCTTGAAAGCTTTGGCTTTAGTTGGGTGACAGATTGTTGCATTCTGAGTTCTTGGAAGCTTTGTTCTTTTTGTATGGAAAGTAATAGTTTATGTAGGGTAGGAGTGCTTCGTCCTGTAGAAGATAGGAAGGCATTATGCCAACCTTCAACTGCGTTATTGGTTTTAGCTTCTTGGTTAAGTGTAGTTAGGTACACGTTCCACCAAGGAATTTGACATGTGGGTTGTCTCCTATGGCCTGATCTATGTAATCTCCCCACCCAGGTATCCTCAAAATAGTCTAGGAGGGGAGATAATCTCTGTTCATTTTGTTGGTAAAAAGGACTTTCAATTAAAAGGTTATAATGCTCAGCCACATCTGTTACTGGCACATAGGCCAGGCCAATTAGATTTTTAATTTGGTATGCAAAGGTAATATTTGTTGCATATTCTACACTAAGTGAAGATTTTTGTAGATGTCTCCATAAACATTGATTAAAATGGAAGTAACATACTTGTATTGATGTGTGGGGATACAATTTAAGGATAGAACTTATCATAGCTTGCTCAAAGTCTATGATTATTCTTTGAGGAAAAACATTGTTTGTTTCTTGCTTTATTTTACCTAATATTTCAGTATATGTTGTATTCTGTTTATTTGGTAACAAGGCATAAATAAAGGGGATGCAACTGTTATGATATTGGCCATGGATACTGTAAAGTTGGTAGAATGGTTTGGGACATATTGTAAAGGTACCATCCATCATCCATGTTTGGCATTGTTGAAGTTTAGTTATATTGTTTGCTGTAGCAAACATAATAATTCTTTTTTCTTTGTTTTTATAATCGTAGAAAATAAAGGGTTCGTCACTGTGTGTTATAGCTAGCTCTGTGGGAATTATTACGTCTTCAAAACTTTTAGGAGTAGGTATTGTGGTTGTTGTTGCTTTTTAGTTCTTGCTATGGTTCTTTTCATTGAAGCAATGGATGGTAATTGACTGGTTGCTTCTTTGGGTACTTTAGGCAAAATTTCTTTAAGTATAACACTTGTAGGAGTTTGTGAGTGAGTACTTAATTCTTTTATATTATCAAGGGTTCCTCTAACTTCTATTTCAGAAACATTAGGTGGATGGTTATGTTCCCTAGTATATAAAACAGTTGTTTCCTGGTAGTAGCACAACCATAACATTTATTAAAATAATATTTTGAACATTTCCAATTCACTTTAAGGCCAGTTTGCTTCTCTTGGGTGTAGACGTACCCCATGTAACACAATAAGAATTTCCCTTTCTGAGATGTTATAAATTGGGCGCCTTCAGTCATTGTGATGTGGAAAATTCTATAAAAAATGCATATGAATATATATGAAAAAGCATAATATACATGTTTATATGGTAAAAAGATACTTTTTTTATATACTTACAAAGTGTGATTTAGTTGTCTTTCAATGGAGATGTTCTTTTTAATAAATGTTGGTTGGTCGTTTGTTTCTGTGAAAGGAAAATAAAGCATATTTTATTTGTTGTTTTACAATTGTACATGGGGTGGTATTGGGGTTTAGGATAGATTAGGGGTATAGTTACATTTTTGTGAGATTTTAGAAAGGCTTTTTAAAGTATACTTACTTTGTTAGTTAGATGTTTTTGCGAGGTAAATTCTTTTTTCTCGTTCTTTGGAGTAATATCTGTAGTGGAAACATAAATAGATAAAATATATAAATTAGTAATTTTAGTTAGCAATTTAAAACTCTGTTACATTTTAATTTCACAGATTAGTTAGAAATGGTAATTTACTTACTTTTTGAAAAGTGTAGTAGGCCTGAATTTAATGCAGTATTTGCTTGTGGTGAAAATCCGGCAGAGTTTCGTCTTCCTTAATTCTTTTGGCTTAAGGTGTAAAATAAGAATCATTTTTCTTTGCTTATATAGTGTATTTTTAATTATTTGTTTAATTTCATTGGTTTATTTCGATTTTCTGTATTTCTATTGGTTAATTTTTATTGTGTTTCTTGGTTTGTTAATTGTTTTCCTTATATGGAAAACGCTAATTAAGAGTCATCTTTAAACTACTGCATGAAGGAAAAACTCTGGGGAGCTGGAGTGGCCTGCAGACCTCAAACTTTGCCTACAAATACTCGTTTTCCTCATATATCTGTGATCTAAACTTCCAGAATCTGTGGGGATCCACAAAAGTTCTACAACCAAGTATTTCTACATTTGTCTTGATAAAAACAGTACCCCACGCATGTGGCTTTGCCTAGTTCCCACGACATATAACTCCCCAAGATTCAATGTAGAAACATCTGCCATAGGATCACCAGCCAACTAAGCAAAAAACCTCTTTGGCAATCTTATTGCATCTGTACTGAAGATGAAGATTATAAATTATAAAGAAAAGAGCCATGCCAAATTCCATTAGTTGTATCCAGCAGAATTGTACTTCCCCGAAGAGCAAAAATCAAGGACACGATTTGGTAGCAAGGGTATGAAGAATGAAAAATGAGTGAACAGATTTCGATACATCCTTCATTTAGAAGTGCTTCCTTATGTACTGTACTAACAGGAACTGACAACATATGAAAAAATAACTTACCCACTTGTGATTGGGATCCTCAGAAACAGACATATGATCAGTCTTGATCGTGCCCTCATTCTGGAATTTATGATGTTCACATGGCAATTGAAATAGAAGCTCAGGTTTGACATCTTTTAACTAGCACTGCTTTCCACGGTCATGCCATTGTTGTATTGTACTCCAGACGGCTTTCTGAACACCTACAAAAACAGAGACACCAGGGCCATTTCAGCAGTGCAGGCACTTATCCACCAGCTGAGCGCAGAGCCCCAGAATGTGTTGCTTTAGAACACGAACAATGGGGCATATCAGCAACAGACGGCGATAAATATCGCAAAGCGCGCTTAGCGCTTTTATATTTATCGCAGTCTATCGCTGGAATTTATCACCCGGTTAGCACGTTATCAGCAACGCGTTACTCCAGGGCGATAATATTCCAGCGCTAACCAGGGAAATGGGCCAACATCGCTGGAAAACCAGCGATGTTGCACTCAAAACGGCAATAACCTTGGTGATACGACCCTGTGGTCGTATCACCATAATCCACCTCCCATGTTAGGAATGCCTTAGTCAGGAATTTAACAGACGGTAAATTCCTGCGTTAAGGGAGAGTTAGCGCGATGATTATTATCGCTAAGGCTCTTTGCTAATATCGCGAAGCTGCCTTAGCGATAATTTCCCATGTAGTTTTCCCAGCCACGCCTACTTTGCATCTCATTAGCGATATTTATCGCTGAGATGCCAGGCGTTGGGAATTCGGCAGCTAACATGCGCTAATGCATGTTAGCGCCGCCTTGTTTATAGGGCGATAGGAATATCGCCGCTTTAGCGGCAAAAAGTGGCGCTAAAGCGGCGATAATGCCCTTGATGATATGCCCCAATGTTCTTTTGTTCGGTTGGCACAGGGCCTCTGGTAAGCTAGCAACTCAATTCTGGGCTCAGATATAACACCAGTATTAAATGGTCCTATTGAGTGCAAGAGTGTTCTCTCTCTCTCTCTCTCTCTCTCTCTCCCTCTCTCTCCTCTCTCTCTCCTCTCTCTCTCTCTCTCTCCTCTCTCCCTCTCTCCTCTCTCTCTCTCTCTCTCTTTCTCTGTTTTCAACTATATATATGGTTTACCACCATTTCTACATAGCGAACTGTCTCTTACAACTGACAGGCATACCACCAAACATGGTTTAGTACCGCAATGTGTGCAAAGTCTACACTGAGTAAAATCCTTCTGAAAAATGGAAATTGAATTTCTGAATCTGACTTAACAGGACTTTTTCTCTTGTCATTTGTACCTTTGCCAGTAATTAGCTTCTTTTTCAAGACTTAAAAGCTTCACAATACCTAACAATTTTATTTTTGATAATCTAGTTTTGAAATATTCATAACTACCTAATTCTGACCACCAGGCTGAGAGAGCTTCTACCACTCTCTGAATAGCGGATATCTTGGGTTTCCACCATGTCAGGAAGTTCTACGATGTCTTTAATGAAAGATCAAAGGTAAACATATGTAAACATCATATTCGTATGACAATGTGTGATTGTGTTAAATGATACATTTTCATGCTTAGTTCTAATGTAACCAACAACTGTCCTCTGCCCGCATTAATGTGGGCGATTATTTGTATGCGTAGTTATTCAAACTTCTCAGGAGGCAATTGAACAATTGATGTTTTGAAACACTTCTAGGGGCCATATTCACAAGGACTTATCGCTGAGTTATCGCCACCTTAACGCATCAAAGATGGAGATAGATTTAACGCCCCATTCACAAGCGGGTGCAAACAGCAGACATCACCAGTATTCCTGCGATAACTGCCGCAAAATTTATCTCCACGGGTGACACCACCAACTAACCCTAATGAGATGCAGAATAGGCGTTCCCGTGCAAAAACTCACGAAAACACCACAACACCACTGTCACAACGAACTGCCAGATCTGCGATGCGAACCAAAAACAGGCGATAAGCTGCGGTAGCAGCAGGGAATTAACACCTGCCTTTTGCTGGTGTTAAGCAGGGCGACTACCTGCAGTATGAAAGGGAGCCCAGCCAAGAGCCACATCTGAAGACCCACAGATGCCATGGAGCCAATGATCATGCAGCTCGGAGACCCATGAGGCCCACAACACCCACCGCCACCACCCCCAGGCCTGCCACCACCCCCAGGACCCGCCCCGCCCCCCTCCCGGACCACCACAGAGGCAGCGTACACAAAGACAGTGGACCCACCGTAAACGCACCAGCCGCACAGACCTAACGTCAGAGGAGGTCATTGCCCACTACAGGCCCAAAAGGACAACCATCCCCCGCATCCTGACCCACATCGCCCACTGGCTGACGGTACCAACACAGCGGACAACCAACATCCCTCCGCAGACAAAGCTGCCGGCTGTGCTGCACATGTTGGCCTCTGGTACCTTCCAACCCACAACTGCCAGAGTCGGAGGAGTCTCACAGCCAGCCCAATCCAAGTTCATCACACCTGTCCTGGATGCCATCATCAGTCTGGTACCCCAGCACCTCCACTTCACCCACACTGCGAAGGAGCAGCTGGAGACCAAGCAAGGCTTCTACGCCATAGCTGGATTCCCTCACGTGTTGGGGGCAAGCGACTGCACACATGTACCCCTCGTGCCCCCTGCCGACACTGCACACAACTACCGCAACAGAAAGCACACGCATTCCATCAATGTGCAGGCAATAGTGGACCACCGGGGACTCCTCAACAATGTTGTGCCCATCTCCCCCGTCCCCCCAATCCCTGGTCATTCCTCTCCCTGTTGCTGTTGTGTCTGTTGATTTTGAGCAGTTTCCGGTCCCCGACTCCTGCCACCATCTCCAGACTGATGTGGTGGACACCATTTCCTCCATGTCTTCCAGCTCCTGGTGTGGCGCTGGACTCCCACCTCCGGTGTGCATTGCTGCCTTCTGGTTGTTGGCGTGTTTCTGCTTGTTTTTGCGTTTCGCATCATTCCAGCTGTTCTGGTTTTCTTCCATTGTCCTCCTCCGCTCTCCGGCTGCATTCACCTTGTCCACGATGGACTGCCATGTACAATGTTTTGTTGCCAATGGGGCTTGTGGGGTTGTGTACTAGCTCCGACTGCCTCCATTGTGCTTCGCTGTTGTTTTCTGTTTGGTTTGTCTTCCTTGTTCCTGCTTTTGTTGTGCTTATTCCCGCCTGCCGTGTGTGTGTCGTGGGCCTGGCACTGCTTATCGCTGCTTTCCTCATCGCGAATGGGCTCATCGCACGTTTTTTTGCGTTGGGGTTTGTGTTTTTATCTCCGTCGCGGTAGTTGTATCGCGGACATTGGCCGCGTTCTCGGCAAACTATCGCATGGTACCGCCGTGTTGTGAATTCCACGTTAACACAGGGTTATTTTCCCGCAATAGACTGCGATGTGTAAAGTTGCGTTGACATTTTTTGGAGATGTTTAGCGCACGTTCTTGTGAATATACCCCCTAATGTTTGTGAGAAGTTGGAAATCAACTAAAAGAACAAAACCTAAGGATCATCGATAAAGAATAATAAGACTTGTCATCTGTTTTAAAGCTGTGTTTTAAAGAAATGTTATTATTTCTGACGCTTTTTTGCTTGCATTTGTGTTTTATGAACAGGAGTTGTATTAAAATATCTTTCCAAATGATTTTAACAATGATATTGTCTTAGCTTGACTAATATGGTTTTAGATGCTGTTTAATTCGCAGCACCAGTAACTTCTGTGTTTTTTTCATTTATTTTACTGAATCACATGATAAATTCAATCAAATTAATTTCACTCAGCACATGACAGAATGGGTAGATCAAATATGAGATAAAGGCCCTTTTGACTTTGCCTCCTTGCCTTTTAAATACAATATTTCAGCACCACAAAAGGCCCAGAATGTGGAGGATTGTTATTTTTCTTAAGATTTATAGAATTTCTGTTAATTGAAAATGTAATCCATGAAAAGTGTTTCATTTGTATAAATTAGTCTACTCGGCTAGGCAAGTTTGAAATAAAAAGCTGTTCCACAGTGACCAGCCTTTTTCTTATAGCTCTGCACACATTCTTTTACATGGTATTTTTGAAACTGGAAACGGGTAATTAAGGTAGCTGCTTCTTCTAGCCTCTATTGTAGCTTTACAGTGACGAGCAGCAATTAGATATTTCTGGCAACATGCTTATTTTTTTTGCACTAGGTTGGCAAATATAGAAATGTTAGAATCGTTCTGCATGTTTCTTCACTTACAGCAACTGACTTTTATTAAACTGATTATTCCATCTTATCGCAACAAATATCTGTTGGACTTGGCCCTTTGTACAGGGTCATCCAAGGACTTTTTGCCTTCCTCCTGTATTTTTTCTGACCTGTTGTTGGTGGTTTTATGACTCCGCGCACTTTACCACTGCTGATCAGTGCTAAAGTGCATATGCTCTCGCTGTAAATTGTTGTTATGGATTGGTGTTTCCATGATTGGCTATTTGATTTACTAGTCAGACCCTAGCACAGTGCAATGTGTGTGCCCAGGGCCTGTAAATCAAATGCTGCTAATGGGCTTGCAGCACTGATTGTGCCACCCACAGAAGCAGCCTGTGAAATGTAACTCTGGCCTGCCATTGCAGAGCCTGTATGCAGTCTAGTACTGCCATGTCTCTAAACCTTCCCTTTTCTACACATTAGTCACCCCTAAGGTAGGCCCAAGGTACCCCTGTGGGCAGGGTGCATTGTATGTGAAAGGCAGGACATGCCCTTGTGTCCTGATAGTGAATTACTGCCAATTTTATTTTTCACTATTGCAAGGCTGCTTGTTCCCATAGGACAGAATAGGGAGTTTGTTTATAACATCTTATAAACATAACTACCCCTGGGAACGAGGTAGAAAAATAAAGTTTAGTATGCCTGAACTCAGAATGTTAAAAGGCATCTTTTAGTGAGGGTGATTTTTACATTCTGTGTTTGAAAATGCCACTTTTAGAAAGTAGGTATTTTCTTGCTTAACCATCCAGTGTGCCTCTGCTAGGTTTGTGTATTGCATGTCTGGCTTTTGGATGACAGGGGCTGGAGAGGGGCAGTGTCTCCAGAGAGCCTGATGAGTCAGGGCTGGGCTGAATAGGCCTGGTCTGCATTTGGAGTGGTGGGAGGAGTAGCACCTGCACCTGAATAGGGCTGTGCCTGCCTTCCACAATGATGGCTCCGCCCCCCTGTGGTGTGTCTGGAGCCAGGGCTCACACTGACAATGGAGGTTGCTGTGCACTTGCAAAGTGCCCCACAGAACTGGTTTTGGCTGGGTACAGACACTCTCTGCCTTCAGCGAACAAAGGATTTTTGGGTATGAAAAGAGGGGCCCAGACCCCAGACTTTTAGATCACTTATGGGAAATCAAGAGCAACCTTTGCCAAGGAGAAGAGCCATAGAAGCTGAGCAGGAATACTGCCCCTGTGCTGTTTGCTGTCTGGGGTTGGCCTGCAGTGGCTACTTGCTGCCAAGGAAAGGAGAAAAGGACTATGCTGTTTGCTGTGTCCCCTGCTTGAGGAAGATCTCCAAGGGCTTGAAACTGAGCTTGCCTCCTGTTCTGAAGTCTCAAGGACACAAAGACTTCACCACCAGCTCCCATGAACTTCCTTGCTGGGAGTTTGACCTGAAAAGAGGTGCCTGCTGTTGTTTTGGACCTCTAGAGACTGTTTTCCGCTGGGAGCTGGAAGAATCCACACATCGTCCCGGATCGTCGCATCGCATCGAGGTGCCAAGTTTGTCATTTCGTTGGAGGACGCAATAAGAAACTGACGCATCACCTCCCCACACAGTAAGAAACCGACACATCACCTCCTCTCCGGTAAGGAACCAACGCATCACCTCCCCTGCGCAGCAGTAAGGAACCGACGCATCACCTCCCCCAGAGCAAGGAACCGATGCATCACCTTCCCTGAGTGTAAGGAACCGACGCATCACCTTCCCTGTGGCCCGTTTTGTTTGTTTGCGTGACGCATCCCAGGTACTTTGTGTGAAAAGTGTTGCATCTGCAATTTGCTTTGAACTGAACTATTTCTACCATCTGAAAGTCATATTTTTAATACTGTATTGTGGATTTTTGTCATTTGGACTTGTTTTGGTTTAGATAAAGATTACTTATTTTTCTAGACTGGTGTGGTGTCCATTTGTAGTGTTTTCACTGTATTACTGTATGTGTTCACAAATGCTTTACACACTGCCTCTGAGATAAGCCTGTCTGCTCGTGCCAAGCTACCAAGGGGTTGAGCAGGGGTTATTTTAGAAGTGTAGCCCCCTTACCCTGACTAGAAGCAAGAGTCCGTATTTGGACAAAGGTACCTACCTCTGCTAACTAGAGACCCCCATTTCTAACAATATCTAACAGTTTTTCATGTGTTTCAGTTTGCACTAGACAATTTATTTGTATTCTTCCTGTTTGAAATCATGCTCCAAGGATTCAAGTGGTTTGTGGGAAAGGTAATGGTGTGAACAGGTATTAGAAGGAACAGAGTGCAGCTTACCATACATGATACTGATATTGCAAGTCACCTCAGATGTCCATAAACTTATAAAGGAAATTAGCCTTCAGCCACATTTCTTTATATGGTCATGGAACTCCTCGGTGACTTGCTGTATCCTTAAAATGTATGGCAAAGGGTATTCAACTACATCATTTAAAAATCCAACATGACCAACACCTCTACTTTTCTTGTAGAGATACTTTTCATCTCTGGTGGAACTTTGCACACTCACAAGCCATGCCACCGTCAGATTGGAGAACTATAAAAAAGAAAATACAAGACATCAGGCATTTTCCAACAATGCACCCAGGAACAGGAACAACATCCCCTTATTCATAAAGACTGTTTGCAATGTTACTCCAGTTTTGAAAAGAGTTGGAGACACACCACTTTAAAGAACACTGCAATACAATGCTGTAACACTCCAATAACCAGTGACCGTTCCTATCACTAGTTGATTGTATGATTGCCTTTGACACTATGAAATGCTTCCATGGACGTCAATCAGGGGAACCAGTGGTAGCCGCTGCTCTCCCTGGCTTGCTGTTTGTGACTTCTGCCAGTACCTTTGTGATGGTTGGCTGCAACTTGCCACATCCAGAACGGGCTCACTCACTTATGTTTGCACTTTTAAGAGAAAATAACGGCAGGCCAGATTGCCTTAAAATACTTAATAAAACTTAATAAAGCTTGTGTTTTTTTCTCTACCTCTCCTTTAACAGATAATTTAGTTTTATGGATTTTCTTTGTTTGAATGCAGGATTGGCCTTGATTTTAGTTTTGTTCAGCCAATATTACAAAAGTAGTGAAATGACACAGGTCACAGTTCCAGCCGGGAAGGAATTAATTTGTGTGGAGAAGACTCTCTGGTGGATTACAAGACAGTCATTCTTCCTCCTCTCTCTATGTGTACCACAGGAAGAAATTTAAATTTCCCCTATCCAGCACTTGCAATAGTTCTCTCTGGGACTATAGATGTGATGCTTTGAAAAGAGCTGAACAGAGTGCGAGTGACGCAATATATCATGGCCGGTGAATTTGTCTTTACGAATATCAGTGGTTGCAAAGCCACAAGCTGTATCTGTGCAGAAGCCAATGAAGCCAAGCTGTCAGCCTGATCCGGGGACTTTAAAAGACAAACCACTTGCTCATTTCTGCCTTTATGCACTACAGTAGTCTGTTAAGAGAAATGTGACAATTTACTTGAATTTTACAAGCATAAAATAAAACTTATTGTTTCACAGCTTGGCAAGGTTTGAATGTATGTGTCTATTATTTATTTAGAGTTGAAACAATGAGCCCTGACATTTATATCTGAAAAGGGAGTTATTGAATAGAAAAGGTACTCAGTGGATTGTTTGGGTGGACACTGTCAAAAAATGTAAACTAATAGAGTAGTAACATTGTTCTTAAAGTCAGTGCCAATGTGGAAAATCTAGCTAATCAATGATAAATGCATTTGTTCAGCTTTGGCATTAGGTGGTTTTTCAAAACATATGCAGCATCTTTTTTAGAAGTACATATGTGTAGCTGTTCACTGTTTGGCTCCTTTTTGTGCCTCTTTTTTATGAGTACCTTTTGAATTATCTATAAATATAATATGAGGAGGAATACAGGTAGAGAGAATCAATCTACTTCCTACTGAGCAAAGCAACTGTGGAGCAACGTTTCTTCTTACAGAACACAGTTACTTCATGTTTACCACTATTTGTATGAGCATATCACCTATCTCAGGGCAGTTATGTACTTTAATAAAAATAACTCTCAAAACACATTTAACTTCTCTATCTATGCAATGCCACTGCCTGCACCCCATTGCTAATAGTTCAGATTTTGTTGTACCCGAGTCAGAAAATGTAATTTATGGCCCCAAGAGTACTCAGTACATCATATTCTAATAAAGGTTCTATAACTTTATAGGTGATATGATAGCTCCACAAGCACAATGCTTGCAGGAGACACCCTGTCAACGGCATGCAGTCACAGCTGCAATTCCTAGAGAAAATGCTCGGAATCACACTCATCCAGCAACACTATTATTACTATAGCCACAGAATGTTGTGGAGTGTCCCTTACACATGCCACAAACTGTCACAATTATCAGAATAAATTGTTTGTATGTCTATGCTACACTACTCAGTGATCAAGCTATACATGTACCACATACATACATACATACTACATAGGTACATACTGAGTTACAGACTTCATGATGATGTTGTTGAGAAATGGTCTTGCATGAACAGTGCTCCTTGCAAACTACTGCCCTTCTGAATTTGCTAGTCCTTGCTACAATCTTCAGTTAAACAAAGCATTGATGGCCTTATAAATTTCTCTGATGACAGTCAATCACTTGGGTTTGTGAAATGCTCACCCCAACTCGATTAGGTGGGATGGGTAGCCAAGATATGCTGATTACAAACTTGTAAATGTTGGTGTTGACTAGTTTGTTGAAAAGTTGGTCTAACGCCATAATAACACTGTAGGCTGACATTTTCTTATTCACCCGCTCGAGGGACCCACCCTACAATGTTCTGAATATTTATTTTAGCCACTATGGCCCAGATTTACTGTGATTTTGCATAGGGATTATGTCTCTTTTGTGGCACAGCTCGAAGCACAATCATTGACATTGTGGCACAGCTCAAAGCACAATCATTGGCTTTGCATGGTTTAGCAAATAAAAAGTAATGCAATGCAGCGCATAAAAATGCCTTGCATTACTTTGCGTCGGGTAGGCACTACATAGGTAGAGCATGGGCTTTCCCTTGCATCTCCCCATGTATTTTAACGCACACCCAGATTTACAAAGACTTGTAACTTAAGGTTTTCTTCCAAATGGTGCACCTACCCGACAGAGGCGTGACAAGGCAAAATATTTTAATTTCTTCTTGTTACTTCCTCTGTCCATGCCTGCTGCATTCTGCATTATGCAGCACACATGGAAAGAGGAATATGCCTCAAAGTGTTGTTTTTATATAGAAAGGTGTCCTTTCCTGCCAACGAACAGTCCTGCCCGTACCGCAGGCACCCTTGCACAGTGCATCAGCGCAAGGAGGGGGCAGATAAGCTCTGTATCTTTTTTAATATGGAGCATTTCTGCACACTCCCTTTCATACAATGAAGTGCAGCAAGTGCAGCAATAATAGAAAATATGCCCCCATATGTGCCTACTAAGCTGTCCATAACAAGAATACACTCTGTATTCATTCGCTTCTACAGATGCATCCTTTAACATGATTGAATTGGGCCTACTGCAAAGAGAAAGAGGAAATAAAGAGCCCTGAAAATTTGACATCCTCCTATACATTTGTCAGGAGGACTTTGCATGATAAATGCACTCTATTTAGGCTAGATGATGTGCCCATGCCTCACAATAGTGTGTTGTGAGCTGCAGTTTTTATGTCTTGCCTCAGACAGTGCATGCCAAGTAAGTTGTCCATATCAAAAATACACTCCCTTATACCTCCAGTGTTGTGAGCCCTTAATTCCACCTCCTCTCTCCAGAAAAATCGCTATGACTCTGTCAGGATCATAGTGCTTTTTGCCTGCCCTTTAGCCATGCTGCACTGCTGTTCAGCATAGCTAAAATTCATTGATGACACCAATAGCTTTCAAATGGGAAAGAATTATTGGCTTTGCAATTGCTTGTTTTTTTAAATATATTTCAAATGTATTAGGAGGAACCTGAAATCCCTATCTTTCTCTTATCAAATAATATTTTCTCCTTCTTAATCTCGGTAGATAGGCTGTGTAAGAGGTTGGCCTGGTATATGCTGTCCACTAATTAAAGTGGACACCCTGCACCAGTCCAGACAACCCTTATGGTAATCTAAGAGGTCTCAGACAACCTTAGAATCCAAGTGGTAGCTGTGTAGAGCAGCCTTCAGGCTAAGTCTTGAAGGAGTGTAAAGCAGCTTGTTTTACCAGAATGCAATCTTATAGTATAAATTAAATGAAAATAGAACTACACAGTAGTTATAAAAAATATGTATTTATTATATAACACTATCTAGTGCGTTACAGTATCTCCTACATGGAGATAGACACAATACTTCAGCAAAGAAACGACAGTAAATAGCACTAATACATAGTGGGCCCCAGGGGGGGACCAAACCATATACTAAGAAAGTGGTATAAGAACCACGACTCGAGTCAGGACGATGTCGAGAGGAGGTAGAATCGCTGGGACCCCAAGGAACCACCAAAGGCGAGTAGATAGGGACCCCACGGAGGACAGGTGCAGTGTGGGTACACAATCGCGTGCTCCGTACAACTCTATGGAAAATTCACAGTTGGAGTTTTAGAGATTAACCCCTTGACCGCGATCGGAATTCCGCTCGTGTGCTGGACATTCCGATCGCGGGTGGGGTCGTGACGAGCTCAGCTCGTCATGCGCACAGCGCTACCGCGCAGCATGACGAGCTGAGCTCGTCATGAGCACAGAAGGGGTTAAGGACCCTACCCAGTGGACTACAAAGAAACCCCGTGGAAGACAGAAGGTTGGAGAGCCACCCTACCCATGGATCCAGAAGTACCCAAGTCACCTAACCCAGGGGAGCCGGGTGCATAAGTGTGAAGTGGCGTTGGAAACCACCGTCGAACCCAATGGAGGACTTCGAAGTAGAACCGCTGCTGAAAGGGAGAAGAATGTCCAATGCAATCCAAATGTGGATCCTTGTCGAAGAGTACCTGAAAGCAGAGGGGACAGAGTCTGGGTCACTTCAGGGTGACCAGGGGCTCGGTAGACGAATGCCCACCGATGTCGGGTGCTTCAGGATAGTTGACGGGGACCTTGACTCTGCAGCTGCTGGGACCAGGCGACGTCAATGTCAAGGATGACCATGAGCCAGATATGGGCTGTCCCACAAAGGATGTCGAGTGCTGAGGGGTCGGTGTCCGGTGGAGCACCAACAAGCCTTGGCAACGGCAACCCATGCAGAAGGTCAAGGAAGTGTACGGATCGGACCAGCAAGGTCCAGGAGCCTCACCACACACAGGGGAGTCAGGGAAAGCCTGGAGCAACCAGGGGAGCCCAAGAAAAGCAAAGTTGACCCTCAAATGGACCCACAGGCCGGAGGCACAGGAGTCGCGAGAGGACCTCGAGCAGCTTCACAAAACAACAGGCCACGGAGCACACAATGCGAGGTGGTTCCCTTAATTGTCAATTTATCTTCATAGATAATGGCTAGACCTTGCCCCGTTCGTCTGGTCAATCAGCTCTGACAATCCCGAAACCTGCAGGAATGGCCAAAACCAGATCAGTGTCGGACGTTCCCTCCGCCCATGTTCCGGTGACAAAAGCCATATCTAACTTATGAGTAGTCAACATTTCAGCAAATTCAATTTTATGTTTTATGAGAGACCTTGCGTTAATGAGCATACCCAAAAAGGTCTTAGATGTTAGTGTCTGTAGAGGTCTTTCCTGGTTGACAATAGTGCAGGCTCTGGATTTTGTGAACCGCAGATTTAGTGAGCAGTGCTTACATACTTTAGGCTCGCTTAGTAGGTCCAGCAGGGGGCAATTGTGGGATTTGGCTGTCCTGTCAAGGCTCATTAATAAGCCCCTAGAGTATTTAACAATAGCTCCCCCCTTGGGGAGGAACGGACATCAGTTGTGGCCCTCGGCGCGGTCCAGGCGTGGACGGGCGCAGGCGGGCTTGACTTTGGCGCGCCTTAAGTGCGCCAGCGACACGCCCACTGAGCGCGTTCGCTGTGTGTCCACTCTGGCATCCTGATTAAATACTGGATGCGGTAGGAACTGGACCGCAAGCACCAGATGCCCCTAGTGACCCGGAAGTAGAATAGGAGTGTTTCCTGTCCAAAATGCCCTCCGCGCAATCGGCACAAGCCGCGGCGGAGCAGGGCTAGGACCGGAACTCCAGAGCAGGGTGCAGCCGAGATGCAAGGCGGAGGACTGGCTTCTAACTAAGTGTTAGGTAAAGGAACGCTACTTTAAAAACAAGAGGTCCAAAAGTGTGACATATTCTAAAAGAATAGCCTTTACAATTGTACAACCACTTATCTATCTAATCTATCCAATCTATCAATACTCCCCCCCCAGGTGCAGGTTTTTGGGGCCCTGATGAAGATTCTTTTTTGTCTTTACCCTTGTCCCCACCCTTATCTTGAGTTTTAGAATCTTGCCTCTTCTGGTCACCACCAGCTTTTTGGGTTTTCTGCTTCACCCTGGTTCTGACCCAATTATCTGCCTTCTTTTCCAATTCTTGGGGAGAAGTCAGATCAGAGTCCACCAGGTATTGATGCAACAGCTGATTTGGGCAATTATTAAGGATCTGCTCACTCATAATCAAATTGTACAATCCCTCAAAGTCATGCACCTTGCTGCCAAGCAACCAACCTTCCAGAGCCTTAATAGCGCTGTCCACAAAGTCTACCCAGTCCTGATTCTGTGTCTTCTGGGTGTCTCTGAACTTAATCCTGTACTGTTCAGTGGTTAACCCCTTTGCTGCTAGGCCTTATCCCCCCCTGTGCTAAGCCTTTTTTTGGCTCTTTGGGGTAGTTCGCGCTTAGGCCCCTGTAACTTTTTGACCACATAAGGTATCCACGCCAAATTTTCATCCTTTTCTTCCAACATCATGGGTATTTCAAAGGTACCCAGGGTTTGTTGATTCCCTTGGAGGGGACCCAGAAATCCGCCAAAATACAGTCAAATTTTGTTTTTTGGGGAAAAATTGGAAAAAAGTGCTGAAGATGAAAGCGTCTGGTTTTGTCCCTGCAAATGGTATCAACAAAGGGTTTGTGTTGCTGAAATCACCATCTTCCCAGATTTCAGGGACAGAACCTAGCAAACCTATACATTTTTAGAAACTAGACACCCAGGAAAATCCAGGATGGGGTGATTTGTCTGGCTCTCACCAGGTTCTGTTACCCAGAATCCCTTGCAAACCTTAAACTTTGTAAAAAAAAAACAAATGTCCTCACATTTCTGTGATGGAAAGTTCTGGAATCTGCATGGATCCACAGAATTCCATCCACCCCGCATTCCCCAAAGTCTTCCGAGAAAAGTGGTACCTCACTAGTGTGGGTAGGCCTTGTGCCCGCGACAGGAAACGGCCCAAAACACAACGTGGACATACAACATTTTTACAGTGAAAACTGACCCTTTTTTTGCAAAGTGCCTAGCTGTAGATTTTGAACCCTAGCTCTGCTGGCACCTAGGGAAACCAAGCAAACCTATACATTTTTAAAAACTAGACACCCAGGGAAATCCAGTATGGGGTGACTTGTGCAACTTTCACCAGGTTCTCTTACCCAGAATCACTTGCAAACCTCAAACTTTGTCCAAAAAAACAAATTTTCCTCACATTTCTGTGATGGAAAGTTCTGGAATCTGCGTGGATCCACAAAATTCCACCCACCCTGCATTCCACAACGTCTTCCGATAAAAATGATACCTCACTTGTGTGGGTTGGCCTGGTGCCCGTGACAGCAAACGGCGCAAAATGCAACATGGACACACCACAATTTTACAGTGAAAACTGACCCTTTTTTTGCAAAGTGCCTAGCTGTAGATTTTGAACCCTAGCTCTGCCGGCACCTAGGGAAACCTAGCAAACCTATACTTTTTTAAAAACTGGATACCAAGGTGAATACAGGATGGGGTGACTTGTGCGGCTCTCACCAGGTTCTCTTACCCAGAATCCATTGCAAACCTCAAACTTTGTCAAAGAAAACACATTTGCCTCACATTTCTGTTATGGAAAGTTCTTGAACCTGCGTGGATCCACAAAATTCCACCCTCCCCGCATTCCCAATCGTCTTTCAATAAAAATGATACCTCACTTGTGTGGGTAGGCCTAGTGCCCGCGACAGGAAACGACCCAAAACGCAACATGGACACACCACATTTTTACAGTGAAAACTGACCCTTTCTTAGCAAAGTGCCTAGCTGTAGGTTTTGAACCCTAGCTCTGCCGTCACCTAGGGAAACCTAGCAAACCTATACTTTTTTGAAAACTAGACACCTAGAGGAATCCAGGATGGGTGACTTGTCTGGCTCTCACCAGGTTCTCTTACCCAAAATCCCTTGCAAACCTCAAACTTTGTCAAAAAAACAAATTTTCATCACATTTCTGTGATGGAAAGTTCTGGAATCTGCGTGGATCCACAAAATTCCACCCACCCCACATTCCCCCCTATGGAGGAAGATAATGGCCTATTGCCCCATCTGCCTCCCAGGGGGGGCAGAAAGACTGTGGCATTCTTTTGGGGGTGGGGGCATTGACATGCCCATTCTGGGCAGCCCCCACCCCTACGTATATAAAACAAAAATCTCTGGCACTTAGTGGGCTTTCTGGCCCCCCCGGGGGCAGATCATGGGCTATTGACCCATCTGCCTCCGGGGGGGGGGGCAGAAAGTCTTTTGTTTTCTTTGGGGGTTAGGGTGGGGGCATTTGTATTCCCATTCTGGGCAGCCCCCACCCTGGGCATATAAAAAAAATCCCTGGCGTCTAGTGGGTGGATCCCTTCTTGGAGGTCGCCCTCCTGGGGCGATCCCCAAGCAGGGATCCAATAGTGAGGGGTATTATTGGAAAGGGTAGATTCTACCATGTCCAACAATACCTCTCCTGACTTTCTACATCTCAGGGGGCTGAGATAGCCCCCTGAGCATGTAGAAAGTGATACTGAAATGAGCCTCTTGGCTCATTTCAGTTTTGGTTTCATTGAAATGACGTCAGCGTGATGTGCGCGCTGATCGTCATTTATGGGAAACCAAAGTAACAGCCTCGGGAGCTGGGGAAGCTCTTCCCCAGCTCTCGAGGCTGTTGGGGGGGAAAGGGAATCCCTCTTCTGCCCGCAGCAGAGGGATTCGCTGTGCCATGTGATCGGTCGGCCGGGGACCGTCCGACACACATGAGCACCGGTGCGTCGGACGGCCCCTGGCCGTCCGATGCACTGTAGGGTTAAGCCAAACCCATCAATGAGAGCACTCTGCAAACTGAATAATTGTCTGCATCTTCTTCTCTAACAGTGAGGAGCTTATCTCTACCTTTGTCAGCAAAGGAGAGACACAAGATAGTTGCCCACTACTCTTGAGGGACCTTCTGAACTTTACAAGCCCTTTCTAAAGCAGTTATCCATTTATGGATGTCATCCTACAATCTGCCTCAATATGCATGTTCTGAGCAGGAGTATCCAAAATCGAGCAGTTAAAATCTCAGAAATCATATTATGCTATTGCATTTCAATACATAAACAACATTTCCAAGTAGTTCCGTTCAAACTTTATTAATAATTAGACACAGTCTTTAAAACATATATTTAAAACCAGATAACATTTTATACAACCATATAAATACCAATTCATCAGTATTAGAACTAAATCTCCAACCCCTACCACCTACCACATTGGGACACTAATCCAAACGTATTTTAAGAAATCTTGCCAGTGCACATGCCACATCAAAAGATTACCGGGTAGATCTACAAGAAAGTGCTGCAGCGCGGCACCACAAGCCCTTTGACTGCGGCACTTTCAGAGCACAGGAATGCGACATATTTACAATGATATGTTGCATTCCTGTGGTCTCCCCTGCGCTGGCGCACAAACAGCTGCCTTCGCCATGGGGAGATTGTTTCTGTGCAGGAAGGGGCACCTTCCTGCACAAAAACAATCACTACAGGCATTTTCTCTTTCAATGCGTGCTGTAGGATGCAGCACGCATTGAAAGAGAAAAAAACGAGGAGAAATGAAAACATTTCTCCTCGTTGTGCCTAGCTACGCCACCCTTAGGGTGGCGTAGCATACTGGCGCATTTCCAGGTTTACGATTTCTCGTAAATCTGGAAATGTGTCTGGTTCCATGGGTGTTGCGTGGGAACACCCACAGCAACACCCATGGAATGCCCCTTTCACGCAAAGTGCTGCGTGTAAAGGGGCCATATTTACAAGGACATGAAAAGCCACGCAGGGTGGCTTTTCATGTCCTTGTAAATATGGGGCAGAGAAATGCGCTGCCAGTGCATCACAAAAAGTGATGTACTGACAGCGCAAGGGGCTTGTAAATCTGCCCCTCCATTTTTAACAAAAGTGCAAGTGCATCATTGCGGCTGTTTATGATATACCTTATACAAAGAGGTATTAAAATCAAGCAATGAAGCTTATTAAAATGATGGCAATCAATTAAAAAATCAACATTGAAGTTTTGAGAAGGCAATACACATGTACAATTTTTCTCTTGGTCTAATAAAACTTCAAATTTCTCAGCTCTCGCATAGCGCACGTTTAATGCTACCCGGAATTTTAATAGTGCTAAACGTAGCGAGGCATCAGTAATGCAGATAAATACGGGAATGCATTCATATTTTCCCATGCATCTACCATATACTTTGCTGAGGGTCTTTTTTACAGGTAATTTTTAATTCTGCTTTCGAGAGATTGGAGGCCTCCGCTATTTTTAATTCTAATTTTAGGGATCCTGCTATGGCTTCTAGTCTTTTCTTTACCTTCAGAGCCCACTGTAATTAACTCTTTCCTATTTCGACAGCACAGAGGGCTGATATCTTCTGTGTGTTTGGGACTCACAGTTTATCCCAAAATCGCAAAGTTGTTTTATAGGTTCGACAACCCCAGCGACCCCAATTCCACTATCCTTCGTGACAACCTCGCCAGCATCGGTCTTAAACAACTCGTCAACACACCGACCCACAGAGCAGGACATACCCTCGACCCCATCTTCGCGGCAGGAAACAGCGTCCAATTCAGCCACACAACGCAGCCGCCATGGACCGACCACCACTGCGTACACTTCGCCATCAACAAACCCAAGGCACCCAAACCAGCCCCACGCCCACCTCGAAGGAACAGGAGCAAGGTTACTGATGAGCAACTTAACTCCACCCTCACCCGAGACAACCACACCTGGGCACCCGACGCAAACGACACAGCCAGAGAACTCCACACCTGGATCTCCAACTGCGCAGATGAGCTAGCCCCGCTACGCAACCCCGACAGACAACGCCCCAGGAAAGCCGCCTGGTTCACCACTGCTCTCCAAGAAGCCAGATGCACCTGCAGATGCCTGGAGAAGAACTGGAGAAACACCAAGACAACCGAAAACCACACCACCTACAAGGATGCCATGACGGACTACCACAACCAGATCAGAGCCACCAAGAGGAACTTCATCCACAACAAAATCCTGGACAACTCCCACCAACTCCAAGGAAATGTTCAGTGTCATTCAAGAATTCACCAACCCACGCAGCGAAGCCACAGACATCACCCCATCCCAAGACCTCTGCGACAAGCTTGGAACCTATTTCCACCTCAAGATCAAAAACCTCTACGACAACTTCATCGACCATCCACCAGGCGCCACAGATGGCCCCCCGCCCCCCAGAAACACCAGCCAGCTCACCATCTCCAACTGGAAACCGATCACGGCCGAAGACACCGCCTCGACCATGAAAAGCATCCACTCGGGGACCCCCACCGACCCCTGCCCCCCTCACATCTACCACAGAGCCGCGGCCGCCATCGCACCCAAACTACAACGCACCATCAACACCACCTTCAAAACAGGCACCCTCCCAGACGACTGGAAGCGCGCAGAAGTCAGACCCCTGCTCAAGAAGCCCACAGCTGACCCCACCGACCTCAAGAACTATCGGCCCATCTTGCTCCTCCCCTTCGCAGCCAAAGTTGCAGAGAAAACAGTCAACAGGAAACTGACACGATTCATTGAAGAGAACGCCGTCCTCGACCCGTCCCAATCCGGATTCCGAAGCAACCACAGCACAGAGACCGCCCTACTTGACGCCACAGATGACATCCGCACCCTCGTGGACCAAGGCCACTCCGCAGCCTTCATCCTACTCGACCTATCAGCGGCCTTGGACACCGTCTCCCACCGCACACTAGTCACCAGACTTCACGACGCAGGCATACAAGGAACAGCCCTGGACTGGATCCGATCATTCCTCACTGGAAGAAGCCAAAGGATCAGACTCCCACCCTTCCTCTCCGACCCCATGAAAATCACCTGCGGAGTCCCACAGGGTTCATCACTGAGCCCCACCCTCTTCAACATCTACATGGCCCCCCTCGCAGCCATCGTCCGACAACACGGCCTCAACATCGTATCCTACGCCGATGACACCCAGCTCATCCTCTCCGTCACCAAAGACCCCACCACTGCCAAACTCAACTACCAGAAAGGAATGCAAGATGTCGCAGTCTGGATGACCAACAGCTGCCTGAAGCTCAACGCAGAGAAGACAGAAGTCCTCATCACCACCCCTTCTGCATGGGACAGCACCTGGTGGCCGACCGCCCTCGGAAGCCCACCTACCCCCTCAGACCACGCCAAGACCCTCTGCATCGTACTCGACTCATCACTCACCATGAACCGACAGGTCAACGCCGTCACCTCCAGCTGCTTCAACACCCTCCGCATCCTCGGCAAGACCTTCAAGTGGATCCCCCCTGAGTCAAGGAAGACAGTCACCCACGCACTCATCACCAGCAGACTGGACTATGGAAACGCACTCTACGCCGGCATCAACACGTCCCTACTCCGCAGACTCCAGACAATACAGAACAACGCCGCCAGACTCGTCCTCGGCATCCCCTGACACGAACACATCAGCCAACACCTACGAAGTCTCCACTGGCACCCTGTGGAGAAAAGAGTCACTTTCAAAATCCTCACTCACGCCTACAAATGCCTACACAACAACGGACCCAAATACCTCAACGACAGAATCAACTTCCACGTACCCAAAAGAAACCTCCGATCTTCCAACCTCGCACTGGCCGAAACCCAGCGCATCCACAGAGCCAGAGCAGGCGGAAGATCCTTCTCTCACATTGCAGCCAAGACCTGGAACGAGCTACCGGCAGACATCAGACGCGCCCCCTCCCTGAACACCTTCAGGAAGACCCTCAAGACCTGGCTCTTCGGCTAAACAGATCTGCGGACCCCCCCCCCCTCAGCTCCTTGAGACCCTCACGGGTGAGTAGCGCGCTTACTATTCCCCGATTGATTGATTGAGGTTAAGAAGTTCCAGTCCTGCAAATTTCCTTCTAGTCTTATTGCCTGGGACATTGCACCTTTTGGGAGGGCCAACAATTTTTTCAAACATTTACTTTAGCACCTCTCCCAACTTCCCTCCATACTTATGGCTAGTAACTCAGCCCAGTAGAGGCATTGCGTGGGGACCATTGCATTATAGGCTGTTAAAAGGGGAGTCCAAGAAGGACCACCATAAGTCTTTTTAAAAAGAACAAGTCCCGCTATCGTAGCTAGTGTCCTCGTTTCCACCAGTTCTTTGTGCAAGGTCCAACACAGCTGACTAGTAAACGTCATACCCAGATACTTGTAAGAGGACACGACCACTATCCAGCTATTTCCTAACTGGCACTAAACGGTTTAATTCTTTTCCCAAAGGTGACTATTTTTGTTTTTACCATATTTACCTTCAGTTTATTCACCTTGCAATAATGATTACATTTAATATATTTCCTCTGCAGGCCTACTTGGGTCATATCCAAAATTGCCAAATCATCTGCATAGAGTAGGCCCACACATGTCTACCTCCCATTTTCGGGGAAAATGAATGAGTCACTGCCAACTCTGCTGAAAGGTCAGCTAGAAACAAAGAAAACAATGTGGGCGCCAGAATCCATTTCTCAACGGAATTCTCCCCGAGAGGGCCCCATCTAGATCGAGTTCCACTTGGGCCCAGTTCCCGGTATGCAATTCCAGCAGAATTGCTATTAAACAATTTGGAATACCCAGACGTTTTAAATTCACCCAAAGTATACTACGGTCAACCAGATCGAACGCTGAGCTGAAATCAACAAAACAACAAAATAAATTCCCATTTGTTTCCTTTGCCTTCGGTCTCAAAGCCCATTGACTGAAGCAATGATCTATTGTTGAATGCCCAGCTTTAAAGCCCCCCTGCTCCATGGGAATTATTCAGTTTTGCTCTATCCAGTTTTTTAAAGCCCTTAATATTACTTTCGAGTACAGTTTTGCACCTACATCTAACAAACTTATCAGCCGATATTTACCTGGGTCATTCATGGCACCCTTTTTGTGTATGGGTTTAATTTTAGCGCCCTTCCAACTCTGCGGGATTATCCCAGTCTTGGTTATGTGTATAAAAGCCTTAAAGAAGAATTCTGCCCACCACAGGAAATTTGACCTAATTACAATTGCTGCTAAGTTATCAGGTCCTGCTGCCTTAGTTAAATTTAGGGAGGTTATCATCTTGGCAACGGATTGGATCAAGAAAGACTCCAAAGCTTCCACCCCCAGAGTTTTCCAGCACTTCCTCACCTCTGGCTACCTTGGCTTGTAAATGTTAGTTAAATAAGCTACCCAATCTGATTCTGAGACCCTGCATCTTGCCGGCAGTGCAGCCATACAGCCTCCCTTCTGGACCAACTTCCAGAACTTCCTCACATCCTTTTCCTGAAGTGTCCTTATCATCAGATCCCAATTTGACTGAAATAAAGCCTGCTTCTTTCTCACCACCAGAGCTTCATACTCCTTTTTCTTACAGCGATAGGTAGCAATTAAGTTTACATGCACGTCTAATCGCCTTGCTCTTCCTATTTTTCTTAACTCCTTCCTAGCAAATACACACTCCTTATCAAACCACTGTTGTTTAGAGATTTGGCATGGCAAACCTTTTTTATCTCTTTATTCCATACCCTTACCAATGGTATCAATCGCATTACTACCTCTGCAATGGTCTTTGCATACCATACACCATTTGGCTCTCCTACGGCCCTATCCTGGGCCATATCATTGATTAGTTGATACTGCATTAGCTGTTCAATATATTTCCCATCAATTCTTGTTGTTAGACTTTTTGGGAAGTCTATAGCCATTGGCATAGCTTGATCCCCCTATATTTGAGCTGCCAATATGGCTAGTTTTAGCTCCCAATTATCACTTCCCTTTTGTTTTAACACCTCACATTCTCTACAGAGGTCGAAGAACCATGCCTGTATAGACATATAGTCAATAGGGCACTGCTGTTTCCCATATAAAAACATTTGGCCTGCTGGGTCATCTGT
Organism: Calotriton arnoldi; assembly: GCA_963921515.1. NCBI lineage: Eukaryota > Metazoa > Chordata > Amphibia > Caudata > Salamandridae > Calotriton > Calotriton arnoldi. The sequence continues at coordinate 2,304,970 of CAWUFW010001708.1, forward strand.
TTTAAAACGGCCGTTTAGGCATACAAACCCTAATTCTGCCAGGAGGATCACCATCTACCTATCAAGCTTTGACTGGTCAAAAGTTGGAAAATTTGTATTTGGACACCGTAACCATCTAACATGTCTAAAACCAGAGAATCAGCCTTCCTTGGATCTAAGCGTGGGTTAAAATCCCCTAATAGGAGAATCGGATATTCCCCCGAGAGCTCAGTTAATTCTACCAGATCTCTCTGAAACACTTCCCAAGACTCATTCCAAGAGTCCTCCTGATTTATATAAACATTCATAACAATGAGCTTTTTTGTCTCATACAGCTCTCATAAAGATCCAGTGAGCAAACTAAAACCCAATCGCTACTTGTTTCAATTATGTTTTCCCCCTTAATACTTTTGGTGGATACCAATGTCAATAATCCGCCTTTCACCCGCCACGGGCTGGATTTGATTCCATCTTTCATAAAATGCATAAAACCGTTTTGATGAAAAACCTCACCCGCCAACCATGTCTCCTGGAAGCAAATTATCTCATTCTCCTCCCATATGTGTGAAAGCTCTGTCGTTTGTATTAGATTTTTTAATCTGTGTACATTCCAGGAGACAACCACCAAGCCGTCAGGTGCATCGATTCCCTAATCTATCTGTCCCCCCCATAAGAGAGTAGTCTCCCCTTCAACAATTAGACGCGCAAACCTATTGTGTACAGGGAACAGATCTGTCAAACACTCCATTTCCTGGGACGGGATAGTGACCTTCAGGGTTCCGCAATTCATCCCCACCAACCGGGGTGGATTTATATCTCTCCCAATCACTGAGTATATCTGTGCTTGACTTAAACCCGCATGATTTGACAACATTGTTGGCTTTGAGCAGGGCGTTTCCACCTCGGCTGCCTGCACTATTCTTAAGCCTAATTTATTCAAATCATCCCCTGCTTCTAGTAACAGATCAGCAAATACTGGAGAAGTGACGCAAACTATCATTACCTCTCTATCTGCTTTGGACCGTATGAAGGCTAGGTATTTGATGTCCCTAGGTATGACCTCCTCCTGTACCTTGCAGTATGATAATATTGTCAGGATACTTGACCTGTTTAGGGGCTTCCATTTGTTTGCTTATTTCCCCCTCCGGGTCACCTCCAGATACATATATTTTGCTTGTGACGATTTATGCATGGTGTTTACCTGATCTGGAGTTGACACTAATCCTGGTACCCTTAGGACCTCAGGGTTCTTTGTTCTCCCCACACAGGGGCTCTTTTCCTTAGGATCTCTGTTGGGGTGTGCATTAACAGGACCAACTAGACCCTCACCTTTACTCATTTTTAACAACCCCATCTTCTTGGATCCCGCCCCTCTCAGACCTTGCTGCCTCTTTATCGGGGTGGGCGGTGATGGCATAGGTGGCACACTGGCTTGTTTTTGCCTGCGCTTTTGGGCTAATGATCTTACTTTTAAGCCCCGACTCCTTTCCCTCCCTTTTGATTTTTCCAAACATCAGCACATTGCCCACCCACTGTTCTTTCTCCTCACCAGCATTGGCCTTTTAGACACATAAACTGTTGTTTGTTTGGGTTCCTCTTGAACTAACAGCCCCTCATTTGACGTTGGCTGAGCAATTACTGGTCTTACTAATGAGGGCATACAAGCATTTATTTCTTTTAGTTCCAACAGGACACAAAAAAGCCTCCTCTCCTCCAGGTACGCCTATTATGTCTGGAATAGGGGGACCCACTGAACGGTTATCACAATTTGTTGATCTCTACCTACAACCATTGGTCTCTAATCTTCCCTCACATATCAAAGATACAACACATGTTCTAAATTTGACGAGTGACATCACTTGGGACAAAAGCATGATTCTAGTTACACTTGATGTGGTATCATTATATACCAACATATTAACTGAATTTGGTATGTTAGCAATTACTCATTTTTTTGAACAAGAGACCGGCTGGTCTACTGTCACACACAGAAATGTTACTCCAGATGATACAACTAATATTAGACAATAACACCTTCATATTTGAAGGTAAATGATATCATCAGACCAGCGGGACTGCGATGGGATCCAGGTTTGCTCCTTCTTATGCCAACCGCTTCATGGGTTGGTTTGAGGAGGAGCGGGCCGCGCAGGATCTGGCTGGATTGAACACATCCATTATTGGGGAAAATTTATCAATGATATTCTAATGATATGTACTGGATCTGTTGATGAACTAAAAGAGTTCAAAGCATATCTGAATGACAATCCTTATAAAATGTCTGTCACTATGAATTTTGATCATTGTGCCATTCAATTTCTTGACATGGAACTGTACACATGTGAATCTAAGCTACAGAGCAGAATGTTCAGAAAAGACACATCATGCAATGCCATATTATCACATCAAATAACATCACATCAAATAACGTTTTGGCGAGATGGTAAGAGCCAGGAGAAACTGTAGCTCTGACATGGATTACACAGATAACCTTGCTGACATAAAAAGAGATTTTACACAAGAGGTTATGCTAAGGAAGTGATCAATCAGGCCGATCATAGGGCAATCAAACTAGAGAGGAACAAGACACTCGCTCACAAGGAACTAAGGAAAGATACCTCGAAAGAAATCATCAGACCAATACTCCCTTATGGTAACAATATTGGCAATATAAATAAGGTACAAAACCGGCATTGGCACCTCTTGAGAGAAGATAATCACATTGTAAAACACATTAACAAAAACGTGGGCATAACATTTTGGAGAGGTAAAACATTGAAAGGACTAATCAGTCCAAGCTATCCAATGACCAAGACTGGCTCCAATTGGTTGACACACCTCAGTGTAGGTTTTCATAAGTGTGGACACTGCACAATGTGTAGATTAACTAAAGAACTTAGTAACTTTGAGTATGACAACATCTAGACATACCACATCACCCAAAACAACATCACTTGCTCTACACGGTTTGTTGTGTATGTATTGATATGTAAATGTGAGAAAATCTATGTAGGCAGTACGATTAGGATGGTCAAAGAGAGAGTGAGGGAACATTTCAGGGCGGTGAAACAAGGAGATCCAAAATACCCCTTTGCACTACATACTCTAACTTGTGCAAAACAGGGCCATCACAGATCATTCAAATTTCATGGCATAGAGGTAGTCCAACAAAATGAGAGAGGTGGAAACCGTGCACTACATTTGAGACGGCAAGAAGCGATTTGGATAATGTGTCTCAAAGCAGTTGAGATGGGTCTGAACATTGACCGTGAATTACATTATTTCCTTGGTGACTAGAAAATATTGGAACTCTCTGACTGTGTAACAAGGATTGTACGACTCTCAGCAGTATGCACATTGATGTGACTAACAATTATGAAATAAGAAGATTCTTAATGACATATGTTGATTTGATAGTAAACTTGCCTAAAACGTAGAGATTGCCAAACATGCATGACCAGAATAATTTGCGACTATGTCTAAAATCGTATTGACTGAAATGAAGAGTATATATTTATGTAGGTGACCAAATTTGCTTTGTGACCATGTCGAGATTAGAAATGCCTTTACTACGATTGAAGTATATATTTATGGATGAATGATATATGAAATGTTACTAATTATGGGACCTCACAACACGTATTCACGGGTTATGTCTCACCCAACCTCCTTAACACTATGGTTAGCATCACCACTTTAATTCACCCTTATAGGTACCCCTCATAGGGGAAATCTCCGATTGCACACAGTCACTTGTATACACAACGTGATTGTAATGGGGATTACTGAATAACATTTTACCCAACAACGAGGCCATTACATCACGTCACAATTCAATCTTGCTAACATTGCATGACTAATGTCAACACACGGCACACTAGGACCACTTGACCGTCACAAGATAGCCGCCACCGCCACTTTATAACCGAGCACGAACTTGAGCTATGAGGCCACCTTGCCTTGACTCTAAACCTATATGAGCCACATGTTCCGAGTGGCTGTGCTTTATACCCAAACACAACTGGAATAACAACACAGCACATCACGTCTTTATGTCATATACATGCAACTAGTCTGGGACTATTGGATCAGACCTATTTCTTATGCACTAAGACCACTACAAGACGGCTGCCATATTCTGAATTGGTTTGAGCTCTTACTCGGAGCACGAGGGCATCTATGTTCGTAGACAGTAACGTTATTATGGCCGTGTAGGCATCTCCGTAACGCCAATACACTCTAACCGGCCAGCACACGGAAGGAAGCGTACAGTTCTCCTAACGAGAGAAGCAGTAGGCATTTAACTACACTATTCACGCTTCCAGATGCTATAGCGCTTAGACTTTAATCTCCCGCATACCACGTTCTAAGTTTCCGGCCATTGCCGTAGCTATAATTAGAGGTACACTTAGAACCTGTACGGTAAGCAGACAGAATATCGAGTTGGAAATGTCGTGACAGCAAGAATATCGTGGTCAAGAATATCGACTTTAAGTTAAGAATATCGACTTTAAGTTAAGAAATATCGTTTTTAAAAATATCAGTCATTAATATTGTTAGCAAAAATATAGTTGTTTAAAATATCATTTTTTAAATTAGTGTTTTGTATTTTAGTATGTATTTTAAATGTATGTGATCTATTTTCTTGTATAAGTATTGTTTTTGTTTTTTAATATATGTGTTAAATTTTCAGTAGTTATCAATTTTATTTTAATTAAATTTTCCATTTTTACATTCTGTAGCGGGTTGTGGGCTTATAGGGGAATAGGGTGGGAAGTAATTTAATTATAATAAATTAATGATTAATTTTTAATTTGTAATATTTATTTCATTTATATTTTATAGTGTTAATTGTGGGAAGTAATTTATTATTAATTAATTATTTATAGGTTGTTAATTAATAATAATTAATGAATTGGTAATTAATTATGGTAATCGTGTTATTTTTTTAGGAGAGGGTTGTGGGGTTTATAGGGGTAAGAGGTGGGTAGTCATATAAGGGCCCATTACGATGGCGGGCGGAAGCACAACCGCCGTGCTGGCGGATGCAAAAAGCACCAGTTACCGCCGGCACGCAGCAGTCCACACGCCCGCCCAATAACGATGCGAAAAGCAGGCCAAACACCGCCGGCAAGCCAGCAACACCGTCCGCCATCAAAGTGCGCCCGCACACGTAGCGGCGCAGCACAACTGACACACACCGTCCGACGAAACACGTCCCGCCCGGCGCATAAATTACGATGCCGCAAACAAACGGCTCCCACGGCTAAGAGACACCGCATGTGAAAGAGAGGCGGTAACACGGACGCAGAGCACGGACAACGAAGAAGCGGCACCCCGAGCATGAATCCAGCACTGCAGGCCGTCCCCATGCTCCTGCTGATGCACCACCAAGGACGCAACGTACCGCGGAGACGCAGGTAGGCACACACACAACAAGTGCACGCAAACAGCGCACACAGTGCAAGGGCGGAAAAAGCGGACAACCCCCCACCAGCGCGTGTACACAACACATCCACCATCGCATCCACATATGACACACAGGCCAAATCGTAACATCGCAGAACACATGTGTACACACCACCTGGGACTAGGAACCAACCACCCCGTCATGGCCCCAAAGCGCCGATGACGCCGCCACACATGCGCACAACGCAGAGGCCAACCGCAGCGCCATGCATGCGTCGCACACAGACACAGGGACACAACCAAGCAGCACACACATCAGCCCCACCCCGAACGCACATGACACGTGACAGGCCAGCCACAGACATGTCCCCAACGCCCAATTCACGGACAACACCCAACGCCACACAACCGACGCACACATGTCAGTGAAGACACGCAACAGCAGGACACACCCCAGTGTAACAAACATGGCGTAGCACACAGCGGCGGCAACACCAACTAGGAGAAGCAGGGCCCCTTCGGGAAGAGGAACGCCAGTACCACACAGAAACACCCATACCACCCTGCACATATGAACAAGACATATAAAACGGAACACCAAAGAGCCCGGGGACCGACAACAGGTGGCCCAAGAACAACATCCACACACAAGGCCCAACGCAGAGCGGAAAGGCAGCCTGCCGCCCACACAAGGGAGAGCAGACAGCACTGAATGACCTTCCATTCCAACTCCGAAACCACAGCCCTACGACAGAAGCCGGTGAATACAGCCATTGTCCAAGAATAGACCAACACAGGCATGCCGAGGAGACCGACCACAGGGCAGATAGCGCATATCACAGAAGCACACAACGGACGGGTAAGAAAGAAGAAAACACTCCCCCATGTCGGCCACATGCAAGTTAATTGGAAGGAGTCACACAGCACTGACCTTGAACTGTCTGAGAAGCATGTGGGAAGAGGGCCCGTGTCCTCCAAACAAGCCAACAGAACACAAGTCCTGTCTCCCTACGACTACACAGAGCTCACAGCAACCCCGGAGCGTGCACATTGCAGACTGCACACACAGCCGGAGCACGCCACCTCAACGAACCGCTGCGAAATGGCAACCGCAACACACCTACCCAACTACGCCGAACAGCTCAAGCTGTACAAAACCAACCTGTGCCATACATTGGGATGCGATCTCCTGTCCCTGCTGAACGTAAGTTACCGACTGACTTACCGCATCACATTGTTCAGCTGCGTCATGCCCGTCTTCTACTGTCGGAGGTGTCCCTACCAGCATCCCGTCGAGATATGCCTCTCCAACCCGGCATGTCTGAAGGCGGACCTGCTACCACTACTCCTCCCTCTGGACGCACACGACAGGGCCTGCTCTGCCTATGGGGGCATGGCGTATGTGGCCAACATCGCACCCGCACTGAAATGGGACCACTGTGCCTCCACACGACGGATCATCGATAACAGCTACATCGAATGTCACCCAGCATGCCCCATCATGGTCCTCCAAGGGACAACCTACGAACAACACCTTGACAGCCACCATCCGCTTCATTGGCTGGCAAACATGTACACCACCAATGACATGGAAGCCCTGCTGGGCGGCATCGCATACCTGACAACCTGTAAATACGTCGGACCACAACGCAGGTTCCCCGAGTGACCTATGATGTCCAACCCCGCACCCATGCTTAGCTTCCGCACGGACTGGCCAGTCACCACCACAACAGCCATACCAAACGACCGGCAACTGTAACCACACCATCAACGACATCGCCATGACATCGGATATGACCGGGACATGCACACTGTTCCCCATCACATCCAGGAACACCGCATGCATCGTGGGAGGCAGTGGCATGGGCTCTGTGTATCGCACCCACATGGACGGAACTGCACGAACAACCAGGACACAACATGGATCCAGCGCCCATGGACACACACACCGCTCAGTGGACATGAATAGGTCGCCTGGAGTCTGTGGGTGCTGCACCCCTCCCACCCCCACCCCGGGAATCCCATACCAGGACCTTTGCATGGACGACAAGTGCATACAACAACAACACGACCCCAGTGACTGTGACATGTCCAGTAACCACCACAGTGCAACAACAAGTGGCACGCCGCTGCATGCACGCAAGCACATGCCCTGATGTCATCTCACATGCACGCGTGCATGAGGAACAACCGCAGCAAACCTGTCACATGGAACTGAGATGGACTGTGCCCATGATGCCAAGCGGTCTGGTAGGCTACATGTATACCGTCTGTGTCAAAGTCCGCAGCTCCGCAGCTATACGTAAATGTACATTAGCACAGCCTTGGCCAAGCAGATGTCACTCTGAAGCCCACATCCCACATGCAACAGCCAATCACATGTAACCCCACACCCTATCCCATTTGCAATCATGCTCAGTATATCCTCAACATGTATTCCGCTGCCAGTAGTGTCCACTATACTGCATCACAGAGGACAGAAGACTCAATATAATGTTTGAAACCAAAACTGTCTCCGCTGACTCATTTCACAAGTACGAATGAGAGAGGATGAGAGTATGTGAAGTACACGGCAGTCGTGACATGACCATGTAGTCCACTGGTATTGGATGTCAACGCAAATGAGTAGCACTACTGTGGAAGACACACATGTGTCGTGTGAAGTCGTATGGACGCAGTGCTCAGGTGGGTGGGTGCGACGGGTAGATGCGCACATGCCAAGTTGGAGCACGCCGTGTTGGGAGGGGTCATGAACAGTACACCACCGCTTCCCTGGGCATTGTGAGAGGACACCTGTCGGGGGGGGAGTGAACATGTGTGTGCACAGCAGCCGGGCACACATACAAAGCGGTACCAGGCGCACCTCAGCCCACCCTCTGTGGACAAGCTGGATCCTGTTGTGCGCCCGCCATGCCCCTTGACAAGGCACACACAGCCCCAGTCGACCAGGTGTAACCCCAACATAGTCAATCCGCACAGGCGATACAGGGCACGGGATGGCAGTGGAGCATGGTGTGTGAGAGGTCTCCTCGCGCTCCTCCTGGTCATATCACGCAGGCAATAGAACCTCAACGTCTAGCATGGCACAAGTCACATGGAAGTGTAGGGGGACGCACCACAGCACGAGCAGCACTGACGTCACGGGAGGTGGCTCGCACCATCCCATCCATTGCCCATCATACCAACCACGCCACATGCCATTGCGACTAAGTGCAAGCGCGTGCGCCACCACCCCTGAGCCCTCCCCAGAGAGGCCAAAGAGTGAATGTGTGGGCCATCAGCCACAGACGGACGCGGCCTGGCCGCAAGGGCAGCCACAGCCACTGGGTGTCGCAGGTGGCGGATCCGGAAGGCGAAGACTGTGATGCATAGTCCATGCAGGCCGGGTCTCCATTTGGGGCACCACGCAGGTGGACGGCGTCCCGCCACACATCATACCCTGAGACAGCCCACTCGTGCAACTGGACCCACACATACACTCCTTGCCCTCTCTGGTGCGAGCTTGGGGCTGCCTGTGCAAGCGCTAGCCTCGCAGGTGAGCATGCATATTGGGGGGCGAGGGGAGGACATGAGGGCTGGGGCGAAGATGACTGTATCACTGTCAGTTAGTACAAGGGATGACCCAGATGTGGAAAGGAAGAGACGTGTCCCGTGTGTACTGCAACTAGTCGCCAATCCAACTACCCCCAATGTCCGGAATGTAAGCACGCACCTAGGCCCGCCCATCCGCCACATCGAACATACCACCAGCACGACAACCTTCCCATTCGAAACACTGACTGGGGGTGGCGACCAGTGAACAATCATGTGTAGCCTACCCACGCGTACATGTGGGCCCTCCATGATCCATGTCACCTGCGGCAAAGACATGACATGCGCAATGAGGGAAGTGAGGAGAGCTGTCCGCCCCACGCACAGAAGGTGCATCAGCTCCACAGACCCAGCAGCGAGTCCAGCAGGGGTCACATGTGCAGGGGCAGCTGTGCCTGGTGTGAAGGCACATGCATATAGACAGCACATCGACCAATGTGTAGTCTGCCCACATCCACAGTCCATCATCATGCGGACATAGGAATTGAACACAGGGCAACACATCTTAGTTGGTGCACCCACCGTGACCAACAATGCGCAATCATCGACGTACCCGCCCTGTGCATGGCCCCCACCCAACGGAGGCACATCCAGTGCCACCATCCCACACACACAAGCCTTCCACGGAACATGCTGTGTCCAATGGTCAGTACAGAGTCAGCGCCCATCTGGTGGATCCTGAACAGGAGACACATGCACACACATGCCAGCTCCCACTATGTACGTCTGCCACCTGGCACGTGCAATGTAACCTCTCACCTGTGACGTGTGACTGCAAGCACACAGCCGTCTTGGCATGGGGCTGTCAATGTGGACACCTGTCAATGTTTCGGGAGGTGTGATCCGTACAGTGCTGTACATAGGGTGCAGTGCTGACACCTACTACTGTCTCATATCCCCTCGTGCCACAGGTCCCACTTGTTTTGGCCGCTCAGCCTGTGCCCACATCGTCGTCGTCGTGTGCCATACTCATCCAGCCTCGGAAGCAGTTCCATGCTCAGCAGACACTCATGTTGCCGTGGCGTTGCCGCTTGACGAATATGCAGTCAGTCCCCATCAGCACGCCCCGCAAGTCATTGGGGCCTAGATCCCCATGTGCATGCACATGGCAGTGGTATGTCTCACTAGCCATTGCCATTGTTGGGAGACCTGTGTAAGTGTATTGTGGCCGTGCCGTCCCAGCTTGACAGCTGGGCTGTGGCTCATGTGCTTGCTCAGTCATGTCAGTGATGTGTATGCGAAATTGCTATGTGTTGTGTTGCTTTGACATGTGTCCTCTGCAATTTCCCTAGGCGGAGACCGAACATTGACCGCCCATACCAATTGCTGGTGGACATGGACGATACAGAGGTTATTAGGAAGTTTCGGCTGGACAGGCCAACCCTGCATCGACTGTGTGCCATGTTAGAACCCCATCTCCGTCCCCGCAGGGTGTATCCAACAGCATTCACCCCCACGGCTAAGGTGATGGCTGCCCTGCATTTCTTCGCCACTGGGTCATTCCAGCACACAGTGGGCAGTGGAGGAGGGATGTCCCAGCCCATGTTCAGCAAGGTGCTGAGGGATGTACTGGCAGCCATGATGCTGTACCGAAACAGGTACATCCGCTTCCCCAGGGCTCGTGAATTGGCGGCAGTGAAGGGTGCATTCTATGCCCTTGGCAGAATCCCACACGTCGTTGGAGCCATTGACTGCACACATGTTGGCCTTGTTCCACCACAGGCCACTGAGCACCTGTACCGCAACAGGAAGCACACGCACTCCCTGAATGTGCAAGTGGTGTGCCTTGCGGACATGGTGATCACCCACGTGTGTGCAAAGTTCCCAGGCTCGGCCCATGACGCACACATAATGCGCAACAGCATCTTGCCACGACTGATGGCCAATCTGCAACAGGATCGTGGCTGTATTGTCGGTGAGTATGTGGAGTGGTGTAGCGTGCTGGTTGTACGATGCTGTCCCCTGTCCAGTTGGAAAAGCAACGGTTCTCTGTGTCCCTCACACCCAGGTGACTCTGCGTACCCGAATGGGGCATGGCTGCTCAGTCCATTGAGGAATCCTCGCACCCCAGCAGACGATCGATACAATGAGGCACATGGGAGGACCAGACGTGTGGTCGAGCGTACCTTCGGCCTCCTCAAGTCTAGGTTCAGGTGCCTGGACCGCACCGGGGGTGCACTGGCGTACTCCCCACAGAAGGTGTGCCAGATAGTGGTGGCGTGCTGCATGCTGCACAATCTGGCCATTCGGAAGCAGATCCCCCTCATTGTGGATGACGGAGATCAACCAGGGCCCCAGCCCGCTGACCAGGACAGCTCGAGTGAGGAGGACAGCGGAGAGGAGGAAGCTGGGAATGTGCGGCAGCAGCTCATCGCCCGCTACTTCACTTGACGGTGAGTGTCCATGTACGACGGCTGATGTGGCTGTATCTGTGCAGGTGTGTGTGTGCTGTGTCAGGGTGGCCGTTTGTTCACTACGTGCTGTGTGTCAACGCTCCATGGCCAGGGTAGTATGCCACTGTTGGTGACTGTGGCATTGTGCCCTATTGCTCCGTGCGATGTGTGTACATTGCTTGTAGTTGTTGACATGTACTGTGTGATGGGTGTGTGACACACTCATTGAATGTGCTCCTGTTCTGTCTCCCACCCCTAGGTCCCTACAGGCCCTCCGGATTCCATTGCATTGCCACGCATCAGGTGCCTTTCCGCCCAAGGTGGCCGTTGTATTCCGTACAAATAAAACACAGGGCACAAACAGCAGTTAGTGAAAAAGGTGCATTTATTACAAACTGTGACATGTGATTGTGTGTGAGGTGATGACAAAAGTGGTGCGTGCTGTGACAATGAGCTGTCGGTCATGGCTGCGTGATGCTCAGGGTGTACCCACTGGTTCTATGTCCATAGTCCAAAACACACATGCCATCCAGATGGCTGTGTGGAGTGGGATCGTAGTCCAAGTCAATGCAGTGGCTGGTCAAGGAAGGCTGGCGGAAGGCTGGCTGGCTGCCTCACTTGCGACTGGAGCGTGCGAAGTCCTCCCGGGAGATCTGTTTCCTCTTCGGACGGCTCCTTCCACGTTTGCGAGGGGGGGTGCCTGCTTGTGACATGCTGGTGGTTGAGGTGTGCTCACTGGCTGTGGACGCAGGGGAACTGGACACTGCTGCTCGACCCTGCGCCCCGGCAGGTGGTGGCGGAGGGGAGCTGCTATCCCTGGCCGTGTCCTCACCGCCACCACCAGCTGGCCCATGAGGTCCACGAGTTGACCTATACGGGCGTCCATGGACCTCAGCACCCCCAGCACCTCCCGCGTGTCTGAAGCAGACCTGACCCATTGTTCTTGGGCCTCCTCATAGGCCCCAAGGACTCTGGCCATTTGAGGCAGGGCATGGCTCCCAGGGGAGGCTGGCGTTTCCCTGACCCTGCTCCTCCTACCAGTCCTGCTGCCACCGGCCTGCCCACTAGCCACATTGCTCACCACGGTCCTCGCTGTGGCTCCCAGGGTGGATCCAGTCGGCCGGGCCACCACCTGCGCTGGGGCTGGTGCCAGCGAAGACGTGGTGGTGGTGGCGGCGGTGGTGGTCGGTGCTGCGATGGTGGCGGTTGCGGCAGTGGTAGTGGCCGCAATGACCGTGGGTGTGGCCGCAATGACCGTGGGTGTGGCCGCAACGACAGTGGCAGCAGGGGGCTGGGACTGTTCAGCAGCCCTGGATGATGGGTTGGTGGGTAGGAGGGGTCCTGGGGAGCGGCTGGGCCCTGCCACACCAGATGGGCCTGCTTGGTGGTCCGTGTCCGAAGAGGAGGTGAGATCCTCCACATCCGTGTGTCCTCGTTGGGGGCTTGTGGGCTGGCTGTGCTGGCTGCTGTCTCCATCCCCAGCATCCGGCAGTTCGTCACCTGTGGAGAGAATGAGATTTGTTATTGTGTTGCACCTGGCGAAGTATGTATTTGTCGTCTGACATTGGCAGTTCGTGCAATCTCGTACATGGGTTTCCCGGAGGCGTGTGTGTGGCTGTGGCATTTGTAGTTGTGTGTGCTTGGCAATGGGACTGTGTGCTGTGCACATGTGGCATGGGACGGATTGGCCATGCCGATGGGTGTGTTGCTGTGCCCCTACTCATTGTGACTCTGGTGTATGCGGGCTCCTGGCCCATCCTGGGTCTGGTTTGTACTTTGCTTTTGGGGTTCAAATGGAACGCTTAGGAACGCATATGGCAACATGGGGGCCATGCCCCAGATTCGCATTTGGGAGGGAATATGCTTTTGGGGTTCAAATGGAACGCTTAGGAACGCATATGGCAACATGGGGGCCATGCCCCAGATTCGTATTTGGGAGGGAATATGCTTTTGGGGTACATGCTGTGAGCCATGGGTGCCGAACGTGACATGTGTTGTGGCAGCATGACAGTGCATGGTTTGAGGTGTGTGCATGCTTGACATGGCCTGCATATTTGCTGTCTGTTGTGATTACTGGACATGGCATTGGACGCATCGTTATGAGTGAGTGATGGTTGTGTGTGAAAGCCAACGTATTGCAGTTGTCCCATCTCCTTGGTGTGCGTGCTGCCCTGTGCCATGTGCATCACTGCAGTGCTCGTGGGGGGGTGTGGCCCATGTTGTGTGTTGTTGCTCACAGTGTGTCGTGCGCTTCATTGACTTCTGGCACATGGTTGGTCATGGGCATGTATCTTAGCGTGACTGCTGTATGTGTGGCAGCTGTGCGGATGACATGCCTTTCATGAGACTGGGGCTGACGGATGGGATGGATGGTATGTTGTATGTGCATGGTGTGTCTGTGTGTTTGATGGGTTCAGTGGTGTTCGTGTGCATTTCTGTTGTTCCGCTCTGTTGCGTCTAGTGTTGTTTGTCTTACATAGGCGTAGTTGTGGGGTGTGTGGTTGACAGGCAGTAGGGGCTACATGGACAGGACTTCAATGGTGTTTCGGTTGTGTGTGATGAGTTGCACAGTGGCTGCCGTGTGGTACTATATTAAGTGTGGCTTGTGCATGCAGACGTGGCTCCTTGGGTGTTGCTATGTCTGTGATGGGTCATGTGGGGTGTGAGTCTGTTGTTCATGTCCGTGTGCACATTGTTCACTTGTTCGTGACGGTGGGCGGTGCTGCGTTTCCGTCTGCTACGTGACATGTCCCATGTGTTGGTCGTGTGCCGGTCCTCATGCCTCCAGTAATCCAGCCCTGTCCAGTTTCCCACCTGCAGGTTGTTCGTGCGTGCACTGTACTGGATGCCACATGGCTCTAAGCGGGGGTGCTCCATGTTGCAGGTCTGTGGGGGTGGGGGGGTGTTGTGGGTCGTGGGGGTGGCTGGACACCCACTGACACCGATTGCTGTGGACCGTGATGTCTGCCTTTCGGCTGTCGTTGTGCACTGCGGTGGCTGACACGTGGCTGTGGGGTGTGGGGGATGCTCCTCCTTGCTGTGCTGTGGGACTAGGGGCCTGGTGTGTGTTGTACTTGGGCTGTCCACCGTCCCACCCACTGCACTTTGTGTTCCTGCCACTTACCTGTTACTTGTCGGTTTGTGCAGCTGTGGCGGACACATGGGTGTGGTGGGTGCTCGTTGTGGCGCTTCTGGCATATTTGGGGACCTGTTGGTGGTTACGTGGCTGGCTGAATGTACACATGTCCCCACGCATCTTACAGTTGTTCTGTTTGGGCTGTGTGTGGTGGTGTCTGTTGCATGTGTGTGTCGTGTATTGTGTGCTGGACATGGGGGTGTTTGTCCCTGGGAGCTGTGGCATGGTGGTAGTGCATGTGAGTACATAGCGGTGTGCTGGTATACATTAGTTTGTACTTACCAGCCTCCACTCCCCCTGCTAATCCGGCGAGGATCTCGGGATGTATGATGACTCGCACCTTCTCCTCCCACGCTTTGAAGGTCTTGAAGAGCGCGGGATTCCCTCCGCCAGTGACGGCAGCCAGCTCTCTGTTTTTGCCCTCCTTCTTCTTGACCAGGCTCTTGACGTCATTCCACCGTTTGTTAATTTCGACTCTGTTCCTGGGCAGGGTCCCGACTGCATTGACCTGGTCTACGATCCGGTTCCACATTCTGTTTCTGGTGGCTAGTGGTGTGTGTTGGACCATGTTCCCATAGATTTGTGGGTGCACCTTGATGATCTCGTCGACCATGACCGTAAGCTCAATGGGCGTGAACTTGGGCATTCTTTGTGGTGCCATGGTGTTTGTGGTGCTGGTGCGGTGTGTGTTGTGTAATGTGCAGGGGGTTTGTGGTGCCGGTGTTTGGTGGTGGTGGTGGTGGTGGTGGTTGTGATGTGTGCGTTTCTGTGGTGTGCTGCTGTCCTTGCTGTGTCACTGTGTCCTCTCCTCTCCTCTCTGGTTTGCAATGTAGCAAGGGGTTGTGGTCTGTGGGAGTGCTGCTTTTGTACACACCTATGTGGGTGTGTCCTCATGGTCTGTTGTTTTCAGGTGTGTTGTGTCTGGGGTTCTGGCCTTTGTATTTTTTGTTTGTCCGGGGGGTGTTTTCGGGATATGTACTGTGCTTGTGTATTTGTGCGTGCCTTGCTGTGTGGACTTGTTGGCCATGTTGTGTGCTATTGGTTTTGTGTGCGGATGGTTTCTGTGCATGTACGTGGGCGCCATGGCTTCTGCCGTGTCGATTCTCATCGGCGTTGTTTGCGCTGGCGGGCGGTATATTTGTGGTTTTCCGCGCTCATGTCGGTGCGATCGTAATTTCACGTGCGGTGTGTCGGCCGTGAGGGCGGGCGGTTTTGTGTTGTCGTGCGTGTTTCCGTCCGTGGCGGGCGGTTTGTCTCCGACTCGGACGTTGGCGGGCGGTATTTTGTGTGCTTTTTCCGCCGATGGCGGTATTCGGTTTGTGTAATCGTAATGGCGTGGTCGGTGTTCAGGCGGTGTGTGCGGGCGGATTTTTGCCGCTTCCATGCCTGGCGGAATTATTTACGCCGGGTATCGTAATGTGCCCCTTAATTATCATAAATTAATGATTTTTTTAAATGTATTAATGTTTATTTAATTTAGATTTCATGGTGCTAATTGTATGAAGTAATTTATTATTAAGTAATTATTAATTGGTTGTTAATTATTATTAATTAATTAATTGGTAATTATGTTAATTGTGTCATTTTTTTAGAAGCGGGTTGTGAGGTTTATAGGGGTAAACGGTGGGAAGTAATTTTGTTTTAATTAATTAATAATTATTTGTTAATTAATTCCAAATAATTAATTAAAACTAACATATGGCAATTGTGTAATTAATTTTAGATGTGAGTTGTGAGGTTTATAGTGGTAAAGGCTGGGAAGTAATTTATGTTTAATTCATTAATAATTAGTTGATCATTAATATTAATTCATCAATTAATAATTAATTAAAGTAATTGTTTATTTTTTTTGTGTGAGTTTTGGTTTTATAGGGGTAACGTTTGGGGTGTCAATTATTTTGTATCTGTTTTAATTTTATTTTTTAATTAATAATATTTCTTTAGTTGATAGTTAATTATGTTAACTATGGAGTTACATTTTTTTAAACTTAGGGGCACATTACGATGGCGGGCGGAAGCACAACCGCCGTGCTGGCAGATGCAAAAACCACCAGTTACCGCCGGCACGCAGCAGTCCACACGCCCGCCCAATTACGATGCGAAAAGCAGGCCAAACACCGCCGGCAAGCCAGCAACACCGTCCGCCATCAAAGTGCGCCCGCACACGTAGCGGCGCAGCACAACTGACACACACCGTCCGACGAAACACGTCCCGCCCGGCGCATAAATTACGATGCCGCAAACAAACGGCTCCCACGGCAAAGAGACACCGCACGTGAAAGAGAGGCGGAAACACGGACGCAGAGCACGGACAACGAAGAAGCGGCACCCCGGGCATGAATCCAGCACTGCAGGCCCTTCCCATGCTTCTGCTGATGCACCACCAAGGACGCAACGCACCGCGGAGACGCAGGTAGGCACACACACAACAAGTTCACGCAAACAGCGCACACAGTGCAAGGGCGGAAAAAGCGGACAACCCCCCACCAGCGCGTGCACACTACACATCCACCATTGCATCCACATATGACACACAGGCCAAATCCTAACATCGCGGAACACATGTGTACACACCACCTGGGACTAGGAACCAACCACCCCGTCACGGCCCCAAAGCGCCGATGACGCCGCCACACATGCGCACAACGCAGAGGCCAACCGCAGCGCCATGCATGCGTCGCACACAGACACAGGGACACAACCAAGCAGCACACACATCAGCCCCACCCCGAACGCACATGACACGTGACAGGCTGGCCACAGACATGTCCCCAACGCCCAATTCACGGACAACACCCAACGCAACACAACCGACGCACACATGTCAGTGAAGACACGCAACTGCAGGACACACCCCAGTGTAACAAACATGGCGTAGCACACAGCGGCGGCAACACCAACTAGGAGAAGCAGGGCCCCTTCGGGAAGAGGAACGCCAGTACCACACTGAAAAACCCATACCACCCTGCACATATGAACAAGACATATGAAACGGAACACCAAAGAGCCCGGGGACCGACAACAGGTGGCCCAAGAATAACATCCACACACAAGGCCCAACGCAGAGCGGAAGAGTCAGGCTGCCGCCCACACAAGGGAGAGCAGACAGCACTGAATGACCTTCCATTCCAACACCGAAACCACAGCCCTACGACAGAAGCCGGTGAATACAGCCATTGTCCAAGAATAGACCAACACAGGCATGCCGAGGAGACCGACCACACGGCAGATAGCGCATATCACAGAAGCACACAACGGACGGGGAAGAAAGAAGAAAACACTCCCCCATGTCGGCCACATGCAAGTTAATTGGAAGGAGTCACACAGCACTGACCTTGAACTGTCTGAGAACCATGTGGGAAGAGGGCCCGTGTCCTCCAAACAAGCCAACAGAACACAAGTCCTGTCTCCCTACGACTACACAGAGCTCACAGCAACCCCGTAGCGTGCACATTGCAGACTGCACACACAGCCGGAGCACGCCATCTCAACGAACCGCTGCGAAATGGCAACCGCAACACACCTACCCAACTACGCCGAACAGCTCAAGCTGTACAAAACCAACACGATACATACATTGGGATGCGATCTCCTGTCCCTGCTGAACGTAAGTTACCGACTGACTTAACGCATCACATTGTTCAGCTGCGTCATGCCCGTCTTCTACTGTCGGAGGTGTCCCTACCAGCATCCCGTCGAGATATGCCTCTCCAACCCGGCATGTCTGAAGGCGGACCTGCTACCACTACTCCTCCCTCTGGACGCACACGACAGGGCCTGCTCTGCCTATGGGGGCATGGCGTATGTGGCCAACATTGCACCCGCACTGAAATGGAACCACTGTGCCTCCACACGACGGATCATCGAGAACAGCTACATCGAATGTCACCCAGCATGCCCCATCATGGTCCTCCAAGGGACAACCTACGAACAACACCTTGACAGCCACCATCCGCTTCATTGGCTGGCAAACATGTACACCACCAATGACATGGAAGCCCTGCTGGACGGCATCGCATACCTGACAACCTGTAAATACGTCGGACCACAACGCAGGTTCCCCGAGTGACCTATGAAGTCCAACCCCGCACCCATGCTCAGCTTCCGCACAGACTGGCCAGTCACCACCACAACAGCCATACCAAACGACCGGCAACTGTAACCACACCATCAACGACATCGCCATGACATCGGATATGACCGGGACATGCACACTGTTCCCCATCACAACCAGGAACACCGCATGCATCGTGGGAGGCAGTGGCATGGGCTCTGTGTATCGCACCCACATGGACGGAACTGCACGAACAACCAGGACACAACATGGATCCAGCGCACATGGACACACACACCGCTCAGTGGACATGAATAGGTCGCCTGGAGTCTGTGGGTGCTGCACCCCTCCCACCCCCGCCCCGGGAATCCCATACCAGGACCTTTGCATGGACGACAAGTGCATACAACAACAACACGACCCCAGTGACTGTGACATGTCCAGTAACCACCACAGTGCAACAACAAGTGGCACGCCGCTGCATGCACGCAAGCACATGCCCTGATATCATCTCACATGCACGCGTGCATGAGGAACAACCGCAGCAAACCTGTCACATGGAACTGAGATGGACTGTGCCCATGATGCCGAGCGGTCTGGTAGGCTACATGTATACCGTCTGTGTCAAAGTCCGCAGCTCCGCAGCTATACGTAAATGTACATTAGCACAGCCTTGGCCAAGCAGATGTAACTCTGAAGCCCACATCCCACATGCAACAGCTAATCACATGTAACCCTACACCCTATCCCATTTGTAATCATGCTCAGTATATCCTCAACATGTATCCCGCTGCCAGTAGTGTCCACTATACTGCATCACAGAGGACAGAAGACTCAATATAATGTTTGAAACCAAAACTGTCTCCGCTGACTCATTTCACAAGTACGAATGAGAGAGGATGAGAGTATGTGAAGTACACGGCAGTCGTGACATGACCATGTAGTCCACTGGTATTGGATGTCAACGCAAATGAGTAGCACTACTGTGGAAGACACACATGTGTCGTGTGAAGTCGTATGGACGCAGTGCTCAGGTGGGTGGGTGCGACGGGTAGATGCGCACATGCCAAGTTGGAGCACGCCGTGTTGGGAGGGGTCATGAACAGTACACCACCGCTTCCCTGGGCATTGTGAGAGGACACCTGTCGGGGGGAGTGAACACGTGTGTGCACAGCAGCCGGGCACACGTACAAAGCGGTACCAGGCGCACCTCAGCCCACCCTCTGTGGACAAGCTGGATCCTGTTGTGCGCCCGCCATGCCCCTTGACAAGGCACACACAGCCCCAGTCGACCAGGTGTAACCCCAACATAGTCAATCCGCACAGGCGATACAGGGCACGGGATGGCAGTGGAGCATGGTGTGTGTGAGGTCTCCTCGCGCTCCTCCTGGTCATATCACGCAGGCAATAGAACCTCAACGTCTAGCATGGCACAAGTCAGATGGAAGTGTAGGGGGACGCACCACAGCACGAGCAGCACTGACGTCACGGGAGGTGGCTCGCACCATCCCATCCATTGCCCATCATACCAACCACGACACATGCCATTGCGACTAAGTGCAAGCGCGTGCGCCACCACCCCCGAGCCCTCCCCAGAGAGGCCAAAGAGTGAATGTGTGGGCCATCAGTCACAGACGGACGCGGCCTGGCCGCAAGGGCAGCCACAGCCACTGGGTGTCGCAGGTGGCGGTTCCGGAAGGCGAAGACTGTGATGCATAGTCCATGCAGGCCGGGTCTCCATTTGGGGCACCACGCAGGTGGACGGCGTCCCGCCACACATCATACCCTGAGACAGCCCACACGTGCAACTGGACCCACACATACACTCCTTGCCCTCTCTGGTGCGAGCTTGGGGCTGCCTGTGCAAGCGCTAGCCTCGCAGGTGAGCATGCATATTGGGGGGCGAGGGGAGGACATGAGGGCTGGGGCGAAGATGACTGTATCACTGTCAGTTAGTACAAGGGATGACCCAGATGTGGAAAGGAAGAGACGTGTCCCGTGTGTACTGCAACTAGTCGCCAATCCAACTACCCCCATGTCCGGAATGTAAGCCCGCAACTAGGCCCGCCCATCCGCCACATCGAACATACCACCAGCACGACAACCTTCCCATTCGAAACACTGACTGGGGGTGGCGACCAGTGAACAATCATGTGTAGCCTACCCACGCGTACATGTGGGCCCTCCATGATCCATGTCACCTGCGGCAAAGACATGACATGCGCAATGAGGGAAGTGAGGAGAGCTGTCCGCCCCACGCGCAGAAGGTGCATCAGCTCCACAGACCCAGCAGCGAGTCCAGCAGGGGTCACATGTGCAGGGGCAGCTGTGCCTGGTGTGAAGGCACATGCATATAGACAGCACATCGACAAATGTGTAGTCTGCTCACATCCACAGTCCATCATCATGCGGACATAGGAATTGAACACAGGGCAACACATCTTAGTTGGTGCACCCACCGTGACCAACAATGCGCAATCATCGACGTACCCACCCTGTGCATGGCCCCCCACCCAACGGAGGCACATCCAGTGCCACCATCCCACACACACAAGCCTTCCACGGAACATGCTGTGTCCAATGGTCAGTACAGAGTCAGCGCCCATCTGGTGGATCCTGAACAGGAGACACATGCACACACATGCCAGCTCCCACTATGTACGTCTGCCACCTGGCACGTGCAATGTAACCTCTCACCTGTGACGTGTGACTGCAAGCACACAGCCGTCTTGGCATGGGGCTGTCAATGTGGACACCAGTCAATGTTTCGGGAGCTGTGATCCGTACAGTGCTGTACATAGGGTGCAGTGCTGACACCTACTACTGTCTCATATCCCCTCGTGCCACAGGTCCCACTTGTATTGGCCGCTCAGCCCGTGCCCACATCGTCGTCGTCGTGTGCCATACTCATCCAGCCTCGGAAGCAGTTCCATGCTCAGCAGACACTCATGTTGCCGTGGCGTTGCCGCTTGACGAATATGCAGTCAGTCCCCATCAGCACGCCCCGCAAGTCATTGGGGCCTAGATCCCCATGTGCATGCACATGGCAGTGGTATGTCTCACTTGCCATTGCCATTGTTGGGAGACCTGTGTAAGTGTATTGTGGCCGTGCCGTCCCAGCTTGACAGCTGGGCTGTGGCTCATGTGCTTGCTCAGTCATGTCAGTGATGTGTATGCGAAATTGCTATGTGCCGTGTTGCTTTGACATGTGTCCTCTGCCATTTAACCCAGGCGGAGACCGAACATTGACCGCCCATACCAATTGCTGGCGGACATGGACGATACAGAGGTAATCAGGAAGTTTCGGCTGGACAGGCCAACTCTGCATCGACTGTGTGCCATGTTAGAGCCCCATCTCCGTCCCCGCAGGGTGTATCCGACTGCTGTCACCCCCACGGCTAAGGTGATGGCCGCCATGCATTTCTTCGCCACTGGGTCATTCCAGCACACAGTGGGCAGTGGAGGAGGGATGTCCCAGCCCATGTTCAGCAAGGTGCTGAGGGATGTACTGGCAGCCATGATGCTGTACCGAAACAGGTACATCAGATTCCCCAGGGCTCGTGAATTGGCGGCAGTGAAGGGTGCATTCTATGCCCTTGGCAGAATCCCACACGTCGTGGGAGCCATTGACTGCACACATGTTGGCCTTGTTCCACCACAGGCCACTGAGCACCTGTACCGCAACAGGAAGCACACGCACTCCCTGAATGTGCAAGTGGTGTGCCTTGCGGACATGGTGATCACCCACGTGTGTGCCAAGTTTCCAGGCTCGGCCCATGATGCACACATAATGCGCAACAGCATCTTGCCACGACTGATGGCCAATCTGCAACAGGATCGTGCCTGTATTGTCGGTGAGTATGTGGAGTGGTGTAGCGTGCTGGTTGTGCGATGCTGTCCCCTGTCCAGTTGGAATAGCAACGGTTCTCTGTGTCCCTCACACCCAGGTGACTCTGCGTATCCGAATGGGGCATGGCTGCTCAGTCCATTGAGGAATCCTCGCACCCCAGCAGACGATCGATACAATGAGGCACATGGGAGGACCAGACGTGTGGTCGAGCGTACCTTTGGCCTCCTCAAGTCCAGGTTCAGGTGCCTGGACCGCACCGAGGGTGCACTGGCGTACTCCCCACAGAAGGTGTGCCAGATAGTGGTGGCGTGCTGCATGCTGCACAATCTGGCCATTCGGAAGCAGATCCCCCTCATTGTGGATGACGGAGATCAACCAGGGCCCCAGCCCGCAGACCAGGACAGCTCGAGTGAGGTGGACAGCGGAGAGGAGGAAGCTGGGAATGTGCGCCAGCAGCTCATCGCCCGCTACTTCACTTGACGGTGAGTGTCCATGTACGACGGATGATGTGTCTGTATCTGTGCAGGTGTGTGTGTGCTGTGTCAGGGTGGCCGTATGTTCACTGCGTGCAGTGTGTCAACGCTCCATGGCCAGGGTAGTATGCCACTGTTGGTGACTGTGGCATTGTGCCCTATTGCTCTGTGCGATGTGTGTACATTGCTTGTAGTTGTTGACATGTACTGTGTGATGGGTGTGTGACACACTCATTGAATGTGCTCCTGTTCTGTCTCCCACCCCTAGGTCCCTACAGGCCCTCCGGATTCCATTGCCATGCCACGCATCAGGTGCCTTTCCGCCCAAGGTGGCCGTTGTATTCCGTACAAATAAAACACAGGGCACAAACAGCAGTTAGTGAAAAAGGTGCATTTATTCCAAACTGTGACATGTGATTGTGTTTAAGGTGATGACAAAAGTGGTGCGTGCAGTGACAATGAGCTGTCGGTCATGGCTGCGTGATGATCAGGGTGTACCCACTGGTTCTATGTCCATAGTCCAGCACACACATGCCATCCAGCTGGCTGTGTGGAGTGGGATCGTAGAGCAAGTCAATGCAGTGGCTGGTCAAGGAAGGCTGGCGGAAGGCTGGCTGGCTGCCTCACTTGCGACTGGAGCATGCGAAGTCCTCCCGGGAGATCTGTTTCCTCTTCGGACGGCCCCTTCCACGTTTGGGAGGGGGTGTGTGGTGGCGACCTGCTGGTGGTGGGTGAGGTGTGCTCACTGGCTGTGGACGCAGGGGAAGTGGACACTGCTGCCCGACCCTGCGCCCTAGCAGGTGGTGGCGGAGGTGGTGTTGCTGGCCTTGCCTGTGACCCCACCGCCACCACCAGCTGGCCCATGAGGTCCACGAGTTGGTCCATACGGGACACAAATTGGCCCATATGGGCGTCCATGGACCTCAGCACCCCCAGCACCTCCCGCGTGTCAGTAGCAGACCTGGCCCATTGTCCTTGGGCCTCTTCATAGGCCCCAAGGACTCTGGCCATTTGAGGCAGGGCATGGCTCCCAGGGGAGGCTGGCGTTTCCCTGACCCTGCTCCTCCTACCAGTCCTGCTGCCACCGGCCTGCCCACTAGCCACATTGCACACCACGGTCCTCGCTGTGGCTCCCAGGGTGGATCCAGTCGGCCGGGCCACCACCTGCGCTGGGGCTGGTGCCAGCGAAGACGTGGTGGTGGTGGAGGCGGTGGTGGTCGGTGCGGCGATGGTGGCGGTTGCGGCAGTGGTAGTGGCCGCAATGACCGTGGGTGTGGCCGCAACAACAGTGGCAGCAGGGGACTGGGACTGTTCAGCATCCCTGGATGATGGGTTGGTGGGTAGGAGGGGTCCTGGGGAGCGGCTGGGCCCTGCCACGCCAGATGGGCCAGCTTGGTGGTCCGTGTCCGAAGAGGAGGACAGATCCTCCAGATCCGTGTGTCCTCGTTGGGGGCTTGTGGGCTGGCTGTGCTGGCTGCTGTCTCCATCCCCAGCATCCGGCAGTTCGTCACCTGTGGAGAGAATGAGATTTGTTATTGTGTTGCACCTGGCGAAGTATGTATTAGTCGTCTGACATTGGCAGTTCGTGCAATCTCGTACATGGGTTTCCCGGAGGCGAGTGTGTGGCTGTGGCATCTGTAGTTGTGTGTGCTAGGCAATGGGACTGTGTGCTGTGCACATGTGGCATGGGACGGATTGGCCATGCCGATGGGTGTGTTGCTGTGCCCCTACTCATTGTGACTCTGGTGTATGCGGGCTCCTGGCCCATCCTGGGTCTGGTTTGTACTTTGCTTTTGGGGTTCATATGGAGCAGCTTAGGAACGCATATGGCAACATGGGGGCCATGCCCCAGATTCGCATTTGGGAGGGGATATGCTTTTGGGGTTCAAATGGAACGCTTAGGAACGCATATGGCAACATGGGGGCCATGCCCCAGATTTGCATTTGGGAGGGGATATGCTTTTGGGGTTCAAATGGAACGCTTAGGAACGCATATGGCAACATGGGGGCCATGCCCCAGATTCGCATTTGGGAGGGATATGCTTTTGGGGTACATGCTGTGAGCCATGGGTGCCGAACGTGACATGTGTTGTGGCAGCATGACAGTGCATGGTCTGAGGTGTGTGCATGCCTGACATGCCCTGCATATTTGCTGTCTGTTGTGATTACTGGACATGGCATTGGACGCATCGTTATGAGTGAGTGATAGTTGTGTGCCAGCCAACGTATTGCAGTTGTCCCATCTCCTTGGTGTGCGTGCTGCCCTGTGCCATGTGCATCACTGCAGTGCTCGGGGGGTGTGGCCCATGTTGTGTGTTGTTGCTCACAGTGTGTCGTGCGCTTAATTGACTTCTGGCACATGGTTGGTCATGGGCATGTGTCTTAGCGTGACTGCTGTGTGTGTGGCAGCTGTGCGGATGACATGCCTTTCATGAGACTGGGGCTGACGGATGGGATGGATGGTATGTTGTATGTGCATGGTGTGTCTGTGAGTTTGATGGGTTCAGTGGTGTTCGTGTGCATTTATGTTGTTCCGCTCTGTTGCGTCTAGTGTTGTTTGTCTTACATAGGCGTAGTTGTGGGGTGTGTTGTTGACAGGCAGTAGGGGCTACATGGACAGGACTTCAATGGTGTTTCGGTTGTGTGTGATGAGTTGCACAGTGGCTGCCGTGTGGGACTATATTCAGTGTGGCTTGTGCATGCAGACGTGGCTCCTTGGGTGTTGCTATGTCTGTGATGGGTCATGTGGGGTGTGAGTCTGTTGTTCATGTCCGTGTGCACATTGTTCACTTGTTCGTGACGGTGGGCGGTGCTGCGTGTTCGTCTGCTACGTGACATGTCCCATGTGTTGGTCGTGTTATGGTCCTCATGCCTCCAGTAATCCAGCCCTGTCCAGTTTCCCACCTGCAAGTTGTTCGTGCGTGCACTGTACTGGATGCTACATGGCTCTAAGCGGGAGGTGCTCCATGTTGCAGGTCTGTGGGGGTGGGGGGGTGTTGTGGGTCGTGGGGTGGCTGGACACCCACTGACACCGATTGCTGTGGACCGTGATGTCTGCCTTTCGGCTGTCATTGTGCACTGCGGTGGCTGACACGTGGCTGTGGGGTGTGGGGGATGCTCCTCCTTGCTGTGCTGTGGGACTGGGGCCTGGTGTGTGTTGTACTTGGGCTGTCCACCGTCCCACCCACTGCACTTTGTGTTCCTGCCACTTACCTGTTACTTGTCGGTTAGTGCAGCTGTGGCAGACACATGGGTGTGGTGGGTGCTCGTTGTGGCGCTTCTGGCATATTTGTGGACCTGTTGGTGGTTACGTGGCTGGCTTAGTGTACACATGTCCCCACGCATCTTACAGTTGTTCGGTTTGGGCTGTGTGTGGTGGTGTCTGTTGCATGTGTGTGTGATGTGTTGTGTATTGTGTGCTGGACATGGGGGTGTTTGTCCCTGGGAGCTGTGGCATGGTAGTTGCGCATGTGAGTACATAGCGGTGTGCTGGTATACATTAGTTTGTACCTACCAGCCTCCACTCCCCCTGCTAATCCGGCGAGGATCTCCGGATGGATTACGACTCGCACCTTCTCCTCCCACGCTTTGAAGGTCTTAAAGAGCGCGGGATTCCCTCCGCCAGTGACGGCAGCCAGCTCTCTGTTTTTGCCCTCCTTCTTCTTGACCAGGCTCTTTACGTCATTCCAACGTTTGTTAATCTCGACTCTGTTTCTGGGCAGGGTCCCGACTGCATTGACCTGGTCTACGATCCGGTTCCACATTCTGTTTCTGGTGGCTAGTGGTGTGTGCTGGACCATGTTCCCATAGATTTGTGGGTACACCTTGATGATCTCGTCGACCATGACCGTCAGCTCCATGGGCGTGAACTTGGGCATCCTTTGTGGTGCCATGGTGTTTGTGGTGCTGGTGCGGTGTGTGTTGTGTAATGTGCAGGGGGTTTGTGGTGCCGGGGTGTGGTGGTGGTGGTGGTGGTGGTGGTGGTGGTGGTGGTGGTGTTTGGTGGTGGTGGTGGTGGTGGTGGTGGTGGTAGTGATGTGTGCGTTTCTGTGGTGTGCTGCTGTCCTTGCTGTGTCACTGTGTCCTCTCCTCTCCTCTCTGGTTTGCAATGTAGCAAGGGGTTGTAGTCTATGGGAGTGCTGCTTTTGTACTCACCTATGTGGGTGTGTCCTCATGGTCTGTTGTTTTCAGGTGTGTTGTGCCTGGGGTTCTGGCCTTTGTATTTTTTGTTTGTCCGGGGGGGTGTTTTCGGGATGTGTACTGTGCTTGTGTATTTGTGCGTGCCTTGCTGTGTGGACTTGTTGGCCATGTTGTGTGCTATTGGTTTTGTGTGCGGATGGTTTCTGTGCAGGTACGTTGGCGCCATGGCTTCTGCCGTGTCGATTCTCATCGGCGTTGTTTGCGCTGGCGGGCGGTATATTTGTGGTTTTTCCGCGCTCATGGCGGTGCGATCGTAATTTCACGTGCGGTGTGTCGGCCGTGTGGGCGGGCGGTTTTGTGTTGTCGTGCGTGTTTCCGTCCGTGGCGGGCGGTTTGACTCCGACTCGGACGATGGCGGGCGGTACTTTGTGTGATTTTTCCGCCGATGGCGGTTTTCGGTTTGTGTAATCATAATGGCGTGGTCGGTGTTCAGGCGGTGTGTGCGGGCGGATTTTTGCCGCTTCCATGCCTGGCGGATTTATTTACGCCGGGTATCGTAATGGGCCCCTTAGATGTGTCTTGTGAATTGTGCGGTGTTATAGGATAGGAAATAAAAAAGATTACATTTATGTAATAATTAATGTTTTTGTTTATGAATAATTTATAATTAAAAATAGTTATTACTCATATCTATTTAACATTATAATATGTTTCTAATTTTTGGATTTTTTAAATATTTTTATATTGTTTTCAAAAATATTTTGTGTTGGTTATATTTTGTTTGTTTTTAATTTTGAACTGACTGGAGTGGGAATATTAATTTTTACCCCTCCGCTATCCAACACTTTCCCTATTGTTGCACTAACCGGAGTGGAAATAGTATTGTTTACCCCTCCGCTATCCAACACTTTCCCAAGTGTTGCACTAACTGGAGGGGGAATAGTATTTTCTACCACTCCCCTATCCAACACTTTCCCTACTGTTGCACTCCCTGGAGTGGAGATAGTAATTTTTACCCCTCCGCTATCCAACACTTTCCCTACTGTTGCACTCACTGGAATGGGAATAGTCATTTTTATTCCTCCGCTATCCAACACTTCCCCTACTGTTTCACTCGCTGGAGTGAGAATAGTAATTTTTACCCCTCCTCTATCCAACCCTTTCCCTGTTGTTGCACTGATTGGAGTGGGAATAGTAATTTTTACCCCTCCACTATCCAACACTTTCCCTACTGTTGCACTGACTGGAGTGGGAATAGTATTTTTTACCCCTCCGCTATCCAACACTTTCCCTAATGTTGCACTCAGTGGAGTGGGAATAGTAATTTTTACCCCTTGGCTATCCAACACCTTCCCTACTGCTGCACTCACTGGAGTGGGAATAGTCGTTTTTATTCCTCCGCTATACAACACTTTCCCTACTGTTGCACTCAGTGGAGTGGGAATAGTAATTTTTACCCCTCTGCTATCCAACACTTTCCCTACTGTTGCACTCACTGGAGTGGGAATAGTAATTTGTACCCCTCCGCTATCCAACTCTTTCCCTACTATTGCACTCACTGGAGTGGGAATACTAATTTTTACCCCACCGCTATTCAACACTTTCCCTAATGTTGCACTCACTGGCGTGGGAATAGTATTTTTTACCCTTCCGCTATCCAGCACTTTCCCTACAGTTGCACTCAATTGAGTGAAAATAGTAATTTTTACCCCTCCGTTATCCAACACTTTCCATACTGTTGCACTCACTGGAGTGGGAATAGTAATTTTTATTCCGCCGCTATCCAACACTTTCCCTACTGTTGCACTAACTGGAGTGGGAATAGTATTTTTTACCTCTCCGCTATCCAACACTTTCCTTACTGTTGCGCTCACTGGAGTGGGAATACTGATTTTTACCCCTCCGCTGTCTAACACTTTACCTACTGTTGCACTCACTGATGTGGAAAATTCAAGTTTAAAGAGTTTTAAATAGTTTAATGTTTTAATTTATAATATAGTGTTTTTTTATTAGATTTTATGTTATTGGTGTATGTATATATATATATATATTTATTTGTAAATTTTCATATATACAATTATAAATTAAATTAAAATTAATAGTTTATTAATAGTTTTAAAGTAAATATATATATATTACATTTTATATGCATACGTTTAATTTTTTTTAATTACATTTATTTGTTCTATTTGTTAAAATGTATATTAAATCTAATATTTTTTTAAAGTTAATTTTATTATTTAATATATTTAATATTATTTTTTATACATATATTAAAATCGATATTTTGTACAACTATATTTTTTACATCGATATTTTTTCACAATATTTTTGTACTTACCATTATAAATATAGGTTGTCGATATTTTTGACATCGATATTTATAACTCGATATTTGTGTATGGGAATATTTTGGGGGTCTATATTCTATCAGTGAACCAACCTGTACGTGTCAGGGAACGGTCGTGAATTGTATTGCTGCTCTGTAAGATTGGGAATTTTTGCGAGCTCACGCTGTCGGGGCACGTAGCAGACCTACCTCTAACTATTCTCCCTTTTTGTATTGGCGATATTGGGTGTGTCTGAATGACGACTATTTTAAACAGTATTTGCTTTTAATTCACTTTTTCTCTACGTATATAATGTTTTAACTTTGATTCCTACCTTGCTGGGCGCCGTTTTCCACTCCCCTGTCCATCACAGCTGGTGCTGTTTGTGTGGAGGGAGGTTCTCAAAACGCGACCCATTGTATCAATTCTCCTCACTTCCTGTGGCACATTTGAGGGGCCATTTTGGAATAGGTGACGGTCTAGTCTTCTGACTAGGATCAGTCGCACTCACCTATTTAAACGCTGATGGCGCCAACGCGCAGCGGAACAGCTGCTCTGTAAGATTGGGAATTTTTGCGAGCTCACGCTGTCGGGGCACGTAGCAGACCTACCTCTAACTATTCTCCCTTTTTGTATTGGCGATATTGGGTGTGTCTGAATGACGACTATTTTAAACAGTATTTGCTTTTAATTCACTTTTTCTCTACGTATATAATGTTTTAACTTTGATTCCTACCTTGCTGGGCGCCGTTTTCCACTCCCCGGTCCATCACAGCTGGTGCTGTTTGTGTGGAGGGAGGTTCTCAAAACGCGACCCATTGTATCAATTCTCCTCACTTCCTGTGGCACATTTGAGGGGGCCATTTTGGAATAGGTGACGGTCTAGTCTTCTGACTAGGATCAGTCGCACTCACCTATTTAAACGCTGATGGCGCCAACGCGCAGCGGACGCGCGCAACGGGCGCGCCGCTGGCGCGCTGCTGGCGCGCCAGAGGCATACCCGTCAGCGCCCGTCCGCGCCGAGACCGGGCCTAGGGCCAGACATGCTGCTTCTTCATGTCAAAAACAACCTCTTTCAAGGGACCTTATTTTATCTTTCAACAATGTCTCTGTTAAATGCCATCAGTCTCTGACTGCTGCAAATTGGGAGGGACCTATCAGTTGTAATAACTGTAAAAAGGTCTTTAACTGTATACAATCACCTATAACCTTGGAGAAGGATACACGTAGAAGCCTACGTGGGGGCCTTATAAATGCAAGATCAATGTGCAAGCATGCACTTCATATTTTTGATCTTATAGTTGACGATGAACTGGACTGCCTTTTTGTAACTGAGACCTGGCTGAAAGCCTGGTGCAGCCCAGACATCGTGAATACACTTCCCCCGGGATATCTTATCCAAAGGGTAGATAGACCAGAGCAACGTGGGGGTGGTCTCGCAATTATCTATCGCGACACCCTTAGGTGCACAATAGAGCAGCTACCTGACCTGAAAGGAGCAGAGAGCATTGGTTTTTGTATCCAACTACATGACTCCTTCTCCTTTGCAGGGGCATTAGTTTACCGCCCTCCTGGACAGCACAACAAGTTTCTAGAAAGCATTGGTGATGTGATTAGTACCCTTGCTCTTAGGTTCTCCAATTTCACTCTATTGGGTGATATTAATTTACATCTTGACTCTCCTAAGGACCCTGGTGCAATTCGTTTTAAGGAGGTAATGGAGGTCTTTGGCCTGCAACTACTCTCGCTGTCTGCCACACACAACGCAGGCCATATTTTGGACTGCATTTGCTCTAATTTAAATACCCTTAAAGTGAAGCCCCTGTTACGCAAACCTGGTCCGATCATAAATTAATCCTCTTTGAATTTTTGATAAAGGATAAGGCCTCAGTCAAGGAAAATATGAATATCCAACAACAGGACAAAGTTAGCTGGAAGGCACTTATGGGGCGTCCAGACCTCGTCCCTAAAGCCATCATGGGTAGACCTAATTTGGTTGGTGACCCTATAACTGACACCCAGCTCTATGGGAACTGGATGCTCGAACTAAAAGATCAGTTGACACCTACTATTACACCACATAGGCCATCAAAAAAGAAATCTTCTGCACCATGGTTTTCGCTATCCCTGAAAGACCTGCAAGCCCAAGTTAGAGTACTAGAACGTAGATGGCGCCGGTATTATGATAGGAGTGATCTTAATACTTATAAAATTGCACGCAGAAAATATCATGCCTTGATCAAAGCTTAAAAAAAAACCTTCTATACTGAGGCTGTTAAAAACTCCAAAAACAAACAGAAGGAGATCTTCAAAATAGTTAATCTGTTCACAAATCCGAATAGTCTACTTCAAGAGATCCCTCCCTCACAGAGTCTTTGCAATAATATAGCAGATTATTTCGAAGAAAAAGTCCTGACACTGTTAAAAGACTTCTCTCCCCCTACTTCAGTCATCATAAATAAGAGAACCTCTGTAGACACAGATATCGCCTGTATGAAAACCTTTCAACCTATTACAATGGAGTAATCACGGCTGGCCATCTTATCCACCAAATCAGGTTCCCCTTTCGACCCTTGCCCCCCCACTCTGTTACACGTCCTCATTGATGTTGTAAACCCTATTATCAACAATATTATAAACTCTTCGTTTCTCACAGCTAAGATTCCAACAGAATGGAAACTTGCGGCGGTAAAACCCCTCCAGAAAAAGCAACTGGCTGATCCCACGACCCTTTCCAACTTACGACCCATCTCGCTTTTACCCACCCTGTGTAAGTTAACTGAAAAATTTGTTAATAAACAACTTACCACGTTTTTAGAGGAAACAAATGTATGGCATGTCAACCAGTCAGGTTTTAGAGCCCAACACTCGACTGAATCTGCCCTTTTGTACACTGCAGAAACTTTACGAGCTGCCCTGGATCAGGGAAATAAAGCAGTCCTGGTGCTGCTCGACTTGTCCGCGGCTTTCGATACGGTCTCACATACCATTCTGTTAGACCGTCTTGCATCATATGGCGTATCCGGGAATGTCCTAGAGTGGATTAAGAACTTTTTGCAAGACCGGCATCAAGTTATCACGCTAGGCCAATATAACTCAGAAGAAAAAGCACTTATATCAGGTGTTCCTCAAGGATCGAGTCTGAGCCCAACCCTTTTCAATGTATATATGTCCCCTTTGATGAAACTAATATCGTCCTTCAAGATCAATACCATCTCGTATGCGGACGATACTCAGCTTATCCTGGTCCTGGATAATGACACTACTAAGGCGGAAGAAAATCTTAGGAAATGTCTTTCAGCAACCTTTAAATGGATGAGTAACAACCATCTAAGGTGTAACTCGGAAAAAACTGAGATTCTGCCATTTGGCAAACAAAATCCCTTTGTGCCTAAACTTTGGTGGCAAGAAGATGCCACCCCCCCTCCTAATACAATAAATGCAGCCAGAAATCTAGGAATAAAATTTGACACCACACTATCTTTCAAACAACAATCTCTGGCAGTTGCGGGCACATGTTTTCATCTTATAAAAAGTCTAAAAAATTCTTTGACTTGCTCCCCTTCTCAGCCAGGCAAACCGTTGCTGTGGCACTCATTACATCTAGACTGGACTACTGTAACAGTCTTTATGCAGGAACAAATATATCAGTCTTGCACAAGCTTCAGATGGTCCAGCACGCGGCTGCCCGGCTGGTATTGAAGTGGCCTAGGAAATCATCTGCCTCTGCTGCACTAGACATCTTACATTGGTTGCCAGTTCACAAACGAATTCTGTTTAAGGTCCTTATTATTACCTTTAGGGCCTTTCATTCACGTGGCCCACAATATCTTCAAACTAGCTTCAAACGCTACGTTCCCTCCCGTAGCCTAAGATCATCCAATGCAAATCTACTGACCATTCCATCTTTTAGATTGGTGACAAAGGGAGGAAAATCACTTGTAGTCATAGGCTCAAAGGCTTGGAATCAACTCCCATCTCAGCTCCGTCAGATTGTTTCCGAGTCTGTCTTTAGGAAGGCACTTAAAACTTGGATCTACAGTGCACCTGATACATTATGCAAAACTCTGATTTAAACACCTATCTCCCCTCTGGCATGAGTATTATACCAGTTTTTTCAATCTCTGGTGTTCCGTCCCAGCGCCAAGATGCTCCTTGGAGTGATAGTAGCGCTATACAAGTTTCCATTTACATTACATTTTACATTTACATATTGAACCTTGCGATGGTGCTTTGTAACTCAGATATTGCCCTATGTATGTGTCATATGACTCTCTGGGCAGTATGGCTGATGCCGCCTGCCGGCACTCAGAGGATTTTGTTCTCTTGGGACCTCCCTAAGAAATAGAGCCAATATAACCGAACTAGTGAGACTACATCCAGTTAATACACAGTATGTATTTTAGAACCCACTGCTATCAAGGTATGCTGATACCCGAATGGAGTGTACCTCGCCCCATTATACCTTAGGCCATAGATAATTTTAAGAGGCTGATCCATATATTAATATCTGGTTATTACCTAACTAATATTCGATACACTTAACTCCACGTATTTAGAGACATGAGGCTAACAGTCTGCATATAATTATTATTTATAGATACATCACTCACTGTGTCAATACTAATCCCCGTACAAGGAAGTGGGACGACACAAGGTAAGAGACTACGTACTCGTTCACCAGACCTACAGGTGTATTCTAAAGAACCTTTACCACAAAGGTACTGATGTTTGTGTGTCCTTCCAGATTATCTATTGTTACAGGCCATTATCTCCAACACAGTCCATGGAGTCATTATCTTAAGATACCAAGTGAGTAATGCCTTTTTAGTCAGTTTCACATTCTTACCCTTAAATATAAAGACACTTATAATTATCATTAAAAGATCTGTCACAATATCACACACATTATATAATTTTCAGTGCACCGCGGTGATACAACCTACACACCTCCTCACGCACTTACCGGTGAAATCACGCTATATATTCCCCAAATGCACACGCATGTCTGGGGCCTTCCACCCTAGTTTCTGGGCCACCTACTATGGGGCCGATTCCGATTCGGGCCGGAAAACGTACTGACCGATTCGGAGCCGGAATTCTTTCCGACCGACACGTACCGGTGCAGCCCGACCCGCAAAGTACGATGAGAAGCGTGCAAAATCCGACCGACTCATACGGAACACAAGCCGAACGACCGAGCCGCGCGGAAAACAGCTATCAGGCCGGAAAACCACGCGAATCGAACCGACCGACACGCACCAGGAAGAATCCCGAACGAAACGTACCCGCGAACTCCTACCCGCCAAGTACGATGCAACGCGTGGAAAACACGACCGAGTCGCACGGAGGCCAAGCCGTACGACCGAAACGCATACAAAACTGCGAGCCGAAGCCACCCAATACACCGCGACCGACGCGTATGCAGCAAAGAAAACAGCACAAACACAGCGTGAACGACTCGGAGAAGCTCATACGAGACAACTGCAGGGTCCGACTCGGTCACAAGAACGTCTCCTACATGCACAAAAAGTACAAAGGGAAAAACACACAAAAAAAGGCCAAACAAGCAATTACAAAGGCAATAAATACTGGGGGGGGGAACAGGGAACAAAGACACACCCACAACTCCACCCATATAAAGGACACAAATCCCTACCGTGATCCTTTGCAAATTCAAATTACCTGCCAGCACTCAACAGACAGCAACCACACACCCACCCACAGCTCATCCATCACACAAGCCACACACCATCAGCACCTCAACAAATAGCACCCTCACATACACCCAGCAAAACACACACTCACACACCTGCACACCAACACACACATCACTCACCATCACCACCCATCACCATGCCCCCAAAGAAGAATCATAAGTTCCTAGATAGTGAATTGGAAGTCCTGGTAGATGAGATCCTCAGGGTAGAGCCACAGTTGTTTGGTACACTGGTCCAACAGACACCCATGTCGCAGAAAACCAAGATGTGGGAGAGGATCGTCGACAGGGTGAATGCATAATCACCATGTTTGCGCACAAAGGTAGACATCCAGAACAGGTGGTATGACGTGCGCAGGAGGGTCAGGGAGCTGTTGAAGAAGGACTACCTCTTGAGCCAACACACCGGCAGTGGCCCTCCTGCCAAACCAGTATACCTCAGGCCCTGGGAGGAGAAGGTGCGGGCCATCCTACCACCAGTGAGCGTATATGGACTAGAAAACATGCCAGAGCCTGGTGAGTACACAACAAATGGACACAATATTGTGCGACAATACACACACATCACTGTCAAGGGGAGAGTCAAACCATGCACCCTTAGCAAATACACACCAACCAGAACAGAATCATCCCAAAATGTGTATGTCAGTCAGATAAACACAACACATGCCATCTCATAGTGATATGTAACTGTGTCATCACATGTACAAACACAACTACAACTACAGCTAGGCAGTGGCACAAATATAACTAACAAACACATCCAGACATGTAGCCACCACTACAACACCACCTCACAGTGAAGCCCACTGAAAGGAAGGAATCCTGTGAATGCTGGGCAAGTCAGTGTAGCCAATAGCATCATGGGAGTCGTAGTCACAGATATTGCCCTCCCTCACAATGCACACATCAACACCACCATGAACCATGCTCACATCACAGGGAGTGGAAAACAACTGACAAGATGGCTGACACTGGCTACTGCTGTGGGGAACACAAGGTCCTGCTGGCAACTGTGCACCAACCAACAGCAGGACACCACTGACTGACATCCTGAAAGACAACTTGCACTCCCTGCAACGGAAGCACGTTCCATGGTGGAGAATCTGGCTGGGTGGGAAGGAGGACTGACAGCACTGACCATAGTTACCAGCAGCTCCACTAACACACACCCCTAACGCAAACTCCACACAACTCACCTGGGAGAATGCATTGCCTCACACTCTAATCAAATATCCCACAAAGAACCACAACCCTGGGTCATGCAGTGTGAAGCACAGGGACACACATGGGACTTGTAGCAAAACTAACCCCAGGATAACACTGTCAGCCATCTTGTCAGCACAGGCACACAACCCCACAGGGAAGCAGAGTCAAAAGGAAGGAAGCATGGGCATGCTGGGAAGGGGGGTGGAAGCAATAGCATGATGGGAGTGGTAGTCACAGATATTGGTCACCCCCACAACTGTCCCATCAACACCACCCTGAACCATGCGCACATCACAGGGAGTGGAAAATAACTGACAAGATGGCTGACACTGGGTACTGCTGTGGGGAGCACAAGGCCCTGCTGGGAACTGGGCATCAACCAACAGCAGGACACCACTGACTGACATCCTGAAAGACAACTTGCACTCCCTGCAATGGAAGCACGTTCCATGGTGGGATATCTGGCAGGGTGGGAAGGAGGACTCACAGCCCTGACCATAGTTACCAGCAGCGTTTCTCACACACACCCCTAACACAAACTCCACACAACTCACCTGGGAGAATGCATTGCCTCACACTCTAATCAAATATCCCACAAAGAACCACAACCCTGGGTCATGCTGTGTGAAGCACAGGGACACACATGGGACTTGTAGCAAAACTAACCCAGGATAACACTGTCAGCCATCTTGTCAGCACAGGCACACAACTCCACAGGGAAGCAGAGTCAAAAGGAAGGAAGCATGGGCATGCTGGGAAGGGGGTGGAGGCAATTGCATGATGGGAGTGGTAGTCACAGCCCAACATCCCCCACCCACATGGCCCAGCAAGCTCACACCCAAGCATGCACACCTCACAGGGAGTCAAACGCCACTTCAAAGATGGCTGACACTGGTGCTCATTTGTGGGGAGCACATGGCCCTGCTGGGAACTGGGCACCAACCAACAGCAGGACACCACTGTCAGCCATCTTGCCATTGCTCTCACACTCACACACAGTGAAGTCCACCCAATAGCAAGTAAGTATGGGCATGCTGGGAAGTGGGGTGGAGGCAATAGCATGATGGGAGTGGTAGTCACAGCCCAACATCCCCCACCCACATGGCCCAGCAAGCTCACACCCAAGCATGCACACCTCACAGGGAGTCAAAAGCCACTTCAAAGATGGCTGACATTGGTGCTCAGTTGTGGGGAGCACATGGCCCTGCTGGGAACTGGGCACCAACCAACAGCAGGACACCACTGTCAGCCATCTTGCCATTGCTCTCACACTCACACACAGTGAAGTCCACCCAAAAGCAAGTAAGTATGGGCATGCTGGGAAGTGGGGTGGAGGCAATAGCATGATGGGAGTGGTAGTCACAGACATTGGTCACCCCCACAACTGTCCCATCAACACCACCCTGAACCATGCGCACATCACAGGGAGTGGAAAAGAACTGACAAGATGGCTGACACTGGGTACTGCTGTGGGGAGCACAAGGCCCTGCTGGCAACTGTGCACCAACCAACAGCAGGACACCACTGACTGACATCCTGAAAGACAACTTGTACTCCCTGCAATGGAAGCATATTCCATGGTGGAATATCTGGCTGGGTGGGAAGGAGGGCCGGATGTCAACCAAATACAACCAATGCAGACCATGTACACACCCCAACATTCATATAGAAATGCCCAAAGTATGCAGGACAATGTGCTACACCAATATCAACCTCTGACTGTGACAACTTAGGACAATGCAATGTACAGGCCCGCATCCAGAGGTACAGTCACAACTGTCAGGTGTGTCAACCATTGATGCCTGCAGAAACATAACATACATTGTGTGTGTCTCCCAAAAACAGGTGATGATGGGGGCACAGCAGCAGACGCTGAGGAGTCCCCGTCCCAGGCTCAAGGGGAAACGGAGCTCACTGGTGTGGAACAGCCTCTGCCCTCCTCGGATGACGAAGACCTACCTGGCACCTCCAGAGCAAGTCATCATGCAGCACCAGCAGGACCACCAGCTGCACCCCCAGCACCCACCCCTCCAATGACTGTCAACACACATACCACCCCTGCCGACATGGACAGACCAAGGAGCACCACCACCACCAGCACAGGGACCCTGGACCAACGTGGGGCTATGGACACCAACACCACCAACAACCCCCAAGGGGGCCCAGGGTCACCTGTGCGTGCCACCTCAGGTACTGCACGTGTTGCCAGGGGTGGTGGGAGGGGTGGGAGACATAGGTCGCTGATCGCAGAGGGGTCTGGACTGCATGATGACCCACAACTGGTACACATAGCCGATGCGTACCAGTCCAGCACCGGAGACCTCAGCCAGGCAGTGGGGCTCCTCAGGGACATTAAACAGCAGCAGGCTGCCCATCATGCACGCTTGGACTTACACATGTCCCGCGTGGAGTCCAAGTGGGACACACTGCAAGAGATGACGGCGGTGCATAGGGACATATTACAATGCCTCCGCCAGATGAGCAGCAACCAGTCAACACCTCCCTGTGTGCCCACAACATCTGGTGCTGAAACAACTGCAACTGCCACAGGGAGGGAGGATGACTCTGGTGGAGAGTCCCCTGCACCGCAGCAGCCTGCACTTGAGGGTCCCCCCCAAAGAAGAGGGGTCGTCCGAGGAGGGGCAACTGAGAGGCCGATGGCCATGTGCAACCCCCAGGAAGCCAAAACCTGTTCTGGATAATCACCTTTGTGCGCAAACTGTTCACCCTGTTGACTGCAAC
Source organism: Calotriton arnoldi (assembly GCA_963921515.1). NCBI lineage: Eukaryota > Metazoa > Chordata > Amphibia > Caudata > Salamandridae > Calotriton > Calotriton arnoldi. The sequence continues at coordinate 2,343,995 of CAWUFW010001708.1, forward strand.
ACAACTCCCCCACATGACATGGGGAGTACAAGTTGGACCAATGTATCAGATGACTGTGGACTTTATTCAGGACATTTCTGCTACCAGGACTTCCAATTCATCTAGGAACTTTGGATTGCAATCAAAATGTACAGCACCCACCATCCTGTGCACTATACACACACATGTATGACAATAAACACACTAATACACCATACCTGCCTCTGTTGTGATTCCAACGTGGTTTCTGTCATGGAGATGATGACCTGCGAAATTACACTGTGCATGCTAACTGCTACAGCAAGTACAACACAGGCATGTGAGTCATGGCAACGTGACACATATGAGGGAGACACACCACCAGGGCTACACAACATATACACACCTAGGCCATCTGACTCATCGCCTACACTGATGTTGCCAGGAAATACGGTGCAATGCACAGACACAACACCTATTCACAGTCTTTGTCAACTAGCCCACTGGTGCAGTAAGCAAATGTCAGTCAGATGTGTGACCACAGACAACGCACATCACAAAGTGAAGCACAGGTTTATTACACATTTGCAACATGTTGTAACCACTACAGATGCAAGGTAATCCCACCTGGCAGTGGGCACACAGTCAACAAGTGTAGAAGGAAGGAAGTCCATGGGTGTGGCGCACATCACCTGTAGGGACACGACAGCTACCACCCTGGAAGTCGAATCACGGTGTCGGGGATCACAGTTGACCAAACGACTCTGAAAGTACCCTGTGAAGGACAGAAATGAAACACAGTCAAAAGCACTGAAGAACAGGACAGAACTGCAATACTCATGCCCAATACATGTCACAAGATACCCACCCAGAACCAAGTTAGCATGTCAACACTGTTGGGGAGTACAGACTACCTGTAAGGACACATCGCTACACGCATACAGTCATGTAGCACATGGACACACTCAAACAGCACCAGAGCACCACCAACACATATCATGCATACTCACATCATTGACATGACATCTCTGGATACTCACATTCAGCTGAAGAAGTTGGTGATGAGCTGTGTGCGGACATCACCATCATCATCCTCACTGGCATCGTGGTCCAGGCCAGGATCCTCCACAGGTGGCGGATGTTGGTCATCGTCATCCAGGATGAGAGGCAACTCCTTCCGCACTGCCAGGTTGTGTAGCATGCAGTAGACGATGATAATCTTGCACACCTTTGCTGGGGCATATGGGAGGGCCCCTCCTGTCTTGTCGAGGCAGCGGAAGCGGCTCTTCAGGAGACCAAATGTCCGGTCAATGACTCTCCTGGTCCGACCATGTGCCTCATTGTAGCGCATCTGGGCTGGTGTCACAGGGTTCCTGAGGGGCGTCAGCAACCACGGCATGTTGGGGTATCCGGAGTCACCTACATACAGACAATTGCACATTAGCTGAGTTGGAAAAGAGGGTGGAACACTACATTGCAGAACACACACAATGGTACAAAGTCAGTACACACCAACAAGCCAGGCACGCTGGTTCCGCATCTGTGACATCATCCTCGGGATGCGACTACTCCTCATCACGTAGGTATCGTGTGCAGAACCGGGGAAACGGGCACAGACGTGTGAGATGCTCATATCTGCAAGACATACCACCAGTGCATTGACCGAGTGGTAGTGTTTGCGGTTCCTGTATGCCTGCTCTTGGGCCTGTGGTGGTACCAAAGCAACATGTGTCCCATCAATGGAGCCAATGACATGCAGCATCCTCCCCAGGGCATAGAAGTCACTCTTCACGTCAGTGAGTTGTTGGAGTCTAGGGAAATAGATGTACTGGTTCAGGTATATCAACATAGCCTCCAAAACATCGCGGAGCACTCGGCTGAACATGGTCTGTGACATCCCACCAGCAGTCGCCACAGTGTGTTGAAAGGTACCGGTGGCAAAGAAGTGTAGGGCTGCCATCACCTTCACCTTGGGGGTCAGCGCTGTAGGGTATGTCCGGCCAGCTTGCAAATGTGGGGCTAACCACACCGTCAATACCTCAATCAGCGGCCTGGTGAAGCGGTACCGTCGGATGCAGTCCCGTTCCACCATGGTTGCAAGGTCAGGGAATGGTCTATGGACAGCTGGTGCCCTGCAGTGCATAGGTGAAGAAAGAAAGATTGTCAGTCACCCCACATATGTGGCATTGACCATACTCAATATCACATGATACATCATTATGAGGCACAAGTACATGATGTGTGCAGTTCCGTAAGGACATGTATGGCACATACATGGCCAACATCTAACATCACAGTTCAACAAGTGGCATCAACAAGTCCCAGGTTGTGCCATGGGATATCATGAGGCCGTGTCACAGTTTCCCATCTCCTGCTGCCACGTTCCAAACACACCCCACAGTGACATGTGAGGACAGATGTGCCCCAGGCATCACAGCTCAATGACAGGTAGATTCCCAGGGACCCTGTATTGCCACATGGACACTGGCATGACATGGTGTATCATGAATACACCACAGCAAAACAACCATGAGCCCCACAGGTAGTGGTCCCTGTTGCCTCGGCAGGACAGACATGGACGTCTGTGACACACACACGCACAACATCAAAGTCCATGCACAAACAACGTGGATGTGGAGACTGACTCCCATTGTGCACATGGAATCAGAGACATTCTAAACACAACATGCACACAGACTGTGGAGGACCATCACTATTGTGGCAATGGGTCACCCTGGGACGTACATACCGTCCCACATGGGACTCAGGGGGTATGTGACATGACATACACATACACCACCGTGAAATGTGACCATGCCACATGCTCAGAAATGAACAGTTGCACATCACAGTGGTCATGTACACGAAACACCAAGGATTCTGTCCCCATGAACACGTGCACAGCCTGGGAGTGGCTGCCCCCAAGTGACACCCACAGAACAACATGTTCACCCCCATACACGGAATAGGTAATGCAGCCTTACATGCCTTAGGATACAGTGTGGACAGGCTGTGGTGTTGTAGGTGTGCCCCTCACTCCCTGGGAAGTATATGTGGCTGGCATATGTTCACCTGTGACAGGCATGGTGACATATGCCAGTGACTTGTACAGGGACGCGTTGGACAGCAATGGACCGATCGGTGCGCACACATTGGCCATTGCATTCAATGTGAGCGGGTACGCGTTGTATCCTGGATACGCGTTGAACAGCAATGGACCGATCGGTGTGCCCGGCCGGCCCATTGCATTCAATGTGTGCGGGTACGCGTTGTATCCGGATACGCGTTGAAGAGCAATGGACCGATCGGTGTGCCCGGCCGGCCCATTGCATTCAATGTGTGCGGGTACGCGTTGTATCCCGGGTACGCGTTGAACAGCAATGGACCGATCGGTGTGCCCGGCCGGCCCATTGCATTCAATGTGTGCGGGTACGCGTTGTATCCTGGGTACGCGTTGAACAGCAATGGACCGATCGGTGTGCCCGGCCGGCCCATTGCATTCAATGTGTGCGGGTACGCGTTGTATCCCGGGTATGCGTTGAAGAGCAATGGACCGATCGGTGTGCCCGGCCGGCCCATTGCATTCAATGTGTGCGGGTACGCGTTGTATCCCGGGTACGCGTTGAACAGCAATGGACCGATCGGTGTGCCCGGCCGGCCCATTGCATTCAATGTGTGCGGGTACGCGTTGTATCCGCAATACGCATTGGACAGCAATTGACCGATCGGTGCGCACACATTGGCCATTGCATTCAATGTGAGCGGGTACACGTTGTATTCGCAATACGCGTTGAACAGCAATGGACTGATCGGTTGTGCCCGGCCGCCCATTGCATTCAATGTGTGCGGGTACGTGTTGTATCCTGGGTACAGCGTTGAACAGCAATGGACCGATCGGTGTGCCCGGCCGGCCCATTGCATTCAATGTGTGCGGGTACGCGTTGTATCCCGGGTACGCGTTGAAGAGCAATGGACCGATCGGTGTGCCCGGCCGGCCCATTGCATTCAATGTGCGCGGTACGCGTTGTATCCCGGGTACGCGTTGAACAGCAATGGACCGATCGGTGTGCCCGGCCGGCCCATTGCATTCAATGTGTGCGGGTACGCGTTGTATCCTGGAGTACGCGTTGAACAGCAATGGACCGATCGGTGTGCCCGGCCGGCCCATTGCATTCAATGTGCGCGGATGCAGCGTTGTATCCCGGGTACGCGTTGAAGAGCAATGGACCGATCGGTGTGCTCGGCCGGCCCATTGCATTCAATGTGTCGTGGCACGCGTTGTATCCCGGTGCAGCGTTGAACAGCAATGGACCGATCGGTGTGCCCGGCCGGCCCATTGCATTCAATGTGTGCGGTACGCAGCGTTGTATCCGCAATACGCATTGGACAACAATGGACCGATCGGTGCGCACACATTGGCCATTGCATTCAATGTGAGCGGGTACATGTTGTATTCGCAATACGCGTTGAAGAGCAATGGACTGATCGGTGTGCCCGGCCGGCCCATTGCATTCAATGTGCGCGGTGCGCGTTGTATCCCGGGTACGCGTTGAACAGCAATGGACCGATCGGTGTGCCCGGCCGGCCCATTGCATTCAATGTGTGGAGTACGTGTTGTATCCGGGTACGCGTTGAACAGCAATGGACCGATCGGTGCGCCCGGCCGGCCCATTGCATTCAATGTGTGCGGGTACGCGTTGTATCCAGTGCAGCGTTGAACAGCAATGGACCGATCGGTGTGCCTGGCGGCCCATTGCATTCAATGTGTCGCAGTGCAGCGTTGTATTCGCAATACGCGTTGGACAGCAATGGACCGATCGGTGCGCACACATTGGCCATTGCATTCAATGTGCGCGGTACGCGTTGTATTCGCAATACTGCGTTGGACAGCAATGGACCGATCGGTGTGCCCGGCCGGCCCATTGCATTCAATGTGTGCGGATGCAGCGTTGTATCCGCAATACGCGTTGAACAGCAATGGACCGATCGGTGTGCCCGGCCGGCCCATTGCATTCAATGTGTCGCGGGTATGCGTTGTATCCAGTGCACGCGTTGAACAGCAATGGACCGATCGGTGTGCCCGGCCGGCCCATTGCATTCAATGTGCGCGGGTACGCGTTGTATCCCGGGTACGCGTTGAACAGCAATGGACCGATCGGTGCGCCCGGCCGGCCCATTGCATTCAATGTGTGCGAGTGCAGCGTTGTATCCGCAATACGCGTTGGACAGCAATGGACCGATCGGTGCGCGCACATTGGCCATTGCATTCAATGTGTGCGGGTACGTGTTGTATTCGCAATACGCGTTGGACAGCAATGGACCGATCGGTGTGCCCGGCCGGCCCATTGCATTCAATGTGTGCGGGTACGCGTTGTATTCGCAATACGGCGTTGGACAGCAATGGACCGATCGGTGCGCACACATTGGCCATTGCATTCAATGTGTCGGGTACGCGTTGTATTCGCAATACGCGTTGGACAGCAATGGACCGATCGGTGTGCCCGGCCGGCCCATTGCATTCAATGTGTGCGGTGTACGCGTTGTATCCGCAATACGCGTTGAACAGCAATGGACCGATCGGTGTGCCCGGCCGGCCCATTGCATTCAATGTGTGCGGGTATGCGTTGTATCCCGGGTACGCGTTGAACAGCAATGGACCGATCGGTGTGCCCGGCCGGCCCATTGCATTCAATGTGTGCGGGTACGCGTTGTATCCCGGGTACGCGTTGAACAGCAATGGACCGATCGGTGTGCCCGGCCGGCCCATTGCATTCAATGTGTGCGGGTACGCGTTGTATCCGCAATACGCGTTGGACAGCAATGGACCGATCGGTGCGCACACATTGGCCATTGCATTCAATGTGTGCGGGTACGCGTTGTATTCGCAATACGCGTAGGACAGCAATGGACCGATCGGTGTGCCCGGCCGGCCCATTGCATTCAATGTGTGCGGGTACGCGTTGTATCCGCAATACGCGTTGAACAGCAAAGGACCGATCGGTGTGCCCGGCCGGCCCATTGCATTCAATACGAGCGGGTACGCGTTGTATTCGCAATACGCGTTGAACAGCAATGGACCGATCGGTGCGCACCCATTGGCTATGGCCTGGCCTGGCAACGGACGCGTTTTCAAATCTTGAACGTGTCGGATGCTGGAAATTCAGTTGGTCACCCACAACAATGTTGCAAATTCATGGGTGTCATGAAGTTGAACTTTTGAAGGATGCTGTGGGCGTGTGTAAGTGGTGCAATTCCATGGATTGGCCAGATTCAGAAGATGCAAACGACTTGGACCTATCACTTTGGACACATGGGACAGTATCTGCCTCTGCAGCACACATATAATGCTGGCTGTTCCCCTGAGAGCTCACTTGCCTGCACTACATGCTCCAGGACGACATCTGCCACCACCACTGCTGCTGTATCTGCACCCTCTGGACCCTGCAATGGCACGTACTGTGGAGAGAGCCCCAGCCTTCAGCACTGAGGAGAACCAGGCCCTGCTGGATGGCCTCCTTCCACAGTACAGCAAGCTGTATGGGAAAGCAGGGGAGCAGGTGAGTGTGCTGTCCACTGCCTTACTAAATGTGCATGTTGTCTGACTAGCAAGGCTAACAGTCTGCACGCCACTGGCTAGAAGGCTCACTGAGTAGTTGTCACCCCCCATAGTGTGTAGTGACATGCACTGAACAGGTATAGTGCAGTGACAGTGCATTTAAACAAGGTTTTACTTCCCAGGCAATGATACCATGTAGTAACTGCTGGCATACTGTCCATAGCCATCGTTGCACTGCCTGTGTACATCATGTGCCCCTGTGATTGAGACATGTATATCCAACTGTGTAATGCACGGAAATGTTGCATGTGTAGTAATAGCATTCTCACTTTGTCATCCTCACAGGTTGATGCCCACCAGAAGCAGAAGATATGGCTGACCATCGTCCGGGCAGTGAGATCTGTGGGGGACTACAAGCGCCGGATCCGCAACAGCCATAAGAGGTGGCAAGACCTTCGGGGCTGGACCCGGAGGATCGCACGGGTCCAGCTGAAGCTGTCGCCTCCTCGCAGGAGGGGCGGACACAGGACCCTGACCCCCCACATGCTCAGGATCCTGGCGGTGGTCTTCCCTGATCTGGATGGGCAGCTGAAGGCCAGAGAGCAGCAAGGAGGGGGTGAGTCCATGACTGCATTGTGAACTTTGTCTGCCATGCTATGTGCCCTCCTCTGGCCTGGTTAAACTTCCACAGTACATCAGTCATGTGGTCCAGGACCCATGTCCCTCGATTGTGCACTGCCCACTCCTCATCTGATACCCAGGTGTGGCCCTTGCAGTCAGGGAATTGTGTCACTTGGGTACTGTGTCTTTGCAGTTTGCTTGACTCAAGGTGGGGGACAGCATCTGTTCCCCTAACTCTGTGGTGGGCATCATGGGTGGGTCCATTGCTTACATAATGCCTGTGTTCTGACATGTAATCTGCGTGTTACTTTGATATGTGGTCCAATTGCTGAGCTGATCCACCACATGCGCCTGGGGTATCTGGCACACACCCATGCTGCGGGTGGGAACAATGTTTGGGCCCCAGGAGTGTGTATATTACGTGTGTCACACATACTTAGCCAGCTGCCTACTGTCCAGGGCTCATCCCTCATTCATGTGGGGCAGGACAGTCATGCCTACTCCAGGCCATACAATACACTCTGTACTCCCACTCCCGTGTATCAGCTGACACGCTGTGCTCAGTGATATGTCCCCTCAGGTGTCTGCCTCTGTGTCAGTGTGCTGTGGCTTCATTGTCAGGACTGCTGGGGTGTTTCTCAGTTGGGGCTTAGCATGCCACCGGAGATGTGACCATAGGAGACGATACTTGTGTGACACATAGGTGTTTGATCACCTGACCGTGCAGACTGGGGTATGCGAATGTGAAGTTCAGGCAGCTGTTTCCCATTCACAGCAGATTGTGAGGTGCTCAGGTTCAGAGGGTTGTGTTACAGGTCTCCCATATGTCCAATCGGTATGACCTGGACAGATAAGGGTTCAGATGATGTGGTGTGTGGGGGATGTACATGTGCACTTGTTGAGCTCCAGGACTTGCATTCCCCATGACCTACTATTGTGACACAGTGCAGAGTGTTGTTGTCTGGCTGCCCTGCCCATGTGACTGGAGACAGTGATGTAAGATTTAGCAGGCATGCCTGTGCCATGGCATGTAACTTCCTATGAGTGATCCTGCAGGGGAGTGACATGTGCTACTTGCACAACATTGTGGCAATGGCTATCAGGACATGGGTGCATCATGGTGTCTGTCGCTGGTATGCATCACATGCATTTCATATTTGACTCTGGGCATCCCTTTCATCCGGACACCTGTACTGACTCAGTGGCATGAGTTGTGATGTGTGCATGTTCACATGCTTCACCGTGTTTTCTGTACTGTCCAACTACTGTGTAGGTGGTGCATGTGTCCACACTGGGGTATTGCCATCCAACAGACACCAGACAGATGGGTGCAAGGCCAGGAGGGATGTGAGTGCCATGGTTGACCATCAGACTGACAATTGGCTTTTCCTAATCTGTGTGAGCACTTTTGGCAATGTTCAACTAAGGATGCCAGGGCTTGCTCTGTAATGTGCTGTACTTACTGTGGTGTGTGCGTTCGGTGCAGGTGACTGATGTCTGTCTGTTTCCCTATTGTTTGCAGATACATCCACGGCCACAGGAGGGGACAGCTCCACAGACCAGGAGGAGCCGCAGAGCCAGACTGGGTCAGCAGCCGAGGAGTGGTCGGAGGGACCCAGTGGCACGGAGGGCGAGGGGAGCCACACCGAGGAGTCCTCAGCACCATCCACCTCAGCTGAGGACCACAGCAGCTCGGAGGATGACTCCCTTGTGGATGCGGGTGTCAGCAGCCACCACACCCCAGCTAGTGTTGCTGTCCCCGCCACCACCACCACCACCGCCCTCCCATCGGCTCCCATTCCCGAGGTCCGTGGAGGCTCCCATGTTCGGGAGCGTGTCTCCTTCGGGCCAGGCACCGCACCCCCTGCCCCTGTGTCCCCTGCTGCCCTGAGTGAGGAGTCTGTGTACCTCCTTCGCCAGCTCCATGTAGGGCAGACAGCGATGCTGAGTGTCCTCCATGCACACACCACTCTGTTGACTCAGCTGGTGTTGTTCATGGAGGGCATCTCATTGGGCATGTCTGCCCTACAGAGGGGCAATAGGTCCATGGACTCCTCCCTGATGGCAGCAGTGTCCCTCCTCCAACAGTCCCTCGCCCCTCCTGCCTCTGCCCCATCCACACTCCCCAGCACCTTACCTGTCCCAAGCACACACACACCGGCACAGGCACACACCAGCACAGACACGAGCAGCACACAGACACACACGCCACAAACAAGACGCACACGCACGCACAGTCAGGGGACTGAAACCACACTCACAGGGGATGGGGCCCAGGCACACACACAGGCATCCACGAGCACTGCGCAGTCCTCAGTTGCCTCTCCCTCCAAAGCCCCCTCCCTTGCCTCACCTGCAACCCCAAAGACACAGCGGCTCTTCCTCAGTGACCTCGGCCTCTTCCCCTACGATCCAGCTGATCCAGCATTCAGGGGGAAGAGGAAGCCCACCCACACGGAGCGGAGTGCCCCTCGCCCCCGGACACCCTCCCCCAGGCGCAGACCGACTGACGCCCCCATCCACAAGTTCCCCCGGAAGAGCAAGACCCCGCCGCCACCCTGCAGCTCAGGCACCAAGTCTCCTTCCTCCATCCCTCAGGCCCCCACTCCACAGGTGCCCCCACCACACCCTTCCCCAGGTTCCCCACCCACAGATACACCATCCCCAAAAAGATCAGGCCTTCTCCTCCTGCCACTTGCTCTTCCGGCACCACACCCCCCGCTGCGCTTGTCTGTGCCACTGGTGTGGAGACGGTGTCCTCCCCCTCTGTCCTGCCCACCTTACCTGATCCCCATTCTCCTCCCCTGGAGGTAGGCACTGCAGTGGAGTCCACTACCACCCTGTCTGACTTGGGCACTGCAGTGGGGAACCTGTCCACTCCATCTGCACGGTCCACTGCAGTCGTGCCGGCACCCACACCATCTGAGTCATGCCCCCCAGTTGTGCCGGCACACACCATGTCAGACACCTCCACTGCAGTTGTCAGTGGCTCTCCAGCACCCACCACCCCTTCCCTGCCTCCTTCTGTTGAGCCCTGATCCTGTCCTTGCGGTGCCTGGCCTGCACCCCCGTATGCCCCTCCGAGGGGATTGTCCCTGTTTTTTATCAGTGCAGGCATGCGTATGGTGACATCTGCCACTGTCACCCTGTTTTGACTTTCAGGATGGACTGGCCATTGGCCTTTGTTTCTTTTTACTGGACTTCAACTTTTGAACCCACATATGCTGAATAAAGCAACTTTCTGTTCTCTAGTGCTTTTGCTTCTGATGTACATGATGTTGATGATGCTAACCATGCCCTTGCTGCAGTGATGGTGATATTTGGTCTCATGAAAATGAAGTGTTACTGTGCAGGAACCCATGTGGTCCAGGGGGAATGTGTCCTATCCTGTGGTGTATCCATGTCATCCTTAGCAGCATCTGAGGGTGTCATGTTTTCAATATTTGGCAATGGGATTTCCTACTTACATTAGCAATGTCACATCTGTGGCTTCCACCCCTGCACATCTGTTGTGCTTGCCATTGTTCAATTTGTCTACTTCCCTGACCGTGTGGCCATCTCCACTGGACATGCAGGTTTGGGCATCAATGGGGAAGGACTCATCTGTGTTGTCAGTGCAACTTGCTATACATGTGTGTTGGATCTGTGCTGATGATTTCGTTGACACTCCCATGACCAGGCTGATGTGACGGGAGCCTTCATTTGGTGCTAATTGTTGACTGTGTGACCAAGTGTTCTGCTGACATGATGGAGCCCTATTGAGGCAATATATGGCACAGCTTTCCTCACACAGGAGTGGAGTCCCCTCATGGCAGTGTGTACTCCTGTGACATCGCCTGCGCCCAAGGTGTGTGTTGTATGAGCATGTCTGTGTGTTCACTTCCATTTTGCTGTGCATGCTGGGATCCCTAGTGGTGTTCCTGTTTGTGATGCTTTCTGAGTTGACCTATGTTCCCCCAAAGTCTTCTCCCTGGGTTCTCTGTGATGTGGGTGCATGGCACATTACTGGTCATCAGGGTGTCACCCATAGGTGTGTTCGCTGTCAGGGCTGAGTTTGTGGGCAGACGCAGATGGGTCACTGTCAGGATTCCCCTTGGCACTTGTTGTTTACACCTGTCATGTGATTTCCAGTTTGTGTTATCTTTCAGTGATTGTGACACGTTGTGTGTGTGACTGCTGGCACTCCTCAGGGTCAGGGCTGCAATGTTGGTAGTTGTCTATGTGTGTTCTTTGTGGGTGACCTTGGCTTCTTCATTGGTGTGGGACTGTGGCTGGGATCCCATTGGTTGGTGTGGTATTGCCGTCATGTCCATGTACAGCGTAGTGTGCAGTGTGTCAGACATTCAGGAGTCTTGTTGAGTGGCCATGTGTGATGTGTTTCTGCACCTTGGTTCCCACCACCACCCATGGGATTGTCATGGGTGCATGTGCAATGTCACCAGTGCATGTGAGCTTCACTGCTGCACATTGTTGGAGGACGAGGTGTGTGGTGTTGAGTGTGTGCAGATGAGAGTTGTTGCCCGGCTAGACCCCTGCCTCCATATTGGCCTTGGCTTACTGGCCGTGCTGATTGATTTGTGCTTGTGTAGTTGTGATGGTAGTTTGTTGCTCAGGACACATGACTGTGGTTCACAGTGTGAACGACATCTAGCTTTGTCATCACAGTGGGATTGTAATGCAGCCCAGGGTCACCACATTGTGGGGACCCTGGGGGTAGTGCTGTGGTGTCTCTGTGTCTTGCTGTGTCAGTTGCTGTTCCTACATGCTTGTGTGACATGTGTGATTTGTGCTCCCTCTCATCTAACAATGCCTGATTGCCCACATAGGGTATTTGGATCCATGAGTTACCTTTGTGTGGCACTGTATGCACATCTGTGGAATTGGTATTCAGGCCTCATGTGTTGTGTGGTTGCCTGGGGACACTGGCACCCCCCCCTCACCTGTTGTGTTTGATGTACAGTGTGGGTCTGCCTGTTTGTGTTTGTGCATCTGCACCACTGCATTGGCATATCTTTAGTGTGCCATTGGCTGTATGTTGTTTGGTGGGTTTCCCCTGCTGTCCCTGGGACTCCTAGGTCATCAGTCAGCACAATGATCATTGTTTGTGTGTCCCATTGCTGCCATGGTATGGTATCTGTTCACCTCACATCTACAGTCTCCACAGGGTATCTGCATTTGTGTGCCCATTGGTGCAAATATGTGGGTCTGCATTCTGATGGTCACTTCTGTCATTGTGTCATTGATGAATGTTGACAGTGTCAGCCCCCATGGGTAATGTTTGTCTGCACATGGCCAAAGGTATGTCTTATTTGCACTGCAGTGTTTGCCTCCCCCAATCTATGTTGCTATGGGACACAAGCACTACTTTGCCACTGATGTGTTTGTTATTCTGTGACCAGGAATCATCCATGCAGTTTGGCAGTTGCAGCTTTTTCAATGTCAACACTTACATTTTGGTCTCTGTGATGATGGGGGTTTGGACACCGTTGCCACAATGTTCAAGATGTGCTTCAGCTATGGGCCCCACACTTACATTTTGGTCACTGTGATGATGGGGTTTGGACCCCATTGCCACAATGTTCAAGATGTGCTTCAGCTATGGGCCCCACACTTACATTTTGGTCACTGTGATGATGGGGGTTTGGACCCCATTGCCACAATGTTCAAGATGTGCTTCAGCTATGGACCCCACACTTACATTTTGGTCACTGTGATGATGGGGGTTGGACCCCATTGCCACAGTGGTCATGGTCTGCTTGCATTGTGGGGGCAACACACATTTATGTGTGGCACATGTGATAGGGGGTCACATTGTATGTTCAAAGTCATGTTCAGTGTTGTAGGCATTTGACACAGTCTACACACGCTTGTCATGGTGTTGGGGGGGATGTCTTTATGTTGCATTGTTTATGTTGGTGTGTGCTTGTTGTGTCATGTTTTAGCCATCCTGTGAGTGGGGGTGTTGTTGGTGGTAGGCATCCAGCCCCCCATGGGTAGAGGTGGTAGTAGTGGTAGGCATCTGGCACCCCCTGGGTAGAGGTGGTAGTAGTGACAGGCATCCAGCCCCCCATGGGTAGAGGTGGTAGTAGTGGTAGGCATCTGGCACCCCCTGGGTAGGGGGGGTAGTAGTGACAGGCATCCAGCCCCCATGGGTAGAGGTGGTAGTAGTGGTAGGCATCTGGCAACCCCTGGGTAGGGGTGGTAGTGGTGGTAGGCATCCAGCCCCCCATGGGTAGGGGTGGTAGTAGTGACAGGCATCCAGCCCCCCATGGGTAGAGGTGGTAGTAGTGGTAGGCATCTGGCACCCCCTGGGTAGAGGTGGTAGTAGTGACAGGCATCCAGCCCCCCATGGGTAGAGGTGGTAGTAGTGGTAGGCATCTGGCACCCCCTGGGTAGGGGTGGTAGTAGTGGTAGGCATCTGGCACACCCTGGGTAGAGGTGGTAGTGGTGGTAGGCATCTGGCACCCCCTGGGTAGGGGTTGTAGTGGTGGTAGGCATCCAGCCCCCCATGGGTAGGGGTGGTAGAAGTGACAGGCATCCAGCCCCCATGGGTAGAGGTGGTAGTAGTGGTAGGCATCTGGCACCCCTGGGTAGAGGTGGTAGTAGTGACAGGCATCCAGCCCCCATGGGTAGAGGTGGTAGTAGTGGTAGGCATCTGGCATCCCCTGGGTAGGGGTGGTAGTAGTGGTAGGCATCTGGCACACCCTGGGTAGAGGTGGTAGTGGTGGTAGGCATCTGGCACCCCTGGGTAGGGGTGGTAGTAGTGACAGGCATCCAGCCCCCATGGGTAGAGGTGGTAGTAGTGGTAGGCATTCAGCCCCCATGGGTAGAGGTGGTAGTAGTGGTGGGCATCTGGCACACCCTGGGTAGAGGTGGTAGTAGTGGTAGGCATCTGGCACCCCCTGAGTAGGGGTGGTAGTGGTGGAGGGCATCCAGGCCCCTATGTGTATATGTGGCATTGCTGATGGCCATCCCGCCCCTATGGTGCTGCTGTTGCAAGTAATTTCTGCATCCCTCTGTATGTGTGTGATATGTCGGGTACGTGTAGTTTGTTTTTGTGGTTGGTGTCTGACTTACCTTCTGCGCCGTACGCGTCCGTGCCTGTTCCGGTAGTAGATGTAGAATATTGGTAGGATCGGCACGATGGGATTCATGCTTGGTTCGTCTCGTTCGTCTTTCTCTTTGCTTCGCCTCGTCCTCGTCGCTGGCGTGTTAGTCTCGTAGCCGTGGATCGTGTTGTGGCGTGAATCGGAGCTTATGTGCGCCTCTCCCGGATGCTTTGACGTGCCGTGCATAGCGACGGGTTCGGCGCGTACGGAAAGCGCATCGTACTTGTCCGGCCGGACGGGGCTGCATTTTGGCTTCCGTGCGACTCGATTTTGCGTTTCCGGATCCGCCTCGGTCGGATGACAGGACCTGGAGTGGGTGAGTACGACTGGGTCGGAATCTATGCAGTTGTGCGCATCGTACTTGCTCGTTCGGAATAATGTGCGGATCGGTCGGGAAACAGGCATTCGCCTGGCTTTTTTCCCGGCCGAATAGTGTTAGGTGCGCCTCCGACCGAGATCGGAATCGGCCCCTAAATCTCAATAATCTTAACAACTCCTCCAAAAACAGACTATGACTTTGATGTAGATGTAGATGCTAAGCCCTGATGAAGTCTGCTGAAACTTGATCAGCCTGAGACGAAACACGTGTTGGCAATGGGCGCTGCAAAAGAAATAAATAAACTTTTGAAACCACGACCTCAACCTTATTTCTGTGTGCCTCAAGAATCAAATTTACTGAATTCTGGACCTCTCCGGTCGAGGAGGATTGGATGGCTCTTCCCTCTTCAGAGCACCAGACAACACTTGGACACTGATAGAATAAGACTTTGATTTTTTATTAGACTTACTTGGTAGAGTGCGCTAACATCCTAGTCATCGCATTCTTTTGTTTCATCTTTTGCCAATAGGTTGCCAATAACTTGGACCTTCAGACGTTACTTAAAAGGTGCTTAAAGGTGCTATTTAAACTACACCTTACACGCGTCTTTGTGTCCTTGTGTCCTTGTGATCTCCTTGCTGATTTTTTTTTTTCCTGATCCCAATGCAGTGGACTTTGCTCCACTTGCTTGCAAGCGCTTTGCCATCTCGTTACCAGCAATTACTTTGGTTAATTTGTAAGATATTCACTTGTATCCGAGTAGTTGATGTTGCTATTTGGGTGGAGGAGCAGGTCCCTGAAGAGGTTTGATATCGAAACGAGCTACTGGTGGTTTCTCTTAACGGATTTTAGGGGCACGAACGCACCGCACCACTACCTGGTGACTGCTGCCTGTCCACCTCTAGTCGGGATCTGTAGCAGTAAGGCAGTATTGCAGTTAGAATCCTACGACGTGACAACTAGAGTCTCACTTCTCAAGTTATAGACCACAGTCTCTTAATCTCTTGCAGCCTCTTATGGAGTTTCCTCCCAGTTGGGACCATTTGAGCACAGGAAGCCAAAAGGATTAACTACTAACCTACTGCCTGACCCCTTTCCAGGCGAGGTCTGCAGCAAGCTAGCTACGCATGTAGCCCCTCCTAATGTTTATGGGCTAAGCTCAATCTTCTGTCCCCACGCCGATATGACCTGCTGGGTTGCTGCTTTTATAGATATACCAATATACTTAAAGTTTTTGGGGGACTCCTATAAACATATAGTGACCGGTGTCGCACCCGGAACACACCACCAGGTCAGAGAGTTGATGTTTCCACTCCAAGTTGTTGCGTTTGAGGTCTTTTCAATCCAATTCCCTGATATAACCCAGTCGCCAAAACTGGGGCCAATAGTATCAACTGCGCTGGGTCTGGTTCAGGCACTGGAGGGGGCATACCTTGTACTAGTGTCAGATTGTCGCTACTGGTGTTGCACTCCTGGTATAACACGGTGTCTAAGCCACTGATCACTGGCTTGCCTCCTCTGCGACAGTGTCGGACTCCTATGAGCACCCACCTTGAAGTACTCGTCGCCAAGCAGACAGCTCTCCTCTAATTCCCTGGCCGCAGCCCAGGATCGCAGCTTAACACCCCGCCGCACCCAGGGCAAGTAGAGTCCGCTCAACAGAGTCCAAGATGAAAGCAGGCGAAAGCACCGGCCCAGACGCAGAAAGACGGAAAACCGGGAAGTGACCGCCGGCCGGGGCACAAGAACGCACCTCTGCAGGGCGTGGCTCACTGCCTGCACTGCCGCTTCTGCTATCAACGCCTCCGACACGCCGGCACAACAAACACTCACCAAGCAGCAAAAGCGAGTACGGGCAGGACAGTAGCAGCGCCACCTCAGACACCACTTTTTGCAAATGACTTTTTCCACGCTGTTCAATGCTCCTAGCCCCGCATCCGGCGACGCCCGCACTGCCTGATCAACCAGTTGCCTGCGGTTAGAATTAAGAAGCCTCCAAGTAGAGTTTATGTCAACCTTTTGTAAACAAAGTTGCTGACATCTGCTGCAGTGCACTTTTGGAATAGGTACCTATCACTGGGCGGAAATGTGTGTCCAATAATCATGACCTTGGATTCTATATACTGTATTATAGCAGGTAAATGATAAAAAAGATGACTGGGGGTTTGGCTAACATGCCACACATACTAGATAAAATCAAACAAGAATATCAGAAAAGTGAGCAATATGGATGCAGTAGACCTGTATGGTGATATTTATGTATAGTCTACAAAACTGTGAAGTTTTTAACAATGAATTTCAGAAGGGAAAGAGATTAGTGATGTGCGGAACTCGCGGAGCTTCACTCCACGGAATTCTGCAGAGTTTTGTAAAAAACACAAGATTCTGCCGAGTTCCGCCAATGGGAGGAAAACAATGTTCCCTCCATTTTTTTCCTTTATGAGCAGCAAAAAAGGTGCTCCGTGCACTCTACCAACACTGCGTGCAATGAAGGCAAGCAGTAACTTAATATACAAGTATGTCAAGTCTGCAAGCTATCAAATCAGTGCTGCAGCAAGGGTTCCATGGGGCTTAAAGCAAACCAGAAAGAATTGACCCACTTGCCTTCAAGTTCGTATCAAAAGTTACCCATTACAAAGGAGCAATGACCCTTACTCAATTAAATCTATATTTTGACTATGTTTCTCTCTAACTCATCTTGATCCTTTCTTTGTCTCCACCTCCTTGCTTGTCACCTCTTTGTCTACGTATACTTTCCCCTTTTGTTTGTGCTTATATTCTTTGCCTTCCTTCTTTCTTTCCCTCTTCTTTTCTTTTCCTTGCTACATTTCACTCCCATTTCTTTCTTTTCTCTCCATCTCTTGCTTATTCATTTCTTCCTTTTTGATCACACTATCTTATTTCCATAGCTCATCCTCTCCACACATTCCCCCTTTTCACTCTACTTTCAAATCTCTCCTTTCCCTTGCTCTCTCCTCCAAATCTCCTTACCTCTCCATCTTTCTGTGATTATTTCTGTCCTTCCTACTTTTACCCCTTTCATATCATTTACTATTTCTTCCTTTCCATTCCCTGAACCTATCTTCTTTCTACATTTCTCTAACCTCCCATTTTCTTTGCGTTTGGTCTTTCCTATCTCCTTTGTACATTTTCTCATGATGTCTCTCCTCTTTCTTCATTTTGTCTACTTCAAATCCCATTCTCACTTACTGTTATATATTCGTCCTTTCTGTTAGAAATTGGATTCCTGGTTGGCTGAGGTATGCACCCAGGCTAGACAGGAGCCACCACTCTAGTCAGGGTAAGCTAGATACACACTAAAAGATAACCTGTGCTCACCCTCGGGTGCTTGGCACAGAGCAGTCAGGCTTATCTAAAGAGGCAATGTGTAAAGTATTTGTGCAAAACACATACACACACACACACACACACACAACAACACAATTAATACCCCACAAATAGGCTCCACACAGATTTAGAAAAATAGATTATTATATTCTGAACACAACAAAAATCCAATGCATAGAAATTGAGATATTGAATTAAAAAAGAATAAATGCAGTAAAGCGCTTAGAAGCAAGTAGCTCTAAAAAGGTTACTTTAGGCCACGCTGGACAGAGGTACATCCAAGGTTCAGGCTGACCGCGATGGAGGGCACGCCGGCTACAGGACGCTGACAAAGTACCTCGGATGGAGAAAGTGGCGACGTCGAAGACTCGATGCGAGGAGTCGAGGGGGCACCACTTCGATCCCATGGATGGAGTCCAAGTGTCGGTGACGATCCTCACAGTCTATGAAAGCTTCAGTGTTGAACTCCTTTACGATGCAGGTGCTGCGCCGAGGTCGAGCTGCACTGTTTGTTGATGTTGAGCCGCACAGTCGGTCGCGGCGTTGTCATCGATCATCTACTCCGTCAGCGTCGAAGGGCAATGCATTGATTCCGATTGGCACAAAGTCATCACTGCATCAAATTTGAAGCAGAAACAGCTGCAGAACCCACTTCCGAGGACCAGGGTTGAATTGACACCTCAGGCAAAGGAGGACTCACAGATGGCAGAGTCCAGCAGTTGCAGCACAGTTGCAAGTAAAGTCTTTGATGGCCCTGAGACTTCAAGGACAGGGGGCAAGCCAACAAGCCCTTGGAGATCTCTTTGGAGGGAAGGCAGAGTCCAGCTCTCCTTCAGCAGAGTCAGAGAGCAGCAGGCAGCAGGGCAACACACAGAAAAGCAGGCCTTCCAGATAAGCAGGACAGTTGACTCCATCAAGCAGAACAGCAGTTCTTCTGGCAGAGCTTCAGTTACAAGTCCAGTAGTGTTTGGTTTTAGGGGTCAGAGAGCCAGTACTTATGCCCAAAAGTGCCTTTGATGTGGGGGTGACTTCAAAGCAGCTCTCTGAAGTGCACAAGTATCCTTTTCAATTTAGTCCTGTCTGCCGGGCTATCTGTGGGGAGGATATCAGTCTAATGTGTGGGCACAGGACACTGCTTATTTAAGTCAAGTGTTAGCCCCTCCCTTCCATCCTGCCCAGGCAAGGCCATCAGAATGCAGATGTATGTAGATGGGAACTCAGACACACCTCTCCATCCTGTGTTGTGGCTATCTAGTGGGAATGCACAAAGTGTAGCTGTCACCCACCCCAGACGTGTATTGGGGACAAGCTGTCAGACACACAGAACAGTAAGTGCAGAGAAATGTCCACTTTCTAAAAGTGACATTTCTAAAACACTAATGTTAAACCCAATTTCACCTGTAAGGAGGATTTATAATTACCATTCCAAACATATGAAACATGAAAAAGTGACTCCTCTCTGATCAGGAATTACAGCTTAAAAGTGTAATAGGGATTGCCCTATGCTACCCTATGAGAGGAGTAGGCCTCACAGTAGGGAAAAATGAATTAGGCTGTTTGTTACTACCAGGACATTCAAAACATAAAGGTACATGTCCTACCCTTTTCTTACATAGTACCCTGCCCTTAGGGTTAATTAGGACCATTGTTAGGGGTGCCATATGAAATAAAAGGTGACTTTAAGGCTTGGCAAGTAGTTCTATATGCCAGGTCGAAGTGCCAGTAAACTGCACACACAGGCACTGCAATGAGAGTCCTGAGAAAGGTGTAGCATTTCATACTCTGTGGGAGGCACAATCAGTGCTGCAGTCCAGTAGTAGCATTTGAGTAGAGGCCCTGGGTATATGGTATACCACTTTACAAGGGACTTACAAGTACAACAAATATGCCAATCAGGTATACACCAATCTCATCATATTTAGGGGAGAAGCACATGCACTTTAGCACTGGTTAGCAGTCGTAAAGTGCTCAGAGTCCTAATACCAACAGAAACAATCATCAAAAACAGGAGGTAAAGGCAAAAGGTCTGGTGGAAGACTACCCTAAGGATGGCAGGTCTAATAATATTTTACCGGCATAGCTGCCCTCTGCCTCCTAACCTCTTTCTAGCCATCTCTTTAATATTACTTACACCCTTCTGTTTTTCTTCATTTCTGCTGCCTTCTCACTGAATTTATCACCTTCCAATCTGTCTTTATTCTCTTTTTTACCTCTTGACAAGCCAGGTGCAAAAAACTAGTGAATACAATGTGTGACCTTTGCTCCAGTGTAGCCTCCATTCTGGGTTTATCAGAACCTGCTTGATACCTGTCTCGCGCTCTGCGACAATGA
Organism: Calotriton arnoldi; assembly: GCA_963921515.1. Lineage (NCBI taxonomy): Eukaryota > Metazoa > Chordata > Amphibia > Caudata > Salamandridae > Calotriton > Calotriton arnoldi. The sequence continues at coordinate 2,364,237 of CAWUFW010001708.1, forward strand.
CTTTTCCCCAGCATCTTCCAGTGGAGGAGACCACCCACAGCTAAAATTAGGGAGGTACTCCAAAAAATTCTTAATAAAAGCCTGTTAATTAAACTGCAGCCAGGGCAGAGCAGACTGGTCCTGTCTCATGACTTGGCCCTGGTGCCTTTGCACCAATTGCAGCAAAAATAGACACACCACTGAATAAAATCACATTTAGATCACAGAACAGGGAGGCACTCCCTAATGCCCATGCTGCACTTGCCTAACCTCCACAATCCTCACAAGGTAAAGGGGCAGCTGATGTCGGTCAGAGACAAATGCCCATACTGTTGTTGCCAGTAAAAGGGCCTCAACCACACTGCACCACTTATGATAGCTATAGAAGAGGAACATTGATGTGGCTGTTTTTCTCTGTTGTATTTACATAGTGTCTAATATTCTGCACAAACCATTGATGTATTATGATTTGCATTGTGGTAATGAGCAACCTTTTGGACTACATGGTTGAGTAGAATGTTGTTTGTAGTCTGGCTGATATGGAAGGTGTTGGATGAGGTGCATGAAGTTCAAATCAATGATTCAAACATAGTGCTGTGAATATCGCTGCACATAAGTATGAGGTACTGCAGAGCATGTGAAAAATGTTGTAGTATTTAGGATAAAAACAGTAATATGCAATTTGGTGAATTGGCACAGCTATATTTTCATTCACCTCTGAAAATGTAGGTGTCTGGACATTTTTAAGATGATGATTTAGCACTCTGCAAGAACCATAAATAAACAATAGCTGCTAGAGAGGCTTTAGCCCTTCTTGAAAATCTGGAACATGTCTAGAGAAATCTAGAATGCTCAATGCCAGGCACAAACCATTTTCTCTCATACGTCAGGAGATCCTTTTCTAGAACTTCCTCAATGCCTGATTTTACTTAGTACAGCCGAATTTGTACGACATTTGCCATTTGGTAACCTAGCATTAACTTGCAGTAAGAACACAAATCATCCTAAAAATATAAAATACTATTTTAAATATACTGGCCCAGATTTACTAACACACTGCGCAGGGTTTGAACCACAAAAGTGACGTAAACCCTGCTCAATGTGTTGTGTTGGGATTTACATTTCAATGCAAATCACATGGTTTTTAAAGTAGGACATTTAAAGGTTTTATGTTAAACATGTCCCTACAGTTAAACATGTCCTCTCAGTGAAACAGTCCCAAAAGTTATATTCACTGTAGCATGGTTGGCTGTTCCAGAGGAAAGCACTGAAATACAATGTTATTATTACAATGTTATATACAAAATTAATTTGTGGACTTTTTGAAATATTTATTACAAGCCCAAGTCACTGATGAGGCCAAGTTTGTAATACATATTTTGGAAAAGGTACTTTTAGAAAGTTACCTTTTCCCTTCCTAGCACATCTGGAGGCCCATTTGCATGAGCTTCTACTACTATATGACACCCTAATACCCCCCTTGATGGTATGAAAACCGCCCCCAGAACAGAACTAAGGCCTTGGATATGGGGAGGTGTGGCTGTCGCTCTGACAGGATGACCATTTGGGCTGTGCTTAGAAATGTGTTTAACTTCAAGGAGGCCTAGGCAAATGTTAGCTGCCGCTTGGGCATGACCAAATCTCAGTGGGCGAGGGGATGCCCCAGAAATGGTAACCACAGTAGAGGATTTGGCCATTTTCCTGGCCACACCTCTTGGGTGGGCACACCGTCTCTGTACGATGGGAGAAGGGTTACATTATCTTGGTTTTAGGTAGAGAACGGCACTGTGTGATTGTTTACAGTAGCAGACACAGGAAATACTGCATAGGTGGGTAGGTTTGCCTCTCGGAACTTCTAGCCCCTTGGTTAGAGAGGAGCCAGGAGTCGGTCCACACCACAGCCTAGTGCAAAGCATACATTTAGCATCCTCTGTACTCTCCTTAGAATACTTTTTGAACCACTGGAAGAACAAGAGAGGACTGAACCTGCTGTTTCTGACCAGAGAAGTGCCTAGAAGACTGGCACTGCTCGTCCTTTTGTACCCACAATAAAGACGTGGACTCCAAAGTTCATAAGTGTGATCTCCTATTCACACTACTAGGACACAACAAACTACAAGAGGCCTTTTCTGCAACTGCCCAGCAGACCAGTCCCTAATGGATCTACTCTGGACCCTGCTGCTGACCTCTGCTGGAGTGAGTCTCAACCCCCAAGTGTTTTACACAAAGCCCTGGAACCTTGGCTGATGTCAAAGTGTACTCCTCCTAACATTTCTGGAAACCTGGGACTATTTGGCTCCATAGACCTCCGGAGGACCTGGACCAACCTGCCAAGCCAATCCAACAAACAAGAGGCCAGAGAATCAGGTTACTCCCAATAGAGCTTTTCCACAGCAGTAAATTCAATTCAGCCTTGTAGATCCCTTTTCACTGATCTGCCACTGAAAGAATCTGATCTCCAAAAAAGTAACAAAGTCTGAAGGTTGACAACTCCACTGGGGGAAAGCACCAAAAGTATCTGGCTGGTGAGGGACCTACCTTTTGAGCAAAATTCAGATTTCTCCCACACCGAGCTTTCCCATCAAAGGTCAATGATTTTACCAAGACCTCATTCAGCTGCTATCCCATAATGTTGAGCCGGGTTGAGCCTTTTTTCTGTGTCCAACCCATGCTCTATTGTGGTAGGCATTAACTTCCGCCAAGGTACCAGTCTAGCTCAACCAGGTGACTGTAGTTGGTGCTTAATGAGCTTTGTCACTAGTCTTTCATAATTCTGGTTTCCATTATAGGATTTTGTGGTCTTAGTGCCATTTTACTTATTAAATTTGTTTGGGATTTTTCTTGTGTTATGTTTGTGTTTTGACGTTATTACTGTTTTGGTAAATACATTTCTCACTGCCTCTAAGTTAAGACTGTTTACTCGGTGCCAGAGCTACAGGTAGTTGAGCCCAAATTAACTGAGTCACCTTAAGAGTTGACCCGACAATTGCTGTAGTTATTACTTGAAGTGGGTACTCACACTCCCCAACTGGAACCCCAATTTCTTACACACTGTTACTGGGCCCTTATGATTTTTGGTCCTCAAAATGGGTGATAGCACAGTAAGGTTCTCAATATGAGTAACTAAATTAGGATGGGCCTGACAATTGGAGTAACCCAGGAGGTGCAATGCAAGACCCTAAAGCCGATGCTGTGCAGGGGGCTAGAAGGGGCCCAACCCATCAGGGGCCCTAGATTCTTCAGGTGTGCCTCGTCCACCCGAAGACCAATGAATATCTGTGAGATATGGGAGACACAGGGGCCCCTCTTCACATTCTACAGGGAGGTCCCATCATTTTAAATTACAGCACTGGAGTTTCCAAGACATATGGAATTATAAGCTGTGTGCTAAAAGCACCCAAAATGTTTATGAAACCCAAAAGAAAGCATATGAGAATTGATGCGAAAACACAAGTTTCTTGATGATATTTCCCAAAAAGTTGTATTCTTTGTTATTTCCTCACTACTGGATTTACCAAGGCTCCTGATAACGGTAATTTTGGGGACAGAAAAATAACGGGTAGTCTGGACAGCTCTGACCCACTCATAAAGTGTGTATAAATGTGTTTCAGGAATTGCCTCTGTCCCTAGGCAGAAGTTAAATAAGGAATAAAAGTGGCAACTCCAAAAATCTCAGGGGCATATTCTCAAGAACGTGTGATAACTACCGCAAGTGTAGCTTAACGCAACCCTACACATCGCAGTCCATTGCGGGAAAACGACTCCGTGTTAACGTGGTATTCACAACACGGCGGTACCATGCAATAGTCACAGGACAACGCATCAAATGTACGCGTTAGAAACAACGCGATGCCGCAAAAACGCGAAACCCCAACGCGAAAATTGTAGCAATGACGCCAATCGCGATACAAAAATCTGCGAAAACCAGCCACAGGCCTGCACTTCCCACGCGTCATGCGGGAAAATGCACCATAAAAGTAGAAAAAAACATACAGACGAAAGCCAAACAACAGCGAAGCACAATGGAGGCAGCCGGAGCAAGTACAGAGGACAACCAGAACCCCACAAGCCCCACGGAGGACCAGCCTGGGACCTCGGGGTCAGGGAAGGGCAAGGACAAGAAGAAGAGGAAGACGAAGTTCAGTCCGCAGGAAAACAGGATCCTGATAACGGAGGTGATAGAACACCATCAATCACTGTTCGTCACCTCCACTGTGTCACTGGCAACCCAAAATGGAATATGGCAGACCATCGTGGACAAGGTGAATGCAGTCGGAGTGCTGAAGAGGACAATGGACGAGGTCAAGAGGCGCTGGTATGATGTGAAGCACAAAACCAAGCTGAAACTCGCAAACAACCGGAAGGCAGCAATGCAGACTGGAGGTGACAGTCCAGCGCCACAGGAGGAGCTGGACGAGATGGAGGAAATGGTGTCCACAGTTATCAGTGGGGAGACGGTGGCAGGAGTCGGGGGACCGGACACTGCTCAACAGGACCGGACACAACAGCAACAGGGTGAGTAACCACCAGGGACTGGGGGGACGGGGGGAGATGGGCACAATGGCACACATGCACAATTAAGCCTAGCACATCTGCGGACAAACCATGCCCCAGACCCACAACTCCCACCAAGAGACCAATGCACACAGGTATGCAACATCTCAGCACTGCAGAAGCACAGAACCCAGAGGCACACCGCATGGAAGGGAGGAGGGCAGCTAAATCAGAACTGCATGGGTGACTCCCCCAAAATGCGGCACACACACATAACATGCAGAGCACATCAACATTGACAACGAGGTGGTTCAAACCGCAACACGTCCACAACAGAACAGAGGACACAACTGGTGCCGCATGTGTGTAGAAACTGGCCAATCACATATGGCACTGCAGGGAAATGTGAGTTGACAATGTACAAGTACAAACTCACATCCGTGATACAGTCGGAATGTCCACTGTCCCGCATCAAATAGGCAGCTCCCCCCAAACAGTCACAATGTACACTGTCATGCAGTCTGAATGCAGACATGTACAATGCGTCAAAATACATGTGTACACAATGTCAAACTGCATCTCCCCTTCACATTGCAGGGGGAAATCCAACACCTCCTGCAGAGCAGTCCGAACCTCTCTTCTCTGATGACGAAGAGGACCACCACACCTTTGACTCAGACGCCCTTGAACAGCTCGTGGAGAGCCTCAGCAGCCCACTTCCAGGATCAGGGCAACCCAGCTGCCATGAGGAGCCCCCCCTGCACAGTACACACAGCAGGCAGCACCCACCACCATGGCTGCCTCCCAGGACCCCCACGACGAACACATGGCCTTCCAATGCTGTGTGTTGGGGTGCCAGGAGAAGCTGGCTGAACAGGTGCAGGTGGGGTTCGACCGCATGGCAGCCAAACTAGATGCCATACGTGGGTGTCTAAGTCCCATCAGGGACCACTCACAGTCCCTAACGGACGCCCACAGTCTGCTCCATGCCCTCCAACGGACCATGGCGGACATCGCCAGATTTCTGACTCTGTGACAAGAACGACTGTCTAGCCAGAGTTCCTCCAGCGATCTCGCCCGGGAGTTGGGACACATGCGGAGGATCATGGAGAACATGGAGCGGACACAGGCGGAAAGTGCGGCTGCCACGGCTGCACACCAGCGAGAGGTAGCTGGGTCCCTCAATGCCCTGAAGACCTTCCTCATGGCATTGCTGCCACAAGGCCTGGCGCTGATGCATATGTTATGTTATGTTATGTTAGTAACTTTTATAAAGCGCGGCAATTACCCATGGGTGTCCTGGCGCTAGCAAATACGTCCTAAGGCAAAAAAACAAGGAGGGAGGAATTATTCAGAAAAGAGCCAGGTCTTTAGGCCCCTCCTAAAATTTAGGAGATCCGTAGCGTCTCTGACAGTGAAGCTTCTGTCCCCCCACAAAGCAGTCCTTCTGAGTGGAACTGAGACCAACTTAGCACCTGTCGAGCGAAGTGCTCTGTTAGGAGTGTACCAGTGGAACAGCTGGTTCAGGTGGTCTGGGCCTTTGCCGTGGAGGGCTTTAAAGACCATGCATAGAGATTTAAAACGCACTCGGTTCCGTATTGGAAGCCAGTAGAGATTCCTTAAACCATTGGAAATGGGTGAGAATTTGGGTATACCCGTCAGAAGTCTTGCTGCTGCATTTTGCAGCAGCTGTAGTTTGTTCAGACTTTTCTGTTGGATATTCAAATACAAGCTATTACAATAGTCAAGCCTGGATAACACCAAGGCTGTGACCACTGTTTGTCGACTACTCAGAGGTAAGAATGGCATTACCTTCCTCACTGTTCTAAGCACGTAAGTGGTTGAAGATACTACTGCATTGACCTGATCCCCAAAGGTCAGTCTCTCGTCCACAACTACCCCCAGATTTTTTGCCTTTTTTGAAGGCGTGGGGAGAGAGCCCATCGAGTCTGGCCACCAGCCTGGGGACCAGAAGCTAGTGTCCTTTCCAAACAGAAGGACCTCAGTCTTGCCTGAGTTAAGCTTTAAACAGTTCTCTGCCATCCATTTCACAACAGATTTCATGCATGTTTGAAAACGTTTGTCTATGCCTACATCCTGGCCCGGAAGTAATGACACGACAATTTGGGTATCGTCCGCATAGGACGTGAGACCGAACCCAAATGATCTAACAATGGGGGCCAAGGAGGAGACATAAACATTAAAAAGGGTGGGGCTAAGGGAGGACCCCTGTGGGACCCCACAAGGAAGCACAAAGGGTTTTGATTGATAACTACCCAGTGCCACTGTGTGTCTTCTGTCGGACAAGAAGGAACTTATCAGCGCCCATGCTTTAGATTGAATCCCACACTCCTTTAGACGGTCCATCAAAATGCCATGATGGACCGTATCAAAGGCCGCCGACAGGTCCAACAGGATCAGTGCTGCCCTCCCTCCTTGATCAACGGCTACTCTGATCTCTTCTGTTGCCTTAATAAGAGCGGACTCAGTGCTGTGGCCCCCTCTAAACCCATACTGGGAAGGGTCTAATGCTTGTGTTGCCGTTAAAAAAGAGCTAAGTTGGATGTTAAGAACTTTTTCTATCAGTTTAGCCGGTTATGGGATGCGCGAAATCGGGCGGAAGTTGTTAGGATCTTTGGAGTCCAGACTCGGTTTTTTCAGCAGGGGCAGTATGGAGGCCACTTTCCAACAACTGGGAAAGTGCCCCGTTTCACACATTCCCTCAAAAATGGCCGCCAAGGATCGAGCAATAGGACCTGGGGCTAATTGAGCTACTTGTACCGGACAAGGATCATGTGGAGATCCTGATTTGGCGGCCATAAGTAGCTTCTCCAAATTATCCGAGGATACTGGCCTAAAACTATCCAAGGTCTCAGTGGAGCTTTTTTGGGGCTTGAGTTTCTCATTATCCTGGTCCAGCGTGACATTAGTCAAGCCACAAAAGGCTGAGAAGATGATTTCCACTTTGTTGACAAAATACTTAGCAATCTCTTCGCAAAGATCTTGGCTTGCTTCAACTATCGCAGGGCGTGGAGTAGCCAATCTAGAGACCGTTTTAAATAATTCTTTGGTCGAGCTTTTCGCTAGATCTATGCGTGCCACATAATACTGCTGCTACCACCCCATCCACATCTCCGGCCCCTGATGTGTCTGTGCCACACAGTGCTGGGGACAGTACACCACCACCCACATGTGAGGCACATGCAACAGCAGAGGACGAAGATGCAGATGAACCCACCCTCGTGGTCAGGAGGACGCAGTAGCATTCATCTCCGCCTGTGGCCTGTTTCTCCTTGGTTCTGCCCTCTGCATCATCACCTTCCACTGTCCCCCGATGCACTCTGCGACACTCACCTCTGACCTCGACATGGACTGCCATAATCTGTTTGGCCGCCAATGACACAGCTATCAGACTGCGGACTGAAGTCCTCCTCTCCTGATGTACCTGTCATTCCCTGAAGGACTCTGGCTGGCCCTCCACAGGCTGACAATGTGAAGTGGGGTTGGCATGGCCCTGTACTGCTCCAGCTGCAACACTCCCTTGAATGTGTAATAAACATTCATATCCACACAGATGTGTCATGTCTAGGATCTTTCAAGTGTGGAAGTTTGGATGAATGTAGGGTCAGTGATTCACCCTTACTTCCATGTCACCCATGTTGTGGGACTATTGTCACAGGGTGACAGATTGCCGATTCCGGTCCGGGTGGTGCCGACACTACAACGGAGACACATTCATTAGTCACCTCCTTGTCCAGCCCAGGACGGAACCACGCCCAGAGCCCCGGGGTCATTGTTCACACCCTTACGCTGGACTGGCATACGCCAGGACAGCCCACTCCGATTACGCACACAGGGGGGACGACAGCGCTACATGTCCTAGGTCTTCACTGTGGGGATCTGCAGCTCACAGGTCTAGTTGTCAGCATGCCACAGCCACTCCCTCATGGCTGGTGTACACCCACACCACACCCATCCAGCACTGGCATCACAGGACATGTGGCCCTGGCAATAAAAATGGCCTGGCGCACGTGCTGGACGCCATTTCCACTGTCTCTGACTGGGTGTCTCCGTGTAGTTCTCATGTGTGCATGAGGGCCTAGGGCCCTGCCACCTCACATTGCCCAGTGCCGGGGGTGACATGATGGAGTCCGCACAACGGGACTCAATCATTCAGGGTCCATGGCTAGCGGGTCACAGACTTGGCACCGGATACACTGCAGCAGGCACAGGCACCCCGCAACGGGACGGTGTCTTGCGGTGCAGTGAGATAGGGGCACCTGAAGTGCTGAGCGGGTGTGCAGCCTGTGATGATGCACCATCCTGGCGGTCTGGACTGGCAAGGAATAGTGTGAGCCCTGCTGGGCCGCAGTGTAGGCCTGGGCCAGCGGGCAATGCGGCCCTCCCGCCACGTGGTGTTGCGCTTCACAGAGTTAGAGGCACCTAGAAGCACTGAGCGGGTGTGCAGCCTGCGATGATGCCGTGTGCACTGATGTGGTCTCTGCCATTGCGTAATCAAGACCCAGAGTCAGGTGTGTGACCTGGTGGCCCGCGGTGCGGGCTGCATGATGTGGAGGGTGCCATGGTCGCGGGCACCGGGCTTAGAGATCCCTCCGGAACGTGGTGGGCCCTCTTGGAGACACGCCAGTGTCGGAAGGTGAGCAGTGAGGCCAGGTTGCGCAGGGGAAGGCAATCACCGCTGGGCGGCGGGAGGGGCTGGGGTACAGCAGCCTGTGTGCGCAGGGGCGGGCAAGCGATGATGGCGTGTGCAACTGTATGGACTCTGCCATTCATGTCTCTGGAAACTGTTTCAGATGAGGGACCTGGGGGACTGCTGTGAATACCGGCACGTGGTTGGAGGCACACCGGTGGCAGCAGGTGAGCAGTGAGGCCTAGGTCCGCAGTGTCGGCACTCTCTCCCTCTCTCCCTCTCCCCCTCTCTCTTTCTCTCTCCCTCTCTTTCTCTCTCCCTCTCTCCCTCTCTCTTTCTCTCCCCCTCTCTCTTTCTCTCTCCCTCTCTTTCTCTCTCCCTCTCTCTTTCTCTCTCCCTCGCTGTTCCTCTCTTTGGCTCTCTCTCTCTGTACTTTGATGGGCGCATGGCACACCTTCTGATCCAGATTTCTGTTTTGCAGGCTGTGACTTACAATATGTCCTGAGACGACCCGCCATGCCTCTTCAGATTTTTTTTTTGCTTTGTTCTTTAATAAACGTATCATTTGGATATTTTGATATGGGTGTATGATTTCCCTTTTTCTGGCCACACATGTATGTTGGGTGTTGTGATTGTGCGACTTGAGGTGATTTGTTTGGTTCATGATTTCGTGGGGTTGATGTGCAATATCTTTGTCCATGGGGAGGTGGTGGGGGGTGCCCGGAGTAGGGCCCCGGGGGGGGGGTCTGGGGCTGGTGGCGGTGGGTGTTGTTGTCCTATTGGGGCTCAGGCCTGCATGATGGGTTGCTCCAGGGCATCTGTTGTTCTTCATGTGTGGCTTTGGGCTGTGCTCCCTTGTCTGGTGCCCGTTGTCGTCCGACTTTACACCAGGTAGGAGCAGGTGTTAGTTTCCTGCTGGTAACGCGCCTTAGCGCATGTTTTGTGATCTTATCGCCGATCCGGCTGGTCGTTGAGAATGTTGTGGAGTGGTGTTGTCACTGCTTTTGGCACGGGAACGCCTACTCTGCATATCATTAGCGTTAGTTGCCGGGCTCCTCTGTGGCGATGTTTTTTGCGAATGCTATCGCAGGTTAACTGGTGTTATGGGCTGTTAGCACCAGCTTGGGAATGGGGAGATAAATTTATCGCGGATTTGGCTGCGATAAAGTGCCTATAACTCGGCGATAGCTCCTTGAGAATATGCCCCTCATTCTTCTTTATTCATGGCCCCGGGGAGGCCGTTTCGGCCAGGCGCACCATTCCCTCTACTTTTTCCAATTCTTTCAGTAATTTCATTTTGGGTGAAGGAGATAGGTGTTTCATGTTAAACTCTTGAAGCCTTAGGTGCATGCACCTCTTGTGAGTCATATAGTGTACTTATGTGAGTCTTCCATGATTTTTCTGTTACATTGTTACCAACTGCATCCATGTTATTTCCATCTAATCGATATATTAATGTCCATATAGATTTTGTGTTGTTTTTACAAGCTTGTACTATGTCAATCCAATCTCGGTCGCTTTTGGCCCTTTTTACTTCCCAAATCACTTTTTTGTAAGCTTTGTGCAGATCTCTGATTTTTTCTTGTGCCTGGATGCCTGATTGGGGACTAATAGATTTAATTTCCTTGTCTAAGGTCCTTCATTGTTGTCTAAGAATATTTGAATACCAGATTTGATTCTTTGAACATTGCAGCAATGTCCATTTTTTGTTTGTTGTTGTTAAAGTAGCTTTAAGTTCTTCTTGCAACATACCCCAGGCCAAGATTGGATCTTTTGAATTCCATTTGGTTGTTGAACCACTCCTTTTCCAAGTCTTGAATCTGGTTAGTGACTATTTGTTCCATCTGATATTTTTCCAGTTGGTACCTGTGTCCTGCGAATCAATTGGTTTATAGGTCTGATTCTTTGCATTATAATTTACTATATTAATGACCTGCGCGGAGCGATCACTTTCACACCCTGCGATTATTTTGTAGAACAGAATCTTATTGAATAGTTTCAGAGATACAAAAGCGTAGTCTAATGCCGAGTTTGTTTTGTTAGATTTTCTTGTTGCGGTCATCGGGATATCACCTTGGGTACACCCATTCAATGCTCGGAGTCCGAGTGCCTCCAATGTTCTGGTTTGTTTACTGGACCAAATTTGGAAATTTGAATTGGAATACCGCAGTTCATGTCTGTTCTTTTTTGATAACCACTTCTCCCCAAATGGTTAGCCAGATTTACATTATAGTCACCAGTGTCTATAGGTGGGATATCACAGTGTGAGGTTTCCAGTTCCATAAGAAAATCTTCGATAACTTTTATATTTCTTCATTTTTGTGTTGAGGTGGGATAAATATGTATATTTAAGATAATAACTGGGCCTGCGGTGCTTCCGTAATTCCAGTTATTTATTATTATTCCTTGTATGGAAGTTGCATTAGTTGTCAAGCTAGTGAAGGAGAAGTTTTTATCTAATGATACTTAGATTGATAATCTCCCTTTTGGATGGCCGTTTTTCTTTGGTTCTCGAGCAGCAATACATATTTCTGCATATCCTCCTAGTGGCTGTTCTCCCATATTCCCTGTCTCTTGCAGAAATATGATGTCGAAACTTTTAAAGTATTTTTCAAGTTCAGGAACTGTGTACAATGATTTAGTGCGTGCAAAGTTCCATGAGACTATGGTAATGGACGTTATCATTTTAGCAACTTGTTTTACTTCGGAAACTTTAGTGTTGACTTGCTTTTGTTCATGTAAATTTGATTGAATTTGAGGTTTGTTTTTTCCTTGGAGAGTAACAGCATTTAAATCATGTCAATCTGTTCTATTTTAGTTAAGTGTAGGGGCAAGCCAATTCCAGTCCAATACGTAGTAATGATCTACATTAGAAATTCGACAGATACGCTCTTGCGGTCCATTCACAGATTTTCTCAATGTTGCCATTGTAGCCGTAAGGACAACATTACCTGCACCTTTCGCATTCTTCAATATAGAAATTGTTATGGTTTTCACTGTCTCGGTTTGAGTCTTCTATTTGTCTGATGAATTTGTTTGATCAGTAGATAGGAGAACTGACGGGTATTTTTGCTCTGTTATATCTGCTATCTTAATTACCCAATCAAGGAAAACACTACACTTAGATATAATCAGATCTACGATTTTGGGAGATGGCCAAGTTACTAGTGTGGCCTCATATGGATTTCCACTCAAAATCTATTGCCTCTATACATGTGGATGGTAGGTGTTTTAGATCTTCCTGTGCCGCTAGTAGTTTCAAAATGTTAGATCTATTTAAAAAGTCATTTCTACCCTGTGATTTATAGTGGGATTGGAATAGGGTTTTCGTATTTTTCCTACGCAACATCTCTTGATTTGTGTTTATACGAACAAAATCAGTAGCAGTTGGAAGGTTATTTCCTGAAGTGGTATATTGTTTTACTGGTGCGTCCCTGTCTTTGGAAGACTGAACTAGACTAGTATGGCGATTCCTTGATGGAGTTCTTTTTTGTGATCTTTCCAAAGACTTTCCTGCTGTGAATCCTTAAATCTTGGTACAAGTTGTTTTAGTTCTCTTATTCTACTCTGGGCCTTATTTGTAGTAAGAGTAGGTGATTTTGATTTTACTTTGTTTGGATTATGATCGTTCGTCATCTCTTTTCGATGGATATGCTGCGGAATGGTGGAATCACAGTCTCCTCCATTTGAGTCTTGATGAATGGATAGATCGTTTTGTTGTTCTATGTTGGTTCCAGGTCTCTTAGTTTGTTTAAAAATTGAGAAGAAATTTGCTGTTACTTCTTTTAATTTCCTTGATTTTTTGTCTTTTTCCCTTTTTAATTTTTTTTTCTTATTTCCTTTTGCTCGAAATGACATCTGGTTCCAATGCAGAGTTTACTTTCAGACTCTTGTTAAGTGAATACAAAACTTCTGCTGACTCCTTTTTGAATGAGTTCAAGTCTTCTGATGACTCCAGACTAATAATGTCAGCTGAAGAGTAGTCGAACTTGGGGATTTCAAATTCGATATTATTGGAAGAATCCTCATTACATTGTACTTCAGCAATTCTACAGTCCTTTCGCTGAAGTTGTGATTCTAAAGAAATCAGTTGAGAGCAGCTTTGTTCTGACGATTCCTTGCCATCTGTCGCTATTTTGTATATGGTGCGCTTGTTATCAGTATTTGATGGAAGGTGCGCCTTAAGAATTTCGATTTCTTCCACCAAAGTAGTTACAATAGTTGGAAATTCTTGGAGTTTTTCAATGATAGGGCTGCAAGTACAGCATTGGTTTTGTTTATCATTTTATTTGTGTACTTCAGGTGGTTTTGCAGCCTGATGCAATAATTCTTATATTCCCAAGTAAAAAATCAATGGCGGCAGTGAATTCTACTAGTGATTCCAATACCGCTATTTGAATGTCAAATTTGTTGGATTGGTATTCAAGAGCTTTTGATGTAGTGTCAAGCGTCTGTAATAATCGAAGCCGTGTGTCTGATTCCATAACTGTGCTATATTTGTGTGAAGTAGTTTCCTCATCATTAAGTAGTGTAAAATGTTCCCAGCACTCTGTCTTACTTTTTTTTTGTGATTACGGGGAAAGAGCCTTCGATGGAACCTCCACTACATGACACCCTAATATCCCCCTTGATGGTATGAAAACCGCCCCCAGAACAGGACTAAGGCCTTGGATATGGGGAGGTGTGGCTGTCGCTCTGACAGGATGACCATTTGGGCTGTGCTTAGAAATGTGTTTAACTTCAAGGAGGCCTAGGCAAATGTTAGCTGCCACTTGGGCATGACCAAATCTCAGTGGGCGAGGGGATGCCCCAGAAATGGTACCCACAGTAGAGGATTTGGCCATTTTCCTGGCCACACCTCTTGGGTTGGCACACCATCTCTGTACGATGGGAGAAGGGTTACATTATCTTGGTTTTAGGTAGAGAACAGCACTGTGCGATTGTTTACAGTAGCAGACACAGGAAATACTGCATAGGTGGGTAGGTTTGCCTCTCGGAACTTCTACCCCCTTGGTTAGAGAGGAGCCAGGAGTCGGTCCAAACCACAGCCTAGTGCAAAGCATACATTTAGCATCCTCTGTACGCTCCTTAGAATACTTTTTGAAACCGTGGAAGAACAAGAGAGGACTGAACCTGCTGTTTGTGACCAGAGAAGTGCCTAGAAGACTGGCACTGCTCGTCCTTTTGTAAACACAATAAAGACGTGGACTCCAAAGTTCATAAGTGTGATCTCCTATTCACACTACTAGGACACAACAAACTACAAGAGGTCTTTTCTGCAACTGCCCAGCAAACCAGTCCCTAATGGATCTACCCTGGACCCTGCTGATGACCTCTGCTGGAGTGAATCTCAACCCCCAAGTGTTTTACACAAAGCCATGGAACCTTGGCTGATGTCAAAGTGTACTCCTCCTAACATTTCTGGAAACCTGGGACTATTTGGCTCCATAGACCTCCGGAGGACCTGGACCAACCTGCCAAGCCAATCCAACAAACAAGAGGCCAGAGAATCAGGTTACTCCCAATAGAGCTTTTCCACAGCAGTAAATTCAATTCAGCCTTGTAGATCCCTTTTCACTGATCTGCCGCGGAAAGAATCTGATCTCCAAAAAAGTAACAAAGTTCGAAGGTTGACATCTCCACTGGGGAAAGCACCAAAAGTATCTGGCTGGCAAGGGACCTTCCTTTTGAGCAAAATTCAGATTTATCCCACACCGAGCTTTCCCATCAAAGGTCAATGATTTTACCAAGACCTCATTCAGCTGCTATCCGATAATGTTGAGTCGGGTTGAGCCTTTTTCTGTGTCCAACCCATGCTCTATTGTGGTAGGCATTAACTTCCGTCAAGGTACAAGTCTAGCTCAACCAGGTGACTGTAGTTGGTGCTTAATGAGCTTTGTCACTAATCTTTCATAATTCTGGTTTCCATTATAGGATTTTGTTGTCTTAGTGCCATTTTACTTATTAAATTTGTTTGGGATTTTTCTTGTGTAATGTTTGTGTTTTGACGTTATTACTGTTTTGGTAAATACATTTCTCACTGCCTCTAAGTTAAGACTGTTTACTCTGTGCCAGAGCTACAGGTAGTTGAGCCCAAATTAACTGAGTCACCTTAAGAGTTGACCCGACAATTGCTGTAGTTATTACTTGAAGTGGGTACTCACACTCCCCAACTGGAACCCCAATTTCTTACACACTGTTACTGGGCCCTTATGATTTTTGGTCCTCAAAATGGGTGATAGCACAGTAAGGTTCTCAATATGAGTGACTAAATTAGGATGGGCCTGACAATTGGAGTAACCCAGTAGGTGCAATGCAAGACCCTAAAGCCGATGCCGTGCAGGGGGCCAGAAGGGGCCCAACCCATCAGGGGCCCCCAGATTCTTCAGGTGTGCCTCGTCCACCCGAAGACCAATGAATATCTGTGAGATATGGGAGACACAGGGGCCCCTCTTCACATTCTACATGGAGGTCCCATCATTTTACATTACAGCACTGGAGTTTCCAAGACATCTTGAATTATAAGTTGTGTGCTAAAAGTACCCAAAATGTTTATGAAACCCCAAAAGAAAACATATGAGAACTGATACGAAAACACCAGTTTCTTGATGATATTCCCCAAAAAGTTCTATTCTTTGTTATTTCCTCACTACTGGATTTACCAAGGCTCCTAATAATGGTAATTTTGGGGACAGAAAAATAACGGGTAGTCTGGACAGCTCTGACCCACTCATAAAGTGTGTATAAATGTGTTTCAGGAATTGCCTCTGTCCCTAGGCAGAAGTTAAATAAGGAATAAAAGTGGCAACTCCAAAAATCTCAATCTTCTTTATGTATGGCCCCGGGGAGTCCGTTTGGGCCAGGAGCACCATTCCCTCTACTTTTCCCAATTCTTTTAGTAATTTCATTTTGGGTGAGGGAGATAGGTGTTTCATGTTAAACTCTTGAAGCCTTAGGTGCATGCACCTCTTGTGAGTCATATAGGGTACTTATGTGAGTCTTCCATGATTTTTCTGTTACGTTGTTACCAACTGCCCCCATGTTATTTCCATCTAATCGATTTATTAATGTCCATATAGATTTTGTGTTGTTTTTACAAGCTTGTACTATGTCAATCCAATCTCGGTCGGTTTTGGCCCTTTTTGCTTCCCAAATCACTTTTTGTAAGCTTTGTGCAGACCTCTGATTTTTTCTTGTGCCTGGATGCCTGATTGGGGACTAATAGATTTAATTTCCTTGTCTAAGGTCCTTCATTGTTGTCTAAGAATATTTGAATACCAGATTTGATTCTTTGAACATTGCAGCAATGTCCATTTTTTGTTTGTTGTTCTTAAAGTAGCTTTAAGTTCTTCTTCCATCATACCCCAGCCCAAGATTGGATCTTTTGAATTCCATTTGGTTGTTGAACCACTCCTTTTCCAAGTCTTGTATCTGGTTAGTGACTATTTGTTCCATCTGATATTTTTCCAGTTGGTACCTGTGTACTGCGAATCAATTGGTTTATAGGTCTGATTCTTTGCATTATAATTTACTATATTAATGACCTTCGCGGAGTGATCACTTTCACACCCTGCGACTATTTTGTAGAACAGAATCTTATTGAATAGTTTCAGAGATACAAAGGCGTAGTCTAATGCCGAGTCTGTTTTGTTAGATTTTCTTGTTGCGGTCATCGGGATATCACCTTGGGTACACCCATTAAATGCTCAGAGTCCGAGTGCCTCCAATGTTTGCAGTAATGCATGATCTGGTTTCTTTACTGTACCAAATTTGGAAATTTGAATTGGAATACCGCAGTTCATGTCTGTTCTTTTTCGATAACCACTTCTCCCCAAATGGTTAGCCAGATTCACATTATAGTCACCAGTGTCTATAGGTGGGATATCACAGTGTGAGGTTTCCAGTTCCATAAGAAAATCTTCGATTACTTTTATATTTCTTCATTTTTGTGTTGAGGTGGGATAAATATGTATATTTAAGATAATAATTGGGCCTGCGGTGCCTCCGTAATTCCAGTTATTTATTATTATTCCTTGTATGGAAGTTGCATTAGTTGTCAAGATAGTGAAGGAGAAGTTTTTATCTAATGATACGTAGATTGATAATCCTCCTTTTGGATGGCCGTTTTTCTTTGGTTCTCAAGCAGCAATACATATTTTTGCATATCCTCCTAGTGGCTGTTCTCCCATATTCCATGTCTCTTGCAGGAATATGATGTCGAAACTTTTAAAGTATTTTTCATGTTCAGGATCTGTGTACAATGTTTTAGTGCCTGTAAAGTTCCATGAGACTATGGTAATGAACTTTATCATTTTAGCAACTTGTTTTACTTCAGAAACTTTAGTGTTAACTTGCTTTTGTTCATGTAAATTTGATTGAATTTGAGGTATGTTTTTTTCCGTGGAGAGTAACAGCATTTAAATCATGTCATAAGTGCCCCTACACTTATTTTAGTTAAGTGTAGGGGCAAGCCAATTCCAGTCCAATACATAGTAATGATCTACATTGGAAATTCGACAGATACGCTCTTGCGGTCCATTCACAGATTTTGTCAATGTTGCTTTTGTAGGCGTAAGGACAACATTACCTGCACCTTTCGCATTCTTCAATAAAGAAATTGTTATGGTTTTCACTGTCTCAGTTTGAGTCTTCTATTTGTCTGATGAATTTGCTTGATCAGTAGATAGGAGAACTGACGGGTATTTTTGCTCTGTTATATCTGCTATCTTAATTACCCAATCAAGGAAAACACTACACTTAGATATAATCAGATCTACGATTTTGGGAGATGGCCAAGTTACTAGTGTGGCCTCATATGGATTTCCACTCAAAATCTATTGCCTCTATACATGTGGATGGTAGGTGTTTTAGAGCTTCCTGTGCCGCTAGTAGTTTCAAAATGTTAGATCTATGTAAAAAGTAATTTCTACCCCGTGATTTATAGTGGGATTGGAATAGGGTTTTCGTATTTTTCCTTAGCAACATCTCTTGATTTGTGTTTATACGAACAAAATCAGTAGCAGTTGGAAGGTTATTTCCTGAAGTGGTATATTGTTTTACTGGTACGTCCCTGTCTGTGGAAGACTGAACTAGACTAGTATGGCGATTCCTTGATGGAGTTCTTTTTTGTGATCTTTCCAAAGACTTTCCTGCTGTGAATCCTTAAATCTTGGTACAAGTTGTTTTAGTTCTCTTATTCTACTCTGGGCCTTATTTGTAGTAAGAGTAGGTGATTTTGATTTTACTTTGTTTGGATTATGATCGTTCGTCATCTCTTTTCGATGGATATGCTGCGGAATGGTGGAATCACAGTCTCCTCCATTTGAGTCTTGATGAATGGATAGATCGTTTTGTTGTTCTATGTTGGTTCCAGGTCTCTTAGTTTGTTTAAAAATTGGGAAGAAATTTGCTGTTACTTCTTTTAATTTCCTTGATTTTTGTCTTTTCCCCTTTTTAATTTATTTTTTCTTATTTCCTTTTGTTCGAAATGACATCTGGTTCCAATGCAGAGTTTACTTTCAGACTCTTGTTAAGTGAATACAAAACTTCTGCTGACTCCTTTTTGAATGAGTTCAAGTCTTCTGATGACTCCAGACTAATAATGTCAGCTGAAGAGTAGTCGAACTTTGCGATTTCAAATTCGATATTATTGGAAGAATCCTCATTACATTGTACTTCAGCAATTCTACAGTCCTTTCGCTGAAGTTGTGATTCTAAAGAAATCAGTTGAGAGCAGCTTTGTTCTGACGATTCCTTGCCATCTGTCGCTATTTTGTATATGGTGAGCTTGTTATCAGTATTTGCTGGAAGGTGCGCCTTTAGAATTTCGATTTCTTCCACCAAAGTAGTTGCAATAGTTGGAAATTCTTGGAGTTTTTCAATGATAGGGCTGCAAGTACAGCATTGGTTTTGTTTATCATTTTATTTGTGTACTTCAGGTGTTTTTGCAGCCTGATGCAATAATTCTTATATTCCCAAATAAAAAATCAATGGCGGCAGTGAATTCTACTAGTGATTCCAATACCGCTATTTGAATGTCAAATTTGTTGGATTGGTATTCAAGAGCTTTTGATGTAGTGTCAAGCGTCTAATAATCGAGGCCGTGTGTCTGATTCCATAACTGTGCTATATTCGTGTGAAGTAGTTTCCTCATCATTATGTAGTGTAAAATGTTCCCAGCACTCTGTCTTACTTTTTTTTTTGTGATTACGGGGAAAGAGCCTTCGATGGAACCTCCACTACATGCCATCCTAATACCCCCCCTTGATGGTATGAAAACCGCCCCCAGAACAGGACTAAGGCCTTGGATATGGGGAGGTATGGCTGTCGCTCTGACAGGATGACCATTTGGGCTGTGCTTAGAAATGTGTTTAACTTCAAGGAGGCCTAGGCAAATGTTAGCTGCCACTTGGGCATGACCAAATCTCAGTGGGCGAGGGGATGCCCCAGAAATGGTACCCACAGTAGAGGATTTGGCCATTTTCCTGGCCACACCTCTTGGGTGGGCACACCGTCTCTGTACGATGGGAGAAGGGTTACATTATCTTGGTTTTAGGTAGAGAATGGCACTGTGCGATTGTTTACAGTAGCAGACACAGGAAATACTGCATAGGTGGGTAGGTTTGCCTCTCGGAACTTCTACCCCCTTGGTTAGAGAGGAGCCAGGAGTCGGTCCAAACCACAGCCTAGTGCAAAGCATACATTTAGCATCCTCTGTACGCTCCTTAGAATACTTTTTGAACCCGTGGAAGAACAAGAGAGGACTGAACCTGCTGTTTGTGACCAGAGAAGTGCCTAGAAGACTGGCACTGCTCGTCCTTTTGTACCCACAATAAAGACGTGGACTCCAAAGTTCATAAGTGTGATCTCCTATTCACACTACTAGGACACAAGAAACTACAAGAGGCCTTTTCTGCAACTGCCCAGCAAACCAGTCCCTAATGGATCTACCCTGGACCCTGCTGATGACCTCTGCTGGAGTGAGTCTCAACCCCCAAGTGTTTTACACAAAGCCCTGGAACCTTGGCTGATGTCAAAGTGTACTCCTCCTAACATTTCTGGAAACCTGGGACTATTTGGCTCCATAGACCTCCGGAGGACCTGGACCAACCTGCCAAGCCAATCCAACGAACAAGAGGCCAGAGAATCAGGTTACTCCCAATAGAGCTTTTCCACAGCAGTAAATTCAATTCAGCCTTGTAGATCCCTTTTCACTGATCTGCCGCGGAAAGAATCTGATCTCCAAAAAAGTAACAAAGTTCGAAGGTTGACATCTCCACTGGGGGAAAGCACCAAAAGTATCTGGCTGGCAAGGGACCTTCCTTTTGAGCAAAATTCAGATTTATCCCACACCGAGCTTTCCCATCAAAGGTCAATGATTTTACCAAGACCTCATTCAGCTGCTATCCGATAATGTTGAGTCGGGTTGAGCCTTTTTTCTGTGTCCAACCCATGCTCTATTGTGGTAGGCATTAACTTCCGCCAAGGTACAAGTCTAGCTCAACCAGGTGACTGTAGTTGGTGCTTAATGAGCTTTGTCACTAATCTTTCATAATTCTGGTTTCCATTATAGGATTTTGTTGTCTTAGTGCCATTTTACTTATTAAATTTGTTTGGGATTTTTCTTGTGTAATGTTTGTGTTTTGACGTTATTACTGTTTTGGTAAATACATTTCTCACTGCCTCTAAGTTAAGACTGTTTACTCTGTGCCAGAGCTACAGGTAGTTGAGCCCAAATTAACTGAGTCACCTTAAGAGTTGACCCGACAATTGCTGTAGTTATTACTTGAAGTGGGTACTCACACTCCCCAACTGGAACCCCAATTTCTTACACACTTACTGGGCCCTTCTGATTTTTGGTCCTCAAAATGGGTGATAGCACAGTAAGGTTCTCAATAGGCCTGACAATTGGAGTAACCCAGTAGGTGCAATGCAAGACCCTAAAGCTGATGCCGTGCAGGGGGCCAGAAGGGGCCCAACCAGTCAGGGGCCCCCAGATTCTTCAGGTGTGCCTCGTCCACCCGAAGACCAATGAATATCTGTGAGATATGGGAGACACAGGGGCCCCTCTTCACGTTCTACATGGAGGTCCCATCATTTTACATTACAGCACTGGAGTTTCCAAGACATATGGAATTATAAGTTGTGTGCTAAAAGCACGCAAAATGTTTATGAAACCCCAAAAGAAAACATGAGAACTGATGCAAAAACACCAGTTTCTTGATGATATTCCCCAAAAAGTTGTATTTTTTGTTATTTCCTCACTACTGGATTTACCAAGGCTCCTGATAATGGTAATTTTGGGGACAGAAAAATAACGGGTAGTCTGGACAGCTCTGACCCACTCATAAAGTGTGTATAAATGTGTTTCAGGAATTGCCTCTGTCCCTAGGCAGAAGTTAAATAAGGAATAAAAGTGGCAACTCCAAAAATCTCAATCTTCTTTATTCATGGCCCCGGGGAGTCCGTTTGGGCCAGGCGCACCATTCCCTCTACTTTTCCCAATTCTTTTAGTAATTTCATTTTGGGTGAAGGAGATAGGTGTTTCATGTTAAACTCTTGAAGCCTTAGGTGCATGCACCTCTTGTGAGTCATATAGGGTACTTATGTGAGTCTTCCATGATTTTTCTGTTACGTTGTTACCAACTGCCCCCATGTTATTTCCATCTAATCGATTTATTAATGTCCATATAGATTTTGTGTTGTTTTTACAAGCTTGTACTATGTCAATCCAATCTCGGTCGGTTTTGGCCCTTTTTGCTTCCCAAATCACTTTTTGTAAGCTTTGTGCAGACCTCTGATTTTTTCTTGTGCCTGGATGCCTGATTGGGGACTAATAGATTTAATTTCCTTGTCTAAGGTCCTTCATTGTTGTCTAAGAATATTTGAATACCAGATTTGATTCTTTGAACATTGCAGCAATGTCCATTTTTTGTTTGTTGTTCTTAAAGTAGCTTTAAGTTCTTCTTCCATCATACCCCAGCCCAAGATTGGATCTTTTGAATTCCATTTGGTTGTTGAACCACTCTTTTCCAAGTCTTGTATCTGGTTAGTGACTATTTGTTCCATCTGATATTTTTCCAGTTGGTACCTGTGTCCTGCGAATCAATTGGTTTATAGGTCTGATTCTTTGCATTATAATTTACTATATTAATGACCTTCGCGGAGTGATCACTTTCACACCCTGCGACTATTTTGTAGAACAGAATCTTATTGAATAGTTTCAGAGATACAAAGGCGTAGTCTAATGCCGAGTCTGTTTTGTTAGATTTTCTTGTTGCGGTCATCGGGATATCACCTTGGGTACACCCATTCAATGCTCAGAGTCCGAGTGCCTCCAATGTTTGCAGTAATGCATCATCTGGTTTGTTTACTGTACTAAATTTGGAAATTTGAATTGGAATACCGCAGTTCATGTCTGTTCTTTTTTGATAACCACTTCTCCCCAAATGGTTAGCCTGATTCACATTATAGTCACCAGTGTCTATAGGTGGGATATCACAGTGTGAGGTTTCCAGTTCCATAAGAAAATCTTCGATTACTTTTATATTTCTTCATTTTTGTGTTGAGGTGGGATAAATATGTATATTTAAGATAATAATTGGGCCTGCGGTGCTTCCGTAATTCCAGTTATTTATTATTATTCCTTGTATGGAAGTTGCATTAGTTGTCAAGATAGTGAAGGAGAAGTTTTTATCTAATGATAAGTAGATTGATAATCCCCCTTTTGGATGGCCGTTTTTCTTTGGTTCTCGAGCAGCAACACATATTTTTGCATATCCTCCTAGTGGCTGTTCTCCCATATTCCATGTCTCTTGCAGGAATATGATGTCGAAACTTTTAAAGTATTTTTCAAGTTCAGGATCTGTGTACAATGTTTTAGTGCCTGTAAAGTTCCATGAGACTATGGTAATGGACTTTATCATTTTAGCAACTTGTTTTACTTCAGAAACTTTAGTGTTAACTTGCTTTTGTTCATGTAAATTTGATTGAATTTGAGGTATGTTTTTTTCCGTGGAGTGTAACAGCATTTAAATCATGTCATAAGTGCCCCTACACTTATTTTAGTTAAGTGTAGGGGCAAGCCAATTCCAGTCCAATACGTAGTAATGATCTACATTGGAAATTCAACAGATACGCTCTTGCGGTCCATTCACAGATTTTGTCAATGTTGCCTTTGTAGGCGTAAGGACAACATTACCTGCACCTTTCGCATTCTTCAATAAAGAAATTGTTATGGTTTTCACTCTCTCAGTTTGAGTCTTCTATTTGTCTGATGAATTTGCTTGATCAGTAGATAGGAGAACTGACGGGTATTTTTGCTCTGTTATATCTGCTATCTTAATTACCCAATCAAGGAAAACACTACACTTAGATATAATCAGATCTACGATTTTGGGAGATGGCCAAGTTACTAGTGTGGCCTCATATGGATTTCCACTCAAAATCTATTGCCTCTATACATGTGGATGGTAGGTGTTTTAGAGCTTCCTGTGCCGCTAGTAGTTTCAAAATGTTAGATCTATTTAAAAAGTAATTTCTACCCCGTGATTTATAGTGGAATTGGAATAGGGTTTTCGTATTTTTCCTTAGCAACATCTCTTGATTTGTGTTTATACGAACAAAATCAGTAGCAGTTGGAAGGTTATTTCCTGAAGTGGTATATTGTTTTACTGGTACGTCCCGGTCTGTGGAAGACTGAACTAGACTAGTATGGCGATTCCTTGATGGAGTTCTTTTTTGTGATCTTTCCAAAGACTTTCCTGCTGTGAATCCTTAAATCTTGGTACAAGTTGTTTTAGTTCTCTTATTCTACTCTGGGCCTTATTTGTAGTAAGAGTAGGTGATTTTGATTTTACTTTGTTTGGATTATGATCGTTCGTCATCTCTTTTCGATGGATATGCTGCGGAATGGTGGCATCACAGTCTCCTCCATTTGAGTCTTGATGAATGAATAGATCGTTTTGTTGTTCTATGTTGGTTCCAGGTCTCTTAGTTTGTTTAAAAATTGGGAAGAAATTTGCTGTTACTTGTTTTAATTTCCTTGATTTTTGTCTTTTCCCCTTTTTAATTTTTTTTTTCTTATTTCCTTTTGCTCGAAATGACATCTGGTTCCAATGCAGAGTTTACTTTCAGACTCTTGTTAAGTGAATACAAAACTTCTGCTGACTCCTTTTTGAATGAGTTCAAGTCTTCTGATGACTCCAGACTAATAATGTCAGCTGAAGAGTAGTCGAACTTTGGGATTTCAAATTCGATATTATTGGAAGAATCCTCATTACATTGTACTTCAGCAATTCTACAGTCCTTTCGCTGAAGTTGTGATTCTAAAGAAATCAGTTGAGAGCAGCTTTGTTCTGACGATTCCTTGCCATCTGTCGCTATTTTGTATATGGTGAGCTTGTTATCAGTATTTGATGGAAGGTGCGCCTTAAGAATTTCGATTTCTTCCACCAAAGTAGTTGCAATAGTTGGAAATTTTTGGAGTTTTTCAATGATAGGGCTGCAAGTACAGCATTGGTTTTGTTTATCATTTTATTTGTGTACATCAGGTGTTTTTGCAGCCTGATGCAATTATTCTTATATTCCCAAATAAAAAATCAATGGCGGCAGTGAATTCTACTAGTGATTCCAATACCGCTATTTGAATGTCAAATTTGTTAAATTGGTATTCAAGAGCTTTTGATGTAGTGTCAAGCATCTAATAATCGAGGCCGTGTGTCTGATTCCATAACTGTGCTATATTCGTGTGAAGTAGTTTCCTCATCATTATGTAGTGTAAAATGTTCCCAGCACTCTGTCTTACTTTTTTTTTTGTGATTACGGGAAAAAGCCTTTGATGGAACCTCCACTGGTTGAGCGGACCAGGCATTTAGATTGTGTGGATCTTCATTAGGCGATCGAAGTACATCAAAGAAAAAGAATGATTGATCAATTGGAGTCTGTGCTTCTTTTATTGTAAACTGAGTGCCTTTTTTGACAGATGGAGGACTTTTTATTGACGAAAGGGAGAGATTTTGCTCTTCATCCATCATAGCCCCCCGGTTCTTGGCAGACCAGGCTCTGGTTCGTACATGGGAGGAACTTAATGTGGATTTCAGTCCTGGTATCATAGAGCTTCCTTCCAAGTGGGATTTATTTGCCTTCTTTTTTTTTTTGATTCATCTCCTCCTAAGGCAAGTCCTTTCCCGACCTGTATTCACGTTGTTTATTGCTTCCTCTGTTAAAGTGCATTGGTCAGGATGAAGTGGCAGCCTGGCCCGCACCAGTTTCCCCTGTCACTACTGTTACGCTACTATTACCAGGTACTAGAAAAATACTGCTGCTCAATTGGTATTGTCAGGGTTCTGCCTGGTTCTGCCTGATTCTAGGTGAGGGTGGAGGTAAGGTCAGAGCAGCACTGGGACAAGCTGTGTTAAAATATGAAGTAGGTGAAATCCGCTTGGGAGGCACACTGGGCAAGCCCCGCAAGCCAGCCCTAGCCCTTGCTGGGCCGCTTCCGCAGGTCTGCCTCCCTCTGAGTGCAGTATTAGAAACTACCGTGCTCGGATGCCTTTCCTCAATTCGACCCGTCCGTGATCAGTTGCAGGGATATCCTGGCACTTATCCTCAGACCTCCTCTCCCCAAGACACAATGTTTGTAGTATCGTTAGGTACTGTTCCTAGCCCACTTTTTGGACCCAATTTGTTTCTCTTTTTAATCTTTTTTGTCACTTTCTCGCATTCTCCCATGGTGCTCCCTTGCAAACGGTGTCATATTACGATGTGCTGTGAAGGAAGACAGTAGTGGATTGCAGGAGTGTTTGGGCAAAGTTACTGGCTGATTGTCCAATTGTGTATACCCTAAGGCATTGCTTGTAGTTGTACTCAGCCCTAAATACAGGTATCTTACTGATGCGAGCGGGGCCTTCCAGGAGTTACCTGCAAGCCGCACCTAACTCTAACCAGGCCGCTTCCGCAGGCTCCTCCGGGCACACACTCCGCATAGACTACAGCCACTGCACTCGCTCGGCTCAACTGTCTCCTCCTCTTTTTTTTTTGCACAGAGCCCCTTGCAGCATACAAACTCGAGGGGAGTCGGGGCATCTACGCAAGATTATATTCTTTGGCCCCACCACTGTTCTCACTGTTCCTGGCAGTCTGCGTTCCCCAAGTGAGGTCAGAAAGGCACTGGGAAGGCGCCTGCGTTGCAGGAATCATGCAGCTCATCTCTCTCCTGCCTCGCTGGTACCCGGCTGTCCGTGCTCCCCCCCGTCTGTGGGGTCGTGGATATCATGCTGCCCTAGCCTCACAGGAGCAGAGAGCTTCTACCCCTGCAGCTCGCGGTTCCGAAGCTGCATGTGACGTCACAGGTGAGGGGTTCAGACACTATCAATCGAAGCAGACCGAGATTTTTGGAGTTGCCACTTTTATTCCTTATTTAACTTCTGCCTAGCGACAGGCAATTCCTGAAACATGGAGTGGCTCAATTTTTTCAGCCAATATATAAGAAAGGTCCTTATTCTTCCCCAGATACCTACCGGATGATTGCCCTCATGGATACAGATTCCCAAATATTTGCGGGCTTAATATTGTCGGATCTGGAAAAATAGGCGGAAAGCAAAAATGTAATCTCATTTAATCATACAGGTTTTAGATAAAAATCCAGTGCAATAGATTGATAGCACTCACAATGATTATGGATAAATGTGTATCAAAAAAACAACTTCTGTACATGTGCTTTGTGGATTTTTCTAAAGCCTTTGATTATGTCAACCGAAATCTGTTATGGAAGAAGCTGATTAATTGGGGCATCCCTACAAACTTATTGCATGCAATCCATCTCTTACACACTAATCAGTTCAAACTTGGACAAAACAAAGGGCTGACAGATTTCAATAAAAAGAGGCCTGGAGGGGAGTGGCCAAGATGGCGAGCGGGTAGGACGTGTCTCCCTTCGTCTCCCCGCTCCCGGCTGCCCAATCCGGCCAAATCAGCGCCTTAGACCCTCCATAAACTCACATAGGGGAATAAAAGCAGTCACCCTACCTGGAGGCACCGACGGATGCGTGTAGCAGGGGGCTGGGAGCCCGTTTTCAGGAAGACGCGGGCTCTGACCAGCAGCGAGGCCGGAACGGAAAATGGTGCCCGGACCTGGCCGGGTTCGTTGACGCTGTTGACAGCCTGATGATAAGCAGCGGCCTTGCCTCGAAAGCTGAGTGCCTACCGCCGCTATAAGAGGTCAGTGCGGGGCTGGAAGAGTGCAAGGGCTGACGGGCGAGACGGGGAGCCCGGAGGCGGCACTGATGCCGAGGCAGCAGGTGTGGGCCCTGAAATGACCTGAGACTGGCGAGGCCTGCTGGGCCGCAACACATAGCAACGGGCTCTTGGGGGCAATGGAGAGCTGCCGTGCTACTGCTATACACGGCAGTACACCGGCCAGAGGCATCGATAGACGGGGGAGGTGCAGAGAGCTCGATTAAACAGCAGAGGAGCCTAGAGAGGGCACAGAAGCGGAGGGTGCAGCGGAGGCGTGGTCCCTCGTCGTGACTGCCTGGGCCGGGTAAGACACTGGTGGAGGAGGTGGGGACCACCGACAACACGCATCCGAGGAACAGGCCCCGTGGGTCTGCAGAGAGGCTACGGTTACACTGGGAGAGGTACGGTGGCCCCTGATTGCGCAGAGACGTGCAGCAGCTGGGCGCAAGTGCCGGCGCCGACATCAGCAAGGCCCTAAGAGGAACAGAGGATCGCAGTGCTAGGCGGTGTCCCCGGGAGTGTAGAGGAACGGAAAAGCGGGACAGAGCACAGCTGCTGCCATACCCCGTGATTCATTGGCCAGAGTCTGCGGCTGGCGCATGAGGGTGGGGTGGTGGCATATACGACCCCAGTGCCCGGGATAAGCAGAGGTGCCTGAGGGGCAGTAGAGGACGGGTGAAGCAGCCCCGTAGCTACCACCCCATTTGAAGATTGGACGAGCCGTGGGGGGCCGCCGGATAGCAAAATTCAAGGGGCGCAGATAGTGGCGTAGACGGCAAGCTGCAGCAGCCCTGCGGGGGCAGGGTGAGGTCCCGGCTTACAGTGGGCCCCTGGATCGAGCACGCGGAGGAACCATTCCAGGCCTGTTCCCCCAACATACAAGAGAGAGACAGCACAGGGGGGCAGCGGCTGTGCTGAGGCGGTGAGCTGATACATTCAAGCGAGGCCCAGAGCGACACTGCGGGAGGGGAGTGCGCTAGAGACCGAGCCTCAATCGTGAATGCCTACATAGCGAGGGGTGGAGGCCTGCACCACTAAGCGCCTCCCGGTCCAGTCCCGAGCAGTGGTGGTGGGGTGAACACTGAGGCCGGTGCGGCCATTTATGGGAAGAGGGCCTGGCGAGGCCTTGCAGCGACCGAAAGCAGCAGAAAATAGCGCAGAGACATCAGGGGGAGGTCCAACGCGGCCGGCCCGACCCACAGAGCACCGACCAGAGCAACCGACTGGCGTGGGAAGCCGGGGTGGCAGCTTAACTGATGAGGTGAGCTGGTGTGGCAAGGCAGGGTCCGGAGCACCGCCGAGAGGGGGGAGTGCGGCTGGGAGCCAGGCCCTCACTGTGATTGCCTGCGCAGAGGTGAGTTGAGACCTTTGCCCCTGTATACCGAGTCCAACGCGGGTACTGGTGGGAGAGGGGCCTAGAGAGGCCTAGCAGCGCAAGACAGAAGCGCAGTACTGGCAACATAAGGAAAGAACTGCATTGCTGTGGGCCCCACCCCACGGCATTTCGGCCAGGGTTCCCGACTGGCAGGCGGGGGTCTGGGAAGAGAAGAGAGTGGCGCCACAGCCAGAGCAGAACCCAACCAATCGGAACATAGCAGACGAAGAGGAGCACAGACAAGACAGACCTGGCATCCCTGAGCTCAAAGCCCAGGTGGAGAACCGGATGGGACTAGCGGGGGCTACAGGAGGTCTAAGGTCACAGCAAGGATTGAGCAGGCCCGGCGGGCAACGGGCGCAGCAGCTGGAGTCGCGGTAATCCGGCCAGACACATCGGCTGGCGAGAGCGGTACGGGATAGCGGCCTAGAAGCACTGAGGGAGCAGGGTGTCTGAAGTAGACCAGGGAGCAACGGTGAGTGGCCCACTCCTGGACCCCTGCCCCATACCGCAGACATGTCCTCGATGAGACGGAAAAAAGACTGGACGCTGA
The DNA here is from genome assembly GCA_963921515.1 of Calotriton arnoldi. Classification (NCBI taxonomy): domain Eukaryota; kingdom Metazoa; phylum Chordata; class Amphibia; order Caudata; family Salamandridae; genus Calotriton; species Calotriton arnoldi. The sequence continues at coordinate 2,393,526 of CAWUFW010001708.1, forward strand.
AAGATATGTTGTCCAAAGGCCCACAGTCTGGTGGCAAAGAGGGCCGGTCGTCCCCGACAACGAAACTGCACCTGGAGCCGGAGGGAGCGGACGCCCCAATCACCCGCTCCTTCCTAGAAACACTGTTTAATACTTTGAGGGAGGATTTCCAGACACTTAAAAGCGGCAGGGGAAGTGAAGGAGATCCGTCGTGACGTGGATGCGATTGGCGAAAGAGTAACCAGCATAGAGGATCAGGAGCAGGCCAGAGAGGAAGAGGTGGTGCAGCTCCAACAGGAGGTGATTCGATTGCGGGAACAGCAGATCGATCTACAAGCGCACACAGAGGATCTCGAAAACCGCTCTAGGCGGAATAACATCCGCATGAAGGGAGTTCCTTCGGACGAAGAGGGCTCAGACATGGTTCAGTATCTGCAGGGGATGTTCCGCGACATCCTGGGAGTCCCGCCGGACTTTGAGATCCGCATCGACCGAGCACATAGAGTGGGATTGAGAAGAAGAGCTTCCGCGCCTCCGCCGGACATCTTCGCCTTCCTCTCAGACTTTCCCCTCAAAGAACGCATCCTAAGGGAGGCCAGGGCGAAGCAACCGGTCACGTATCTGGGTCACCCAATAGCTCTATATCAAGACTTGGCCTCTATCACTCTGCAGAAGAGGAGAGAGTTTAAGGGGGTGACCGCACACTTGAGGGAAAAGGGGATGGCCTACTCCTGGGGTCATCCATTTCGATTGATTTTCAAATGGAACAGTAAACTTCATCAAGTCAAATCTTTACAGGACGCCTGCAAGATTCTAGGACTGGAGCACCATAGTCCAGAAGAAACGGCCAGTCAGGAACACAGGCCCTCTCGGGAGCGATGGCAGGGAGTTGGACGGAGGCGCCCACCTGATCACATGCTGAGACCAGACCCCACAACCATGGCGCAGGAGCGGCGGTCGGCTCTGGAGACGGTCCTCAAGGACACAGCATCCCAAGACAGCTCATGATCTACGAGGGGACTACGAGGGGACTGCTATACGCAATAAAGATAAGCAGGGCGGGGAGAGGGGCTACTGGGAGCGGGGAGATGGCGAACCTTGGGCCACAACATGCTCCTTATACCTTCTTTTTCCAGGTGCCCGCGACTCCGACTAGCGGGCAATGGACAATTTTGGGGGGTTGGGGACTCAAGGTTGGGGTTAGGGAGGGGGAGGGTGGGAACTGGTGTGCTACGAAAAAGGGCTACACTGAAGGGGTAGGATGCAGGGACACTTAGAGCAGAGGAGGCGGAAGCCACACACCCAGGTAATGGGCTGGGGATCCCACGGGCAAAGAAGGCAGGCTCCACTATTAACCCATGCCACACACCACACTACAAGTAGTCACCCTCAATGTGAAGGGTCTCAACAACCCTATTAAAAGAAAATCCATACTGTCCTACCTGGAGAACCTAGGGGCAGATGTGTGTCTCATACAGGAGACTCATCTCCTCCCCAAAGATTGGCATCGGATGAAGTCCAGGGCATTTCCCCAACAATTCTTTTCTTCCACGACAGATAAAAAATCGGGAGTGGCCATATTGGTCACTAAGCGATTTGCTGGGAGGGTAGGGGATAAAGTGGCAGAAGTTAAAGGTCGCCTCTTAGCCTATAAGCTCTGGGTAGGGGGATCATCCCTAGTGGTGGGGTCCATCTATGTGCCTAACTCTGGGCAGGAGAAATTTCTGAAAGCAGCTCTCTCCGACGTCCTGAGCACGCAAGAGCGGTGGTTACTGGTGGGGGGGGGATTTAAACTTAGTCATGGATACCACACTAGGCAGATCCAGCCATCGTTACACCCAAACAGGAGAACTATCTAGTGAAGGGAAAAGTTGGCTACAATATAGAGGACTGGTGGTTGTCTGGCGGGTGGCTCACCCTCAAACCTCTCAATTTTCTTTCTATTCACACGCACGCTGCACTTATGCCCGACTTGACTACTTGTTAGGCACGACCGAACTGAACGACTTGGTAGGCGACGTAGACATCATCCCGGCAGCACTCTCAAGCACTCTCGGACCACGACGCGGTGACGGTGACCCTTCGTGTGCCCCCGACGCATAGACGGACGGGGGGTTGGTTACTCCGAGAAAGCATGCTTCACAGAGAGGCGGTGACGAAACAGATCTTCAAATGCATTACAGACTACCTAGAGCTGAACGACTCTCCTGACATTTCCCTACCCACTTTATGGGGGGCCCTCAAAGCAGTGGTGCATGAGGAACTGATCGCCATCTCTGCAGCTGAGAACAGAGAGCATAAGGATAAGCGGGAACATCTCACAGCACAAGTGCTAGAGTTGGAAAGGGTGCACAGCAGGACCGGTGCGCCTAGAGTTTGGCACCAATTGAAGGCGGCACGAGCCCAACTTGCAGGGCTAGATTTGGATAGGGCCGAATACGCAGCCCTCAGGCTCAGGCAGTCCTACTATATCGGGAGGACAAGACGGGGCGCATGTTGGTGAGTAAACTTAGGGCCCGTACCCAGCAAGCGAAGGTCCAGTCTCTCAAGAATGCTAAGGGGGAGGTGGTTGAAGAGGATGACGAGATTGCAAGGGCTTTTCAGGAATTCTACACTGATCTTTACCAGAGGGATGCACACCCAGGCCCCCGCATAGACACATACCTACAAGGTGCAAACACGACAGCACTAGCTAAGGCGGGGGCGGAGGTGCTAGAGGCGCCGATCCGGGTAGAGGAAGTTATAGGGGCGATATCCCACCTCAAGCTCTTGAAATCGCCGGGCCCAGATGGCTTTTCGGCGGGTTTCTATAAATCTTTTTGCCAGCTCTTAGCCCCGATCCTGACGCGGCTTTTTAACTCCTTCACTAGACCTGGGCCGATCCCTCCTGACATGCTGGCAGCCTCTATAGTGGTGCTTCACAAGCCCGGGAAGGATAAAACCCTTTGCGGCTCTTATCGCCCGGTTTCCCTCCTTAACGTCGACTTGAAGTTGTTCACCTGGGTTTTAGCGGCCAGGCTGGGCCCCTTGATGTCGGGCTCAGTTCGGATTTATTCACAATCGGCAGAGTAGCGATAACACCAAACGCATTCTTCACCTCGTCGACAAAGCCCACCGTACGAATATGGACGCCTTTCTGCTGTCGGTGGATGCCGAGAAGGCATTTGACCGGGTAGACTGGGACTTTCTGGATAAAACCCTGGCCCACTTCTGCCTAGGAGACCGGTGCAGAGCCTGGGTGACAAGCTGTTACAGTGGGCCCACAGCGACAATCAGGGTGAATGGGCTATCGTCTAGCCCTTTTGAGATCCAACGAGGAACGAGACAACGGTGCCCGTTGCCGCCCCTCCTCTTCGCGCTATATATTGAACCGCTGGCGCAGAAGATAAGTGTCAACCCCGATATTCTGGGCATTCCCTTTGGCGGGGAAAGACACTCCGTAAGCCTCTATGCGGATGATATCATTGCGACCCTTGAGACGCCGGAGCGTTCGGTGCCGGCATTCCTACAAACGTGTAGATGTCGGGAAGTCAATGATTCTCCGACTGGACCAACGAAGGGGGACGCCAGGGATGGGAGGGGACTCCTATGCAGGGATACAGACAATGAAGTCGATCCCATATCTGGGGCTTGAACTGGCTCCGTCCATACTACAGACGGTCACGCTAAATTACTCCAAGCTAGTCACCCAGATCACTAGGGAGCTACAGCACTGGAAGCATCACCAGCTGTCGCTGATGGGAAGGGTCGCAGCGATCAAGATGTCTATCCTTCCCAAGGCACTGTACCTATTCCAGACGATACCGGTTTGGCCCCCACCAGGAACTATCCCCAAGCTGCAGCAGGTGATACAGCAGTTCGTCTGGGCAGGGGCGCGCCCCCGTATGCGAAGGGAACTAGGCTATATGCGGGCTGATGAGGGAGGCCTGGGGATTCCGAATGTGCTGGAATACTTTAGGGTGGCGCAATTAAGGTACTTAGTAGAGTGGAGTAGACCGGAATCTGAAAAGAGATGGCTATTTCAGGACAGGGCGCTGGCGAAACTCTCCCTGTGGAAAGTCCCCTTCCTGAAGAGGGCAGATAGGCCACTGAATCTCCGGGGCTCACCCATAACGAATACTTTGCTGCGAGCTTGAGATGGGGTGGCCACTAGACGAGGCTTGACATCCTTCCCCTCCCCCATGACTCCTTTACTTGATAATCAGGAGTTTACACCAGGGCTGGACGAGAGGGCGTTTGCGGCATGGCGAGGGACGGAATGCAAAGCGGCAGGGCACTTACTTGATCCGGAGGGGATACTTCCATTTCCTGACTTACGACAAGACTACGACCTCCCGGAAACAGAGTGGTTTCATTACCTCCAGATTCGCCACTGGCTTCTCCAGCCGGAGTTACAGCCAAAAGTGAATAGGAAATTGACAAAATACAAGAAGTGGCTGGTGACAAAGCATACTGACAAGAAAATGATCTCTGAAATGTATGATATGCTGCGCCCGCCAACCTCTCCACAGCCCACCACCAGCCAGAAACGATGGGCGAGAGAACTGGGACGGGACCTTACGGAGAAGGAATGGAGGGACATATATTATAGGGCCAACCATACTGCACGCAACACCGCCAGCAGGGAAACCACCGTCAAGATAGCCACGTACTGGTACTTGACGCCGGTGCGACTGAACAAGGGGAACCCAGACCGTAGCCCGACTTGTTGGCGGGGATGCAGGGAGGAAGGCACCCTGGTGCACTTGTTATAGGACTGTAGGGATCTGACAGGTTACTGGACCAAGGTACTAGATGACGTGGACCGACAATTCGAGACAGAAATACCGAGGCTCCCAGGCTATGTTGTGCTGGGATTGCCTAACCCGTTGACCTACCCTTTAAAGTCTAGAAGGGGGAAACAGATGGGACTGGCCCTAGGGGCAGCACTCCAGAACATCTTATCGCATTGGGGGACACAGACAAGACCGACGTACACGGGGTGGCTACATAGATTATGGTACATCTTGGGGATGGAGCGGATACAACCCTCCCTCACTAACTCCGCTGTGGGCTTCAGAGAAATTTGGTGGCCGCTAGTGTCCCTATTGGCTATCGAATTGAACGAAGTCACCTGCCCGAAGAATCTTCGCCTTCTCCGATTCACAGCTCCAGACGAGCCAAACACGGATCTCTGATTGGAACTCTAGATATTGACCTCCATATCGGCCAAAACTGAGATGGGCCCTAAGCACACCAGTTCATGGGTGGGAAGGGTGGGGTGGAGGGTTAGTTGTTGTTCCTTTATTCCTTTGACATTGTTGTGTATTGGAGAACTCTTGATACGCTACAGCAGGTAACTACCTTAAAGAAGCACCCCATGGACATTGGAGGGGCCATACTGGCCGCACACAGACATCCCTTGCTGAAATGTATGTCCAGGAGGGGGGGTAACGGTGAAACCCGGAACGGGTTTAACAGATGTATATGTTGTTTCCTTGCTGCAGACTGTCAATAAAAACAAAATTAAACATAAAAAGAGGCCTGAAGCAAGGCTGCGTTCTGGTGCCAATTCTTTTTAATTTAGTTCTGGCGGATCTAAGCACTATTTTAGAGTCAGCCAACTCACATCCTCCAACTCTGGCAAACACAAAAGTGACCTTGTTACAATATGCAGATGATTTAGTTCTGCCGAACCTAACTGGGATTGGCCTGCAAAGAATATTAAACCATTTAGACCTTTATTGCACAGAAAACGAAATGACTATCAACTTCACAAAAACACAAGTTGTGATTTTTGGCAGGAAAGTCAATAAAAAGGGGAGCTGGTCATAAGGCGGGAAGACACTTCTCTGAGGCTCGTCGTATAAATATCTCGGCGTTTGGTTACAAGATTGGTTAATGCATCAATTCCATCACAATACTTTGAAACCAAAATTTGCCTCCTTAATTTCAGCTTTCCAACAACTATACTGGAAATTACAAAGTCCAACTTTCCAGCCACTACTAGCAGCAATAAAGGCCAAATGTATCCCAACTCTTTGCTATGGTACAGTTGTTTTCAAGTTTGGTACCTTTTTTAACTCTGTAAAAAGTAAGGTTTTTCGACTCTTGTTCCACCTCCCCAAGAGTGCATCACTGGCACAGATTCGATTAGAATTTGGTCTGACCAACCAAAAAATGGGTCAAACAGGCTGCCTTATCAAATACATATCTTTACTAAGGGCTTCTGATGAAACCACACTCCGCACCCTGCAGTGGGACGAAATCCAAAATAAAACTCAGCTGAATATAAACACTTGGACATTGGCTTTCGAGAAAGCATTAAAGGACCTGAAAGCAAAGGAGCAATGGAACTTGGTACTACCTCATTACTCCTTTAAGACTTTAAGAAAGCCATTAATAAAGAAATGAGGTGTTTGTCATGGAATAAAGATAGAGAGGAATTTAGTAAGAGAAGACATGCCTGAACAACTATTGACTCGTACAAACAGCCTCACCTACAGATGTATTTAATAACATTATAAAAATCATTTTATAAAATCAAGTTACTTCACCTAAGATTTGGTGTATGTCAAACACTGGAATATATCCCCAAATGGCAACCGATACCACAGGGTACCAAGTGCAGACTATGTCAAAGATATGAGGAAAGCCTAACACATATTATATCAATCTGTCCAATATTACTAACTTAACGTAAGATTTTATTGAAAAGACTTTTTAATTTACATCACATCAGAACTTGTTGACATGCCTTGCTTTTTTCCATGAAAGGGTAGACTCCGCAAATAATAGCTGCTTTTATAAAAAACATTCTTAAAACAGATCAATTATTGACAGCAAAGGATTGGTGAAGACTATGGGCCAGATGTACGACGTATTTTTTCATGCGCAAACAGGTTTGCGACCCGTTTGCGCATGCAAAAATACCTAAGTCTCATGTACAAACCCTAATTAGCAAGTCGCAATTTATTAGCGACTCGCTAATTAGGATTTGCGACTCGCTATTAGGAAAGGGCGTTTCAAGAGCGTCCCTCTTTCATAGCGAGTCTGAGCCCTATGTATGACTGTTTTGCAACCGCAATTGCAGTCGCAAAACAGTCGCAATTTACCTCCTACTTCAAGTAGGTGGTAAAGCATTCGCAAACGGGAAGGGTTCCCCAAGGGACCCCTTCCCCTTTGGGAATGCATGGGAAAATATTTTTTAAGGGCAGGCAGTGGTCCCAGGGGCCACTGCCTGCCCTTGAAAAATGAAACAAAAGCGTTTCTTTTTTTTTTGTGGTTTTTAATGCATCCCATTTTCCTTTAAGGAAAACGGGCTGCATTTAAAAAAAAAAAAACCTGCTTTATTGAACAACAGTCCCAGACATGGAGGTCTGCTGATCCCAGCAGGCCACCATACCTGGGAGGGCCAGCGATTCCTAATGGGTTCGCAAATTGCAAGTGCCTCATGAATATGCATGAGGCATGCAATTTGCGACCCCATTAATAATCGCCAACACTGTCTCAGACACTGTTGTACATTTGCATTAGCGACTCGCAAATTGCGACTTGCAATTGTTCGCAATTTGCGATTCGCTAATGCAAATGGTTGTACATCTGGCCCTAAGTAATCTATAAATACTTAAATGTGACGAAACAGGAAAATGACTGGGTATTATACAAAGTGACAAAGTTCTTACATTGGAGCGGAATGTAATAAATACTCTAATATGCAAGTACACATTTTTAATATTTTTAGTAATGGTATTTTAACGGAAAAGTTTCAAAACTCAATTTATAGCCAAAAGAAGCTGCTACACTTAATGAATTTTAAACTTTTATTGTATCTATCGATCTGTGCAAATATTATGGTTTTAATTAACTGAAATAAATAATTTTGAACCTTGAACCTTTGTGTATAAATGTGTTTTTTCTCTCGTACATAAACTAGGGCCCAGATTCTGAAAAGTTAAGGCGTCAGGTTAGCGTTACTTTTTTAATGCTAACCCGATGCTAAACCCGTTTTGGGAGTCACAAACCAACGCAAATAAATATTTTGTGTTGGTTTTAATGGAAAAGTAACGCAAAGCAGTGCAAAGTGCTGCTTTGCATTACTTTGTGTTAAGAGGATGCCAAATGGGTGGTGTATGGGCATTCCCAAGCAACCACTCATGCTTTTTGATGCCAGACCGGATTACCTAATTTTAGTGGAAAGTGTTTAGCAGCAAAAATGTACGCAGCTGAAAAGCATGTGTTAAACGGAGAAATGTGCAGCACACAAAGTAGGAAATGCTTTTGGTCATTTCTAAGGATAGCGTTTTTTTACAGGAATGGTGCTCTTTCTGTACAAAACCTAATCTAGACTCAGGCACGCACCCTAGCGCCTTGGCGCTAAGGTGTGTGCCTGGCGCAGGGCAGCTGAAATCAGCATCCGCACAAGGGAGTGGGAGGAGAGTGCCATTTCTCTGTGAATATGGGGCTCTCCTGCTCTCTCCCTGTCAGGCAACACAGCACAACCTCTTAGAAGGCTGTGCTGCATTGCTTGACAGTGTTCAGAATCTGGGCCATGGAGTTTGAAGTTTGCCCTGGTTTTATATGGGGAGATTTTTGGGGACACAATGTTGGATTCAGAATTTATGCGAGATTCATATTTCTCGCTGCTTTCACCTCATTTTCAATGACTTCCTACCCATGTAGGAAATATTCCTTACTGCATTAATGAATGGTTAAGTGCACTGGTTTTATGAAATTACAAAGCCCAGAATAAAGTTCACTGCAGCATCTATTTTTAATAATCAGTAGATGATATAGCATCATGATAGTATAGACGCAGGGTTGGGGTTGGTGGAGATGCAGACAACATGCAAAAGAGGTTGGTTATAGTTTGGTAGTTCATTAACTTCTGGAAGTTAGACACACTTCATCGCTAGACAATTTCTGAAAAGGGAACTGCGCATTCGTCTGCGTTAATTTAATGAAAATTGAGTTCACGAAGGCAGCGTCAATGGCCGGAAGGTCTCTCTTGTGTTGACATTGCCGTCCTAGAGATGTATTAGGTGTATAATGCCATTGAACCTCGGGAGGATCGGGTCATATAATCTAATATTCATCACGGGGTATAAGTTTTACAACGCTACCTTTAAGCAACGAGGCTGGATATTAATATGGTGATGTATGCATTCTTTGTATCTGAGTAAAATTACCATTCAGGAATGAAATGCCTCTATGCTAATCAGGCATAAAAATACAGATAAATCTCTGAAAATGGACATGCTTTCCAGTTTTGCAATATATCTGCATTCGAATCATTTACTTGGGAACAGATTTGGACATGTGCCTCTTTAGTGGCTGAACTGTCAGCGTTCCTGTTCCTGACAGGATAATTCAGAGATGCACAGAGCTCTCGATGAAGAGATCACATTAGGCTTGGATGAACAGCTCAGATAATGCTTAGACTATCCAGTTGGATAATTGTTTCCATAATGATCCCATTCATTAGGTGTAGCTGGAAGGGCAAATCTGAAATAATTCCTTTGAGCAAAGATTTTGCTATCAAATTTTGCTGCTGATAGAGAAATTCGTATTTTGACATTCACACAACATGATTGTTTCAGTTTCCTTTCACCAGGTACATTGAATCGCTACAGTTCGAGAACAGATACAATTTTATGAAGGATAATAGCCTCAGAGGATGTTCCGTATTCGGCATCCATCGTGAAATTAGTTCGAATGAACTTTGCAAGTACAGAATGATGGAGAGAAAATGTACTGAGTCCATGAAGGGAGCTGCTTTTGAAAGAGTTAAACACAACTGTGCCTTTATATATTAAATCGCCATGATTAGCCATTTTAGGTCAGACCTAGGGTCATATTTATCAAAGGGTTGTGTCGCTTTTGCACCACGCAATGAGCGACACAGGACCCTTGGGTAGCTCTCAGTGGCTTCATAAATACAGAGTAAAGCAACGTAGTACAAATCACTGTCCTGTATTGCTCTGCCCCAGGGAGGCATTTCATTGGTGGTGAGTGGGTGTTCCAATGCAAAACCCATGGATTTTGCCGCATTCACAGATTTATCATAAGTGGTAGACCTGGGAATGCGTCAAAACTTCTTCGCATCCCTAGGGGAGGCGTAACGAGGAAAAATATATTTTTTTCTCCTCGTTATTTCCTCTTTCCAGGTTTCCTAAATTCTGCACATAGAAAGAGGACAATGCCTCAGGGGATTGTTTTTTTTCCAGAAAGGTGTACCTTCCTGCACATAAACAATCTGCCTGCCTGCATTGATGCTAGGCATCACATTGTGGGCCAGTGCTGGGAAAAGGCAGGCATGTGCTGCATTATGTTAAATATGGTGCATTTCTGCCCTTTCCCTGTCACTCAGCGCAGCAAGGTGACTTGCTGTGTTGTGCTGCATGACTTCTTAATAAATATGCCCCCTAATGCATTAGACTGAGGTCTGCCACCTGTGTAAGGGCACTGCCACTTGTGCCTGCAACTTGGCATGGCAAAAATAAATTTGCAAGCATATTCTCAAAAAGCAGAAGACAAATTTACGCTGAGCTCCTCTTTGTTGCTCAAGGGACTTGTCTTTGCCCAGTCTGCTTTTTAGGTCTCGCCTAGCGACGCAGCGCGAAGCGCTGTCGCTAGCGAGATCTATTGTTGTTGACTTGAGTTTGGAAGGGGGACAGGAGATGTGCACTTTCGGCCGGACAGGCGATGTGGACGCTCACGGCGTCTGTTTAAGCTTCAGCCCAGACAGCCGATGTGCACGCGTACGGCTCGCGGCGTTATTACAACTTCTGCTCGCACCATACGCGTGCACATCTCCTGTCCAGGCGCGGCGCGCTTACGTCAGCACGCGTATGACTCGTCTCCCTCAACGCGCGCATGGTGTGCTTTCGCTTTCCTTCCGGCGTTTCAGCACACGACCCGTGATCAGACACACAGCGCTCCTAGCTGAGGTATTGCCAATGTTCAAAATGCCGTGGGCCGCCTCCATAGCAAGCTGAAGGCTGAAGTATCCGTTTAACAGCCTCCACGAGCTCCCAGGTCTGCTTTAGCTCCGCCCCTGGGACCGTCACAATTGGACAGGAAGATAGAGCTTCGCTAACTTTTATTGGGCGGTTATGCCGTCAGTCTTGTGATGCTGCTCCTGCACTTCCGCGTTCAGGCTGTACATTCGGAAGACAGGTTTAGGGCTCAGTTGAGCAGGTGACACTGGTGCAGCAGAGGTGGCTGTCCGCTAGCTCCCAGAGCAAAGTTAGGCGCACGCAAGAGAGGAGGCGGAGGCTTCCGGTGAGAGTAGTGAAGCAGAGCCCGCGGGGCTTCAGTGTGAGTACCCTCAGCATGCCCACTGTCTATACTTTATACCATATACCCAAGGTGTTGCTATCACCATGTCCTTCCCAGGGTACGACAACTCTGCTCGCCACTTGCTGTGATCACGGCATGTCAACCCGGCAAACTGTTGATCACAATGCCAGGCCAGTGATGTGCTCAGGCAGGACTTCCTCTACACCAAGCACAAACCTGCGTTCATCCTGCCTCAGAGCCAGGCCAGGTCTCTGTCCACTCCATGGCTAGACCCCCCTCCCCCCCCCGGCCCCCTTCGTCAGATTCAGAGTCTGGCCACCAATATGATTATTTCATGATCAGCCCACCGCACACGCCTTATCTAAACTAGCTTCAGGCAGGCACCTTACCGAAATGAGGTAAAGATCACCACCCAACCCACCCTGATCACCAGCATACATACTTAAGGGGTAGAACACCACCACAACACCACCTGGCCCATCGCTGTTGCCAACCACCGCTCTGCCCCTCTCCTGTCAACTTGTCCACTGGTCACCATAGTGTGTCATCACCACCTTACAGTCATGTCTCTTGCGGCGATGCAGCCCACTTTAACATGTTGCCACCGCACTTCCCATCCCATCGCCCCCTAAGGTGGTGACATATTTACTGTGAAATTCAGTGTACATTGAACCATATTTCTCTGAGAAATGTTGGTAAAAGTTCTGTTTTGGTGGGCTCACTTGCCAAAACAATTTTAAGGAATCTTACATTTGTAACTGTATCACGCACTACAAACGTGATCTTCTCAAAGCGCACCTCCAATCTACAATTAGTCTTGTTTAAATGAGTCAGTATTTCTCATTGGTATTGATTGATTGTTAAATATTCCTTTTCTACTTAGCAAAAGTTACGTTTTGTGGGAGTAGCAATGTAAATTCTCTCACAGCGAGCTAATCAAAATATTTGTGCATAAGGAGAGGAGTGACTGAACCCCACCCTGTTCCGTTGGAAATTGTAAAATGTTGGCATGTGTGAATGAGCGAAGTGCTGCACTCCTGTTTGTAAGGTGCGTGCATGTTGAGAAGCACATAGCGAAGCGATTCATAAAAGCACGCTTTTTTTTTTACTTTGCCAAGGAAGAAGAGAACAATTACAACCCCCCGTACTCACTTTAGTCTGCACGGTTGTCATCTTTGCATTTGTTCTCTGTGGAAAGCAACTTTTCTCTTTCAAGTGTAAGTGGGCACATCACCAGCTGGCACTGGTTTCTGTGTTCTTAAGGCTCTGGTTAGGCTAGATGTGTACTGAGCACACGTGAATTTGGAGAGAGTCGATGATGACTCATATGACCGTGTTTTATGAGGAAGTCCTTTATTGTAAATTGTGAAACTGCTTTCAGAACTACTCTTGGCAGCGGGGTCGATTATATTGACTGTTGTTGGTGCTTATATAAAAGTAACGGATGGTGCCAGAGTATATAGCGTCTTCTTCTGTTTCAGTGTCTGAACTTTAGTAAACGGCCTACTGAAGTGTTTTTATTGTGTGGACCGTCTGCTTTCTACAGGAGTATGTTTAAATTACTTTTTTGTGTGTGCATACCTCCTAAGAATAACTGTTAAACACAAGGGATTAATTTTAAGCAATGCTTTTGGGATGGTAACTTGCAAGTTGTAACCTACCATTTCAGGCCTTTTTCGTAAATCAAATCAGGCGGCTCATTCAACAAGCATTTGCAATGCAATAGGTCTCGCATTTACGCGAGTTTGAGCTATTGACATTGCAAATAACTGCCTTTTATTTTTGTTTTTAAAACATAAATAAGGCATTGTCATTTACAATGCCAATAGCTTAAACTCGCGTAAATGCGAGACCTATTGCATTGCAAATGCTTGTTATACTAGGGATTCACAAATATGTGCTTAATATATTTGTACAGTTAAAAATATTTGTTTCATGAGTTTTTAGTGCTGACATCACATAATAACAGTGGGCTAAATTGTACATACCTGTACTTCTTTGTCCCTGTGTTTACTAGTTGCTTTCATCTTTAAGACTTAGGGTCTCATTTACAGTTGGACAGATGTGTTGCTCCATCACAATTGTAACCGATATTCCCTAGGCCTTATTACAAGTGCATTAAATACTATTGCACTTGTAATAAGGTAGATGGTATATCCGTTACATTTGAGACAGAGTAACCCATCCGCCAACTTCTAAATTTGGCCCCAAAACTTCTGTGTGTAAGACTTTCCAGATCTTAGCCCTAACAACCACGATGGATAATGTAAAAGGTGGCTGGGAAAAAGAGATCCTTCTTGGTTTTTCCTGTTGCAAATTCGTTACAGATTCCATAAATAAAGAAACATTGCCATGCGCACTTGAACCCTCACCTATCCGCAATGCTAGGAGCCCTGGGGGCTGCATGCACAGCCCGCAAGTCTCCAAAGGAGCGTTGGAAGCCCCTGACCCAGCCAATCCTTGCGCTGCTCTCGTGCATGAGAGCAGCGTCTAGATTGCCTCAGGAGTTGCGGGAGGAGGGGTGGGATTGGAGGGCCGAGCTGGAGCAGTGAACCGAGGCAAAGTCACAAGAGTTCTTTTCACTGTGGCTGCGAAGGAAGGGACAAGACCAAACGATGAGTACCTGCTCATTTTTGTTTATACAACTAAAAAAGTGCCTTTCTGATTTTGTAGTAAAGCCTGTCCATTTTTAACTGCCGGGCTGTGATATTAATTCCAGATCACGGCCTGTCCAAACTTGCCACGTGTTGTTTTGTTTTTAGCTAAGTACGCCAATGGGACCCCGGGGGAAGTAGGGTCGCAGACCAGTCTTCCCCCGGGGTTTTCGCGCAGTATGGGCTGGAAGGACATGCTGTGAGGGGTCAGGGGGTTGATCTGGGTGTGGGGTCTTGGGTTAGGGTTTATAAGGGCCAGGGGAGGAGTTTCGTCCTCTTCCTGCGCCCAACGTCACTGGGGAGGGTTGAAGAATTTTTTGAGTTTTGGAGAGTGTAGGCAGGGTGGGAGACATCATAGGCAGCCAGCCGATCAGTCGATTGGCGGGGAATAACATTGGTGGTTGTGTAGGATAGTGCCATGGGGAGTCTACTTACTGTTTGTCCTTGATGGCGACACCCGACGCGGAGGCTGTCCGCGCCGCGCTCCGGGTGCTTGGTCAAGCAGGCCGGGAGGACCTCCTGTGGCCTGGCGTGTTGCAGCAGGCGTGGGTCGGGATGGCCTGCACGCCTAGGACGGCGCCTGCAGGAGTCGCTGCAGCAGTGGTGGCATGTCTGGAAGAGCCACCACCGGGAAAGAAGACCACAGCAGGTAGCGGGCGGGGGCAGCCCAAAAGAGAGGCCGGGAAGCGCGAGGCAGGCGGCAGAGCCTGCCTGCGTGCCTGCGCGATGACGCGAGTATGCCTAACTCGCTCACAAGAGGGGGAGCGGGCGGAAGGCCTGCACGCACGGCGGCGCAGCTTTGCAGATGAAGGCCCAGATCCTGAATGCGGCGGTGGGGGAGGGCGGGGCGAGACTGTGCCGCCCCGGCTGGGCACTGGGTCTGGCAGTGTGCTGGTTTGGGCCGCGGGAGGGATGGGGGGGACAGTCACATGGGCGAGGAACAGGCTTTGAACCTGTCTGGTCGTTTTGGGGAGCAGACAGGCCAGGAAGGGCAATGGGAGGATTCACCATTGGACCCGTCGTGGAGACCCGGGCCAGGGCCCACCAAGACCTGTGAGGGAGTTGGGGCCTCCCAAATTGCGAACCCACACCCCCAGGGGGTGAGGCCCGGGGGGCAGTGGGGACAGTTTGTTAGCACAGGGGGGGCACAAGGTGGTGGGGGACAGAGGCAGGAGCCCTCCTCCCCTGCTCCCCAGCTGGGAGGGGATGTCTTTAGAAGAAAATATCCGGGATCAGTGCAGGCTGATCCAGGAATCCTAACAGAGGTGGGAGGAGCAATGTGCCAGCAGGGGGGTCAGGGACGTGGACCTCTGGGGAAGGGGGTCCCCTACCCCCACGTCAGAGGAGGAGGCAGCTGCAGCAATGGAAGAGAGTGTTCAGGGCCCCATGGGCAAGTGGGTGCAGGTGGAGGAGAGGAGCCACCCCAAGACGGGGTTAGGAACAGCCGAAACGGCTGGGAGACCCAGTGGTGTTGGGGCCTCCTCAGGTTGGAGGAGCCTGGGGGGGGGCAAACCAGTGGCCGAAGCTGGTAGATTGGTGGGGGGACCGGCGGGGCGCAAAACGGTCAGAGGTAGCAGGGGGGTCCGCGGCGGCCCACCCTCCCACAAGGGATCGGGCAAGGCGGCGGTCGCGGAGGATGCGGGTGTGGTGCTTGGAAAGAAAGGAAAAGGACAGAAGAGAGCGGTGCGTGAAGTGATGTGGACGCATGCAGACATTGAGTCTGAGTTGCAACTGGATTATGGTGAGGAGAGTGATGAGCTGGACGAAGGTGAGGTGAGAGATGATGATGATGAGG
Source organism: Calotriton arnoldi (assembly GCA_963921515.1). NCBI lineage: Eukaryota > Metazoa > Chordata > Amphibia > Caudata > Salamandridae > Calotriton > Calotriton arnoldi. The sequence continues at coordinate 2,409,234 of CAWUFW010001708.1, forward strand.
AATTGACGCGTGCGATGGAGGGCGGCCTGGGAACGGCAACGAAGAAGCTTGGTGTTTTGCAGGAGGCAAGTGCGGCCAAGGGCAAGACGAAGGCGATGAGTCAGAAGAGGACAGGCACCAAAGGGCCGGATCAGGAAGCACGCATGAGCCTGGCAGGTGAGGGCGACTGGTGGCGGTTTGGGACGGGGGTCCCAAAGGTGGGTGAAAGAAGGCCTGCCGGTCAGTGGGTGTGGGAGAGGGGTCTGTGAGGGACGCGGGAACGGCGGCAAGCGCAGTGGTGGTGCCTGCGGCGTAAGGTAAAGAGACTGGGTCAAAGCACTTGGCAGTGGCTAGTGTTCAGATGGACAAAATTGAAGGTGGGGAAGGGAAGGACGAGACGAAAGAGGACAAACATCAGAAGAAACTCCCCTATATGGGTTTGGCCATGCCGTTAGGGTCGCACTTATCAGACAAAACGAGAAACAGAATTTGGAAGCACGAATACGTGGACGTTTTCAAACTCTTGCATAGAGAGATCCAGGCAAAGGAGGGGTCGAAAGAGGAAGAGTGGGAGCTGACCAGAAGGCCCAGAGTTCCCATTAACATGGAGAACTGGACCTCAGCTTTTCTGATATATGCCAGTATTTATTGTGAAAGGCATCTTGATAGGGCCATAGCATTATTGAAATACATGGACATCATCCGGAAGGCACAGAGGCCGGGGCGGGTGGAAATAACGTTAGCACAGGAAACACAGGTCCACCACTTAAGCAAGGGGGAGACAACACGGGAGCCTGTTGGAACTACAAGGGCTTTTGTTCAAGATACCCCTGCAAATTCAAACACAAATGCTCCAAATGTGGGGGAAGACACGCACTCACGCAGTGTTACACGTTGGCCACACCGTCAGAGCAGTGGCGGGCCAATAAGGGAAGAGGACAGGCTGGGCCAAAGGGCTCCTACCCCAGTTAAGATCGAGGTCATGGGCCCGTGGCTCTCAGAATACCCTGACAGAGAAGCCGCGCTAAAGATACACTGGGGATTTACTGAAGGTTTCTGGGTGGGTTATCAGGGTCCTAGAGAAAGACGGTGGGCAGAAAATTTCAAATCGGCCAGAGAGTTGCCTGAAGTGGTGGCGGCAAAGTTGAAAAAGGAAGTTGAGGAAGGCAGGATAGTGGGCCCGTTTGTCGATTGGCCTGTAGAAGACTTGAATATTTCATCTCTAGGGGTGGTCCCGAAGAAAGAGCCAGGAGAGTATAGGATGATACACCACCTATCCTGGCCGGAGGGGAGGTCTGTTAACGACTTCATTGCAGAAGAGGATTCGAGGGTGCTGTATGCCTCAGTAGACAACGCAATCCGCATAGTAAGGTTGTGTGGGCAGGGGGCGGAAGTGGCAAAATGCAATGTGAAGTCAGCTTTTCGTCTCTTGCCTATACACCCTGCAGATTTCTCGTTGCTGGGGATGCAGTTTGAAGGGGCCATCTTCGTAGACAAGGTCTTGCCAATGGGCTGCGCGATCTCTTGCACATTGTTTGAAATGTTCAGCACGTTTCTGCAGTGGGCTTTCATGAAGATAAGTGGTCACCGGGAAGTGTCTCATTACCTGGATGATTTCTTATTCATTGGAAAAGGTAGTTCAGGAGACTGCGGCACTGCATTACTTCAGTTTCAAGACATGGCGCAGCTTTTTGGGGTTCCCTTAGCGCCGGAGAAAACAGCTGGTCCCAGCTGTAGATTAACGTTCCTGGGCATCGAACTCGATTCGGTCCTGTGGTTGGCCAGGTTGCCCGCAGGGAAGGTGGTGGAAATACAGGCTTTCCTGTTATGGGTGATTGGCGAAAAGAAGATTGATTTGAGGACGGTGCAACGACTGATGGGTTTCTAGAATTTTGCTTGCCGGGTGGTGAGAGCTGGGAGGACATTTTGCCGACGCCTGGGCATGGCCATGTCTGGGGCAATGCTACAACACCACAGAGTCAGGATTTCAATGGGTGTCAGAGCGGATTTGCGGATATGGCATACATTTTTGACAGACTTTAATGGAGTGTCGTTGGACTTTGTAGAGGACAGGACGATCTGGCAAGTTCAAATCTTTTCTGATGCAGCAGGGGCTTCTGGTTTTGGTGTTTTTTGGGATGGTCGATGGTGCGCTGAAGAATGGCCAGGCCATTGGATGGAACAAGGGAGGAGTATAGCTTTCCTAGAGTTTTTTCCTTTGCTGGTGGCTTTGGCTGTGTGGGGCCCATAATTTCAGAATAGGTTGGTACTGTTCCATGTAGACAACATGACGGTAGTGGAGCTCGTGAACAAACAGAGAGCGTAGGACCTGAGGGTCTTGCGGCTGCTGCGTAGTTTCATGCTGAAATGCTTACAATTGAATGTAGTATTTTGGGCGCGGCATGTTCCAGGGGCAAGTAATGACATTGCGGATGCTTTGTCTCATTCGCAGTGGCAGCGATTCCGGCGACTGGCACCTGGAGCGGATGCATGCAAGACAGAGCTGCCGGACAGCATCTGGGCCTGGGGGGAGTGAGAGTGATAGGCTTGGTTGAGAAGTCTATAGCGGAATCTACAAGGCGTAGCTACAGGCTGGCGTGGGCTGAATTTGGATCGTTTATGGGCTGGACCGTGGATGCATGGAACATGTCACGTCAGGACACTGAACAGGGAGTTATGCATTTTGTTCTCAGTTGTATTGAAAAGGGTTTGTCACAGACTATGATAGCCGGGAAGTTGGCTGGGATTCTTTTTACAGTAAATTGTACGCAGGTTTTGACCCTGCAAAAGATGAGTTACTAGGTAGGATGTTGAAGGGTTGGGGTCGGGAGCGGGGGGAGGGGATGGGTGGAACACCCAGGGAGGCCATTACTTTTGATCTGTTACAGCAGTTGTTGGGGGTTTTTGCCTCATTGTTGTTATGATGGTTACGAGGTTTCAGTTTTCCGTCTAAGCATGTTGTGGATGTTTTTTGGTGCGTTTCGGGTTTCGGAACTGTTAGGCACACAGGGGCGGCCGGGGAGAGCTTACTATGAAATACGATTGGATGGTGCAAAACTGGGGATTTGGCTGGGGCATTCGAAAACGGATCAGGCGGGGAGGGGAAAATGGGTGTGGTTGAATGAGACTGGGTGCATGGGGGCGTGCCCAGTGTGGGAATAGCGAATGTTCTTGGGCGGGGCAAGAGGGCGGTCTGGTGAAATATTTTGTCATGCGTCCGGAGGGAAGGTGACGGCTTTTCAGTTGTAGGCGGTACTGCGCATGACGTTGAAGAGAGTAGGTTAGGACCCGGCTAGGTACGGCATGCACTCATTCCGCATTGGGGCAGCCACAGCGGCGGCACGACTGGGCTGGTCATGGGATAGGATACGTCAAATTGGGAGGTGGAGGTCCAGGTGCTGCAAGAGATACGTGCGCAAATGAGTGTGGTTGGTGGTCAGGGTAGGGGGGAATCTTGCTGCGCTTCAGGAAGTCAGCCTCAATGTATGTTCTAAAATATTTTTCTTGTCATAGGTTGTGTGGGTGGTCCAGGGACCAAAACGGTTACTTGGATTGTTGGACACTCTTTCGTACATTGGGCAGCCAGATATGCAGATCGACAGGTCTACGGACGTAACCTGGGTCTGAAGAGCAGCCACCATGAGGTGCATTGGTGGGGTAAAGGAGGGATGCGTTGGGGGGCATTGTTGCCCTGGCTGGCAAGAATGATATCGCAAAGAGGCTGTCCGGATATGTTGGTCCTGCATCTGGGGGAAAATGACTTGATACGTTTGTCAGGATTGGCGGTATAACAACAGATGCAGAGGGCTCTGGAAGTTATGAAACGAAATCTGGCGGGAACCTGCATTGTATGGACAGAGTTCGTACCGCGAAAAGTATGGAAAGGGGCAGTGAAGCCGGCGGCAGTTGAGAAAGCCCGCAGGAAGCTCAACAGGGCAATGAGAGTTTTTTGTGCCTTCAGGGACATCAAAGTAATTGGTCATGTTGGGCTATGACTGGAGGAGCCTTTGCTTTTTAGGGACGATGGCGGGCACCTTTCGCAATTGGGGAACGCGTATTATATGATGGAGATGCGGGATGTGATAAGCAAACTGTGGAATGAATCTATTGGTGTCGCAGAGAAGTGACAGAGTGAGGGCGAAAGGTGCACGGTTGAAAGAGGTGGGGCAGGTAACCGCCCTACGGGGGTTACCTAGTTGGCAGTATTTTGGAGGGGTGGGGAGTCTTGGACGGGCACACCCACCCCTCCGGGGGGGTGAGAAACAGGTGAGTCGGCGGGAGATACTGACGAGGATGTTGAAAGATAAGCGAGGAGGTGTATGGAGAGTTGGAAGAGGCACAGAGTGGAATGGGAAGTGAGCGGCAAGAGTGAGGGGAGAATGGACGAGGTGATTGAAATGTTTTGGGTTTGAGGACGGTTGAGTTAAAATTGATGTTTTGGTTAAGGTATTGTGTTATTACAGCCTGTCCTAATAAATGGCCTTTTACGCGTCAAGAACAGCGTGGAGTGTATTTATTGCGTGATGCGGCCCCGGGGGAAGTAGGGTTGCAGACCAGTCTTCCTCCTGGGTTTTCACGCAGTATGGGCCGGAAGGACATGCTGTGTGGGGTCAGGGGGTTGTTCAGGGAGTGGGGTCTTGGGTTAGGGTTTATAAGGGCCAGGGGAGGAGTGTCGTCCTCTTCCTGCGCCCAACGTCAGTGGGGAGGATTAAAGAATTTTTGGACCACCCACCCACCCTACATGTGGTGGAGGGCAAGGTGCGGGGTAGGTATAGCGTGCCAGTTTAGGACAGGTTGTTCAGGTTGGGTCTGGCAGTATTTTGGAGGGGTGGGGAGTCTCGGACGGGCACACTAACCCCTCCGGGGTGGTGGGGGAGAAACAGGTGAATGATGGGGGTGCGGGATGCAAGGGTGCGTCGGCGGGAGATACAGGAGAAGATGTTGAAAGATAAGCGAGGAGGTGTATGGAGAGTTGGAAGAGGCACAGAGTGGAATGGGAAGTGAGCGGCAAGAGTGAGGGGAGAATGGACGAGGTGAATGAAATGTTTTGGGTTTGGGGACGGTTGAGTTAAAATTGATGTTTTAGTTATGGTATTGTTTTATTACAGCCTGTCCTAATAAATGGCCTTTTACGCTTCAAGAACAGCGTGGAGTGTATTTATTGCGCAATGTCTTTTTGCTAACTTGTAAATGTAAATTGCCTTGTTTCTATCAAGTTGCTGTTTTTTCATGCTAAATATAGAGGTCTGGGTGCAAGGCTAGGTTTGATTGCTGTGAATCAAGCCGTAGTTCAAGATGACCGTGGGAAGAAATGAAGTGTATGCCGGTGCCGGTGTTGTGTAATATTTGGTATCCCCTCAGGATCGTGTAATCCCTGCTCTTCGGCAGACTCCGGACGTCCTGCCTATTGGACATCTTGGACGGCCCCCAGCAGCCCCGCCCACCCCAGGAGAGGCGAGCCTCGGCTCCAGCAGGCAGAAGCAGCAATGCACCGAGCCGAGCAGCTGAAGGCATGCACGCACCCCTCGCTCTGCTTACAGACACTCAGAAAGGGTTTCAGTAAAGAAATGAACTGTTTCTTTGTTTATTCTACCGTGACCTCTGACTAGTTGAACAGACAGCCTCAAGTTGTTAACTAAATGTAAAACAAAGCAGAAAAATAAACGGAGTTCTCGAATGCTCGAATATCATTTACTTAACATATACTGTTACGTGTCAAATTATAATTTATTTAACATATATTGTTATGTGTCAAATTATCCTTTATTTAAAATATATGTTTATTTGTAGGACTATAGTTCACGATCTTTTGTTTATTTTCAATAGTGTTTATGGACTCAGCTTTTTCAGAAGTTTGAAAAGTGTCTTTTGCAAATCATTTTACATTTATTATGTATAGCCTCGTGAACAAAGGGGAACAGGTTAGTGGGACAGGCTTTCTCCGTAATCTGGACATTTTCTGGAAAGATGACCTTCGAATTACTTTACTAATCTTCCACTCGAGAGGTGTGAGGAGTTACACTTAAAAGCAAGCTCAGATGAAATGTTCAACCCATATGCATTAGCTTTATGTCCAGGCAATGTTAAGGTTCGGTGTGTGTGGTCTTGTGCTTTGGAAGGCAGATGTTTAGAACAAGCATTTGCAATGAAATAGATCTAACATTTTTTTTTTGTTTGTTAGAGCTAGTGGCATTGAAATGGAAATGTTTTTAACAGTTATGACTTTTGTATTAGCAATGTAGAGGCAATAGAAAGTGATAAATCCTTTTTTACATTACTGATGGCAACCTTGTTTGTGGCACTGAGGCGGTTCACTGTTGGGGTTAAAAAGGGCACTAATGTAAACGTGTCTGATATGCTGACTATTACAACAGTAACAACAGTAGCGTGTGATGCGAGCAGCAACTGCCAATGTAACAGTCCAGTTCCATTAACAGTTTATAACACGGGTTTACAGATTAATCTAAGCACTCCCGGGGTCCACTGTTTGTCAGAGAACGGGGACAAAGGGATGATAGGCGATTTGGCCAGGGTCACACAGTTTGAATATGTGATCAATAAAAGCGGTATGTGGCAGAAGGCTAAGGCGGGGTGTGAAGGGAGCACTTACGGCTACGTATTGGAGGAAGAGAAGAGGTAAAAACATAAATAGCGATTTGCCACACGTAATACACATGGTTGCTTTAATTAAAAGCTCCTCCTTGTTTTTAGGTAGTAGGAAACAACAGATAAACAGTGTCAAAGTGCAGTAAGCCGGGACTGTAGTTTCCTCATCCCACATGTGAGAATTTCTCCATAGAACAAATTCTAAATGGGGTATGGGGAGAGGTTGTGAAGGAGCAGCAACGAAGGGCAATATATGGGATCAGTCCTGGAGGGGGAGAATGTGGTTTATCTGTGGCTGCCTCATGCCAGGCACTTGCAGCCCATGCGCCCTGGCACTGACTGGCCGCTGGACACAGGGCCAGCAGTGTTAAAAAAAAAAAAACCTAACGCTCCTGCCTGGGCTCCACAGTGATACCAGATGCCCACATGGTCACCATGGGGTGCGGAGCACCTCACTAGTGTCCGATGCCTGTCCTCATCATGCCAGCAGTGCCACCCCTGACACACGGCTCCCCTCTGGCTGCAGTGGGCACGGTTTGATCTACTGCAAGTGTGTGTCTGCATGTGTATCTGCGTGCATGTGTGTGGGTGTGTGTGAGAGAGAGAGGCTGTCTGTGTGTTTGTTTCTGTCTGTCTGTCTAGGTTTCTGTGTGTATGTACAAACTAGGTGAAGCGGCAGAGACTACAAAACGGATGGAAGCAGCAGGAGCTGCAGGCTTGTCTGGGCAGTTGGAGGGCTCACTTGCAGGCATGTCTGAGCTATGCAAGCAGCATTCCAGCGTGAGGGAGAGAGCAGAAGGAAGGGAGAAGCAGAAACAGAGAAGGAGGGGTGGAAAGAAAAAGCAGCATGGCACAGAGGGCATGCTGCACTGCTTACTAAAAGCATAAAATATTGTAAAAAAATAAAGAGTTTGGCGAGCCGTGCCTTTATTTTATTTAGCGCAGCTCAAAAACTCTGTTGGGCATTCTGCAAGCCTCGCCTAGCCCCACTCCAAAAATGCGCGGCTCGCCAAAATCTTTTTTTTTCAATATTTTATACTTTTAGTAAGCAGCGCAGCATGCCGCCTGCGCCGCGCTGCTTATTAAAAGCATAAAATATTTAAAAAATAGTTTGGCGAGCCGCGCTTTTCGTTGGGAGTGGGGCGATGCTTACGGAGATAAAGGCGAAAGTGCGAGGCAGGGCTTGCAGATTGCCCAACAGAGTTTGTCGAGCAGCGCTGTATAAAATAAAGGCGTGGCTCGCCAAACTCTTTTTTTCAATATTTTATGCTTTTAGTAAGCATCGCTGCATGCCGCCTGTGCCGCGCTGTTTATTAAAAGCATAAAATATTATAAAAATAGAGTTTGGCGAGCCACGCCTTTTGTTGGGAGTGGGCTGATGTAGGAAGCTGGCTCTGTATATACTTTATTGTACCTTCAGTTTCAGTACATTAATTCACTGCCTCTTTAAGACGCCACCATGACGTTTAAATTTGCACGTTACACCGCGTCACCTATCCTCTGTGCAGAGTTAGGCAAACACGGGAGAGAATTCCGGTAAGATTTCGAGCACTTCGTCATTTTTGCATGTTTGAGCCATAATCACGTATCGGTACTATAATACGGCCGGATTCATTTCCGTGTCCGTGGTAATGTTCGTGTATTCAACACGGTCATGGCACATCTTTTGAATTACCGTTACTTGTGGTTTAACACAGCATGTTTCCGCTGGGGGTGTTTCGAGCGCATGTTGACCTCGTTTAACTGATACCACATTTCACCGAGTTTGATTAATTATATGTATACCACGTTTCATTTTTGTGGAACCCACCATTTTAATGGAACTGTGAGGCACGTTTAACACTGATTCTTTTCATCGTTTATGTTGCCGCACTTCTTCGCAGTTCGCAGGATTTTAGATTTGCCTTTTCACTACATATCATTGGCAAGAACTGTCCCGGCTTCTTTGGCTTTGAATAGTGGCACGATAACCCTTCATGTGGTTCCATATTAAGCACACAGTTTCGCTTCAGACTGTACACAATTGTTAGATTGTTAATATATTATGATGGACTGTAAGATGAACCGCCTTCTGTTCTCTTTACATTTGTAGCACTTCATTGAATGACCCCTGACGAAGGGTCATGTTCTGACCCGAAATGCATTGGGTTTTGGAGAATATAATGGATTAGACCATACTATGGATAAAATCCCGGATGGTTACATTTGATGAATATGCATGATGTTTAATGCATTGAATGACCAATAAATCATCCAACTTATGGATTAAATTTGCTTGAAAGAGTTGAATTTTTGAAGATGTGAATCCGAACCAGTTGATAACACTTGCATGTTAATGAAATTGTGCTCCCACTAGCAAAAAGGGCCGTCCCTCTTGCACACTTGCCAGGCTCTGTATATACTATACCAAAGTGAGGTACAGTGTGCATAGAGTCCAGTGGAACCCAAAAGGTAGGCAGAGGTAAAGTAGATAGCACCTCACTCTCTATTTGTGGTAGTGTAGTCAAGCAGTAAGGCTTTATCAGAGGACAGTGTTAAGCATTTGTTGTACACACTCAGTCAGCAAATGAATTCACACACTCAAAGACTGAACTTCAGACCAATTGTTTTTGTATAAAAATATTCTTTTAGTTATTTTATTTTCTAGAACCAAGCAAGCCTGGCACAGGTAAGTGATAAATACTTTGCAGTAAATATACAGTTGTAATACAGTTTGAATTGTAATTGTATATGCACTTTGTTTGGATTTACAGTACTGTTACTGAGAAATGCAATGCTTTGGAAATACAGTACATATACTTTGAATGGGCTTTTTAGTAAAATAACCAGTACATTACTTTCAGATTACTTTTCTTACACAGTGTAGAATACCTGGATACTACACTGGGACATCCCCTGTAAACAGGTAAGTAAAGGCATTTTTGTTATTTAGTACAGTTATAAAAGGATTTCTTAGATTTTCCAACTCCACACTTAGAAACGTTTCATAGAAAAACAGTCAATGTTATCCTATGGAGGAAAATAGTGTTATTGGTTCAAAAGTAAGTACTTTGTTGTGGGAGTTGGTATTCTGGGGTTAGACTCAGGAGTTCCCCAGGGTCAAGACACACTCTTATTACACCCCCAGCGGCATTAGGGCGGCCGGGTGCCGAGTGCTGAGGCCTACTGTTATCCAATGGGGGAAGGGGGGCCTCCGGTTGGTGGCTGCTGACGAGCATGCCACTGGGTTGTGGGAGCAAAGCTCCTGAACTTAAGTTCAGGGCAAATGGGGGTTTAGGCCAGCACAAAAGATGCACCCTCAGCGGCACTGGGGCGGCCGGGTGCAGAGTGCTGTTTTGGCGTCGGGAGCCCTGTAGCTTTCAATGGGGAGTCTCCGGTTTGCAAAAGCACTGCAGGCTCGGGGACGAAGGTCTTCTGGGTGCGACCACCACTTGGAGAGGTAAGTTGGGATGCTGGGGGTTGGTTAGGCACCATCGGTCGGGCCACCCAAGGCCGTGGAGCGTCGGGTGCAGGGGTGCCTTTTAGTGTCGGATCTTCTTACCAGCTCCTGGTTGCGGTTGGGGGGACCTTCCGGTTTGAGGCTGCAGGCGTCGGCTGGAGGCTTGAGGCAGGTCAGGGGTCACCGGATCTCGGGGCAGGGTCGCCAGGGAGACATCCTCTTGGTGTTGGACCACTCGAACTCGGGCCGTGGGCATCGGGTGCAGAGTGGTGCAGACCCATGGATCTTTGCGGAGCTGGAGTCTGTTGTTGAACAAATCCGGTGTTCACGGGAGACAGAGTCTTTGGAATGGAAGGCAGGCAGGTCCTCTGGGTTTCTCAAGGTTGCTGGCTGCAGGACACACCAGGATTTCACTGGAGCAGGTTCGAGGTGGGAACAGGCCGGTAGGGCTGGGGCAAAGTCAGTGGGCGTTCTCCTCTTGTTAGCTTCGGCACGGCTGTTCGGTCCTTCTTCTTCTCTTCTTCCTCTGGTTTCTTGTCTCCCTTCTTGGTACAGGGCTGCCCCCTAAATACTGTATTTAGGGGGCGTTTTAGGGGTCTCGAGGTCAGTAGCCAATGGGCTACTGACCTTAGGGTGACTACACCCTTGGTGTGCTCACCCCACGGGGGGGAGTGACTACAATCCCTTATCGTGATTGGGGAGTGCCTGCCATCTGCAAGATGGCGGGCACTGAAGAGTGGGCTTCACCTCGCCTCCCCCACCTGAGGGGTGGGGTTTGTAGAGGTGGGCATACCTTCTGGGCTGGCTAATTTTTCCCACCGGTCTTCCCACCGAAAAGGAGGGGAGACAGGAAGGGGGCCTCTTCCTGACAGCAAGAGAGGCTGGGGGTCGCATTGCAAAGGCTGCCAGGTATTTGAAGCTCCCCTGCCACAGATAGCTCTTCCTGGCCTGGGGGAGGTGTGAACACCTCCGCCCAGGAAAGGCTTTGTTTCTGGGCTCAGGGAGCGAAGGCTCCCACCCTAGGGGTCCAGAAACATGTCTCGTGGTGGCAGGCTGGTGTGTACCAGTCAGGGAACCCACCAGAGGCTGGTCGTTTTTCAGGGGGCATCTCAAAGATGCCCTCTGAGTGCATTTTTCATTAAATCCCACACTGGCATCAGTGTGGGTTTAATGTGCTGAGAAGTTTGACTCCAAACTTCTCAGTTTTCAGTGTAGCCATTATGTTGCTGTGGAGTTCGTAATGACCAACTCCCAGCACCATATACACTTAATGGCAGCACTGCACTTACAATGTCTAAGAATGGACTTAGACACTGTAGGGGTACAGGGCGCATGCACCTGTACCCTCACCACTGGTATAGGGCACCCAGCTAGAGGGGTGACTGATCTATGCCAGGGCAGTGGGTTGTAGGCATGGCACACAGGGATGGGTGCCATGTCGACTCTTCACTTTGTTTTGCACCAAAACACGCAGCCTGCAATGGTAGTGTGTGTGTGTAAAGGTACAGGGCCTCTAAGGGTGGCACAATAAGCGCTGCAGCCCTTAGAGGTCTTCCCTGGTCACAGTGCCCTGGGTACCTGTGGTACCATTTACCAAGGGCTGATCTATGGACAGAGATGCCAATTGGGTTTGGGTACAGTTTTGGGGAAAGAATACAGGCCCTGGGAACCTGATTGGCAGGGACCCAGGGCACATCAAGTCAAAAGTGCATCAGTAGTCTGGCAAAAAGTGGGGGGGTTACTGCAACAGAAACCCAGCTTTTCACAGCTGATACTTACTGAATGAAGACGAAAGGCTCGCTCTCCAATGTTTCATGTGTCCCTGGAGAGGAAGCTGTATTGAGCACTCGCACAACCTTATAATTCCTTGTTTTGCCCCTTTGTCTGAAAAGGGAGGAGTGGCCATCACACGCAGATGGGAGGAGGGAAGAGAGGGAATCACACGCTGTACTGTGTGATGGCTGACCAAAATGCTTTCTGAGTGAAATCGCCAGAAAGAGAGCTGAACACAAAGGAGGGACTTTTACAGAAATGCACCAGTAAGAAGCCAGCATTTCTGAATGCCATAGATAGTAACCCATGGCAATCAGTGGGTTTGCCAAATCCCACAAAAGAGACATAACAGGTCGACCGAAGCTTGACCTAAAAAAGCCTGGCACCCAGACTATAACAGTTTTGTGAGCCCTCTGAATTTAGATGAGCTACTGTCAGTGAAAGACAAACAATGTGTGGAAAGGTTTGGTATAGGAGTGGTGCGAAGTGAAAACATTGTTTACGTGTTTTTGTTTATAAAGAGTGTTTTTATTAGTGCATTTTTGGGGGCAAGAATGTGCATTGAGTGTACTTTTATTGTCTGTGTGTGTTTAGTTTATATGTAATGCTACTTGTTATTGAGTACTCACGTATGTTGGGAGAACGTATGTTGGGAGATAAGAATTCTATACCCATGCTCTTAACCACCAATACTAGCATTTTACAAGCGATCCTGGCATATAATCCCTCAGTCTGTGCAGTAGTAATGATTTCATGTATTGCACTCTGCACCAGGTCTGCTTGCCTGTCAGAGATGATCTTGACATGTTTCTGCAGTGCTGCAAAGTTGGCTTATGTTATGTGTGACACTTTCAGTTAGTCCATGCTTTTGAGCTAGCCGCACAATGCCTTCTGGGAAATGTAGTTTTCCTTTTCTCCTTAATAAACATGGGCTTTCATGGCTCAGCATGCAAAGCGCTGTTTGCTGATAAGCCAGAAATTGCTGCAGATTTAGTACTTGGCACGAGGGCATTGATCTGATATATAAATGATTGAACCACAGCTTTACCAAACTTTCAGAGGAAGCTTATGGAAAGGCAGTCACTTATGTGATAGAATACAAATTATTTGTAAGATATATATAGTCTCATTAAACACAAGTATTGTAATTGCATTTATATAGCGCTTATTACCCCTGATGAGGCATTAAAGCACTTTGCTGTGAGTCGTACCCTACTCTGGAACCCAAGATTAGTGGTTAATCCAGTGGTTAAATCTGTGCTATGGCGATTGGTCATGTGCGGTTACACCACCGTAAAATGCTAAGACCTTTATTTCTGAAATTGTTTTTGCGATCTTCCTCTGAGCTTTTGCAATTAATGTTTAATCCCCCCACCCTCTCGAATGAAATGTACAGCTGTCGAATTTTTAGCTTTCTAAAAAGTTTCTTAATCATATATTGATCTTTTAGCACAAACTAAGGGGCATATTAGCAAGACCCACGTTAAAATTATCGCCGTTTTAGCGGCAGGAAACTGCCGCTAAAGCGGCGATAATGGAGCTTGCTAATATGCGTTATAGAATTCTAATAGAAGCCCAGGTTAGATGTGCAGGACATCTAACCTGGGCTTCTATTGGAATTCCATAACGCATATTAGCAAGCCCATTATCGCCGTTTTAGTGGCAGGAATCTGCCGCTAAAACGGCGATAATTTTAACGTGGGTCTTGCTAATATGCCCCTAAGTTTTAAGATGTTAATGTCTCTTATGAATCTTATGACATCAAGAATTTATGGCTTCTCTTAAGATATTGATGTTTTATGTCTTCCACTATAATTGGAATTGTTCTGTGTATTTTGTATTCTTTTGTGGATACCAGTTAGGTGTCATCATTAATAGCGGCTATGTGGTTTCAGGTGAATGGTTGGTGTTAGAACTGGGGGTCTCTAGTTGGCAGAGGTAGGTACCTTTGTCCAAATAGGGACCCTTGCTTCTAGTCAGGGTAAGGGGGTACACTCCTGAAATAACCCCTGCTCACCCCCTTGGTAGCTTGGCACGAGCAGACAGGCTTAGTTCAGAGGCAGTGTGTAAAGCATTTGTGAACACATACAGTAATCCAGTGACAACACTACAAATGGACACCACACAGGTTGTATTATAAAAATAAGTATCTTTTATATAGATTTACCACAAGACCACAAACGAGAAAAATAATCCAGAATACTGTACTTTAAAGATGGTAGAATTAGCTTGAGTCTCTTAAAATGGAAATGCGACACTTTGAGTTCAATGTACCTTAAGATGCGTAACGCACGGCAACGAAAGTGTTGCAGGGAACGTGATGCGGTAGTCCCTTACAAGCAAGGACGGTGATGTGTTGAAGATCTGGTGCAAAGAAACAAAAGTGGCGTCTTCTTGATGTTGTGACAACGAAGAGGTGGTGCGTGCACGCCCGACGGCCGTGCGGCGATTTTGATGAATCTTTGGAGCCGCGACAGACCCTGCGACACGCTTCCCTGGCGATGCGACGGCGTCTGATGCGAGGTCGACGATCTTCTCCGGGGATGCGGGGCGCCTCGTGTTGCGATGCGTCAGCGTCTGATGCGAGGTCGATGCTCTGCCCCGGGGATGCGACGGTGTCTGCTGCGACGGCGACACTTTTCTCCGGTGCTGCGAGGCGCTTCGAAGGATGTGAGGGTGTCAGCGGCGTGCTTCTTCGGGGATGCGCCGGCGTCTGCTGCGACGTCGACACTCTTCTCCGGCGATGCGAGAAGCAGCGGCTGCGGCGACACGCTTCTTCGTCTTGAGTCGCGCTTCCAGCTCCCAGCGACACGCAAGTGTGTCAGAAGGTCCAAATTCCCAGCAAGGAAATACAGGGGAGCTGGTGGGTGAAGTCTGTTGTCCCTGAGACTTCAGCAGGAGGCAAGCTCTGAAATCAAGCCCTTGGAGATCCTTCACAAGTTGATGAAAGTACACATAAAGTTCCCTTCTCCTTTCTTTGGCAGTCAGGCAACCACTGCAGGCAGATCCCTCTAGCTTAGGGATAGTCTTCTCCTCAGTTTCTTCTTGGTTCCGCTCCTCAGCAAAGGTTTCTTCTTGTTTCCCAAAAGTGATCTAATTTCCTAGGGGTCTGGGTCCCCTTTTTATACACCTTTTCTCTTTGTTCTCTGAAGGCAGAGAGGCCCTTGCCTAGTCCAAAACCAGTTCTGGTCAGTCCTGGAGCACTTTGTTTACAGGACTCCCTCTTTCCTTTCAGAATGTGGGGCAGAGTGCTCAGCCGCCCGGCAGTAGGTGGAGCCAGCATTGTGGAAGGCAGGCACAGCCCTATTCAGACCCAGGTGCAACTCCTCCCTCCACTCTGGATGCAGATCTCTCTATTCAGCCCTGTGCTGACTCACCCTGTCTCCTGGAGTCCCCCAGCCCCAGTCACTCACAAACTCAGACAAGGAATACACAACCTAGCAGGGGCAGGCTTGGATAGTTAGGCAAGAAAATACCTACTTTCTAAAAGTGGTATTTTCAAACACAGAATGTTAAAACCAACTTCACTAAAAGATGTATTTTATCATCCTGAGTTCAGGCATACTAAATTCGTTTTTCTACCATGTTCCCTGGGTCAGTTAGGATTATAAGGTGTAATAATCAAACTGCCCAGTCTGGCCTATGGGGAACAGGTAGCCTTGCAATAGTGAAAAACGAAAATGGCTGTAATTCACTATTAGGACATGGCACACACACCAGGGCATGTCCTACCTTATACTTACAATGCACCCTGCCCTACGGCCATCTGTAGGGGTGACCAACATGCAGTAAAGGGAAGGTTTAGGGACTGGTAAGTGGGTGCACTCACCCAGTCGACATGGCAGCCCTAGGCTGCACACAAGCTCTGCAATGGCAGGCCTGAGACACATTTTACAAGCTGCTTCTGTGGGTGGCACAACCAGTGCTGCAAGCCCACCAGCAGCATTGGATTTACAAGCCCTGGGCACACTCAGTGCACTGTACTAGGGACTGACAAGTAAACCAATCATCCAATCATGGAGTCACTAATACATAACACAATTTATCATAGGGAGCACTTGCACTGTGGCACTGAATAGCAGTGGCACAGTGCCCAAAGCATCTAAACCAGCAAAAACAGATCAATAACATTGGAGGCATCATCAAAAAATGGAAGGGAGACCCACGCCAAGGATGCCAGGTCTAACACGTGTCCCCTCCAGCTGAAATGTGGGGAGAACTATCCTACCTCTAGGGAGTTCTCTTCACTAAGGCGGAAAAATCTGGACAGACCATCAGCATTGGCGTGTTCTGTACCAGGGCGGTGTTCCACCGTGAAGTCTATCCCCTGTAGGGAAATGGACCACCTCAACAGCTTTGGATTCTCACCCCTCATCTGCATCAACCATCTGAGGGGCCTGTGGTCTGTCTGAACCCGGAAGTGAGTCCCAAACAGGTATGGTCTCAGCTTCTTCAGCGCCCAGACCACAGCAAATGCCTCACGCTCAACAGCACTCCACCTCTGTTCCCGTGGAAGTAATGTCCTGCTAAGGAAGGCTACAGGTTGGTCTAGGCCCTCCTCATTCATCTGTGACAAAACAGCCCCCACACCATGCTCTGAAGCGTCTGTATGAACGATAAACTCTTTGGAGAAGTTGGGGGCCAGGAGCACGGGCGCCGTCCACATGACTGTCTTCAAGGCGTCAAAAGCTTGTTGACAGGTGTCAGTCCAAATCACTCTCTTGGGCTGCTTCCTGGAAGTCAGCTCTGTCAAGGGTGCAACAATGCTGCCATACCCCTTGACAAATCTCCTGAAATACCCGGTGAGCCCTAGGAAGGCTCTCACCGCTGTCTGGGTCTTGGGGGGCTCCCAAGCCAGAATGGTATCTATCTTGGGCTGTAAGGGGGCCACCTGGCCGCTCCCAACCTGGTGTCCCAAGTGCACCACGGAACCCTGCCCGATCTGGCACTTACTCGCCTTGATCGTGAGGCCTGCCCTCCGCAGCGCCATCAACACTTCCCAGAGGTGGCGCAGATGTTCTTCCCAACTGGCGCTGAACACTGCGATGTCATCCAGGTAGGTGGCACTGAACTCTTCCAGTCCAACCAACACCTGGTTGACCAACCTCTGAAAGGTGGCAGGGGCATTCTTCATCCCAAAGGGCATCACCCGGAATTGGTAGTGCCCATCTGGTGTGGAGAATGCTGACCTCTCCTTTGCCCCATTGGTCAAGGCGATCTGCCAGTACCCAGACGTTAAGTCAAACGTACTGAGGTACCGGGCAGCCCCTAACCGATCTATGAGCTCATCAGCTCTGGGGATGGGGTGTGCGTAAGTCCTGGTGATGGAATTGAGTCCTCGGTAGTCCACACAGAACCGGAGTTCGGGTGTGGCACCAGGCGCGGCAGGCTTTGGGACCAAGACCACTGGGCTGGCCCAAGGGCTGTGAGAGGACTCAATTACCCCCAATGCAAACATCTTGGAGACCTCCTCCTTGATGCAAGCTCTCACCCTGTCAGTCACCCTGTAAGCCTTGTGCTTGACAGGAAGACTGTCCCCAGTGTCCACATCATGGACGCACCAGTCAGTGACACTAGGAACCAGGGAGAACAGGTCAGGAAACTGCCCCAACAGTTGGCGACAGTCACCTTGCTGCTCAGGTGTCAGGGAGGAGAGAGGTTCACACCCTCCACTGATCCATCTTGCTCTTGGGCTGACAGGAGGTCAGGAAGAGGCTCGGTCTCCTCCTCCATCCCAGCATCTGTAGCTAAGAGCATGCCCACTTGGGACCTCTCCAAGTGGGGCTTCAGGCGGTTGACGTGCAGGACCCGCAAGGGGTTCCTGGGAGACCGCATGTCCACCAAGTAGGTAACAGGACTCTTGCGCTCCACCACCTCAAAGGGTCCGGTCCACTTATCCTGGAGCGCACAGGGCTCCACGGGGGCCATGACCCACACTTTCTGACCAGGTTGAAGCTCAACCAGAGTGGCATTCTGGTCGTACCACCGCTTCATTTCCTCCTGGCTGGCTCCAGATTTGCCTCAGCAAGTTGCCTGAAACGCCTAGTTTGGGTCCTGAAGGCCAGCATGTAGCTATATACATCCTGGGGAGGTTTCCTGGGAGATTGCTCCCAGCCTTCCTTGACCAAACTCAGAGGTCCTCTCACTGGGTGACCATACAGAAGCTCAAAGGGGCTGAACCCTGGAGACTTCTGTGGCACCTCACGGTATGCAAAAAGAAGGCATGGCAAGAGGACGTCCCACTTACCCCTCATGGGTTCTTCCAGACCCATAATCATGCCCTTCAGGGTCCGGTTGAATCTCTCCAACCAACCCATTTCCTTGGGGGTGGTAAGGAGTGGTGAACTTGTACGTTACACCGCACTCCTGCCACAGGGACTTCATATACTTGGATATAAAGTTAGTACCTCTGTCAGACACCACCTCTTGAGGGTACCCCACACAGGAGAAAATTCCCACCAGTGCCCGTCCCACCACGGGGGCCGTCACTGTCCTCAGAGGGATGGCTTCAGGGTACCGGGTGGCATGGTCCACCAAGACCAGGATGAACCTGTTGCCCATGGCTGTCTTGGGGTCCAGTGGCCCCACAATGTCAATACCCACCCGTTCAAAGGGGGTGCTGACTACAGGGAATGGCTGGAGAGGAGCCTTCTGCTTCCTCCCACTCTTTCCACTTGCCTGGCAAGTCTGACAGGTCCTGCAGTGAGTGGCAACACTCCTGCGCATCTGGGGCCAAAAGAAATGGATGACAAGCCTTTCAAAGGTCTTGTCGTGCCCCAGATGTCCTGCTAAAGGCACATCATGAGCCAAACCCAGTAGGAAGGCTCTGAAGCACTGGGGTACCACCAGCACATGGGCTGACCCAGGCTCAGCAACCTTAGGCTCGCTATACAGGAGACCATTCTCCCAGTAGATCCAATGTGATCCAGACTGATCACCTGCTGCCTGGTCTGTGGCCTGTTGCCTCAGACCCACGAGAGAAGGGCACTTGTTCTGCTCCTCGCAGAACTCCTCCCTGGAGGGTCCTCCATCTTGCTGCCAATGGGTCAGCTCAGGTAGGTCCCCCAGTTCAGCTACCTGTTCCCCTGTAGGCTCCAGGGCATCCCTCTCGGGGTCTGCCTCCTCCTGGACCGTGGGAACTTCGGGGGCCGGTTTCCCGCGCCCCCTGCCTCTTCTCTCTCCGGCAGGCACCTGGGCCTCCCTCTCAGGCTCCAGGTCCTCTTGAACACCTCTGGCTGCCATGGACCGGGTGGTCACACACGCCCAATCAGGCAAACCCAACATCTCCAAATGAGCACTCCGCTCCACCTTAACCCAAGGGGAGCTCTCCAAATCGTTCCCTAACAAACAGTCAACAGGCATGGCTGGTGTCACAGCTACTTGAAGAGTACCAGAGACCCCCCCCCACTCAAAGGGAACCTGAGCCACCTTGCAGTGGCTCTCTGTGTTGTCAGTGGCAACAACTGGGTAGAATGCATCAGGGACCACCTGCTCTTTAGACACAAGGTGACACTTGACAGCTGTCACACTGGCTCCTGTGTCTCTCAGAGCCTCCACCCTATGGCCATTGATGGTCACCCACTGCCTGTACTTCTTAGTGTTCTCAGGCAGTTGGGTCCTAGGGACCATCTCAGAGTCTCCTAATGAGACAAGGGACAATACTACGGGATCCCGCCCACCTTGGGCACCCATCTCCTCCCCCAGGGCTACACTAGCCAACTGCCGGGGGACTGCACCAGGGGCTGCTGGCTTTCCAAACAAAGGGCAATGGGGATCATTGGCCCTGTGGCCTAGGGCGCCACACTTGTAGCACACCAGGGGTCCCCTATGAACAGGTGGACCTGCCGGGGCCCCGTGCTTATTCTCAGGGGGAGGCTGGGAACCTTTCCCTTGGTTCCCTTGGGGATTACTTTGGGGCCCTCTCTGGAACTCCCTCTGTTTACCCTTGTCCCCCCCACTCCTCTGCTGGGGACCCTGCCCACCCTTGGTGGAGTCTCCCACGTGACCCTTGTGGACCCGGGTGCACACCCAGCGGTCCGCCTCCTCAGCAAGCTGCCTAGGGTTAGTCAGCCTACTGTCAATCAGGTGCTGGCATAGCTCAGGAAAACAATTACTGGACAAGTGCTCCCATGCAATCAAATCAAAGAGCGCCTGAAAATCATTTGCTTTGCTACCCTTTACCCAACCATCCAAGGCTCTGCAAAAAAAGGTCACATACTCAACCCAGGTACTGCCTTCAATCTTCTTACAGTTCCTGAACCTCTGCCTATAGAGTTCAGGAGTCAACCCATACCTGGTCATCAATGCATTCTTCATGTGGCTGTAGGAATTATAGACTTCAGAGGGCAAGTCCAACAAAGTATCCCGCCCCTCACTAAGGAACCGACCCCACAACCCCGCTCCCCAATTCTTCTCAGGGACCCGGTGGGAAGTCATGGCTACCTCATAGGCCTTGAACCATTGCCCAATATCATCATTCTTAAAAAACTCCTTGACCACATCCTTAGGAATATACACCCTAGCCTCAAAAGGCACTGACAGTGTGCTGCCACCAGAGGGAGTAATCTCTAACTTCTTGGCTCTAAACTCCATCTCCCTCAAACTTTTTTCATGCTCATGATCCCTTCTTTTCTCTTCTAAGGCCAACTTTCTAGATTGCAATTCAAATTCCAAATGCCCCTTTAACTTGAGCTTGGTCAGCTCCATCTCATGCATCCTACTCTTTTCTCTGTCCTCCAGCTCTTCTGGAGACAGACCTCCGGCAGAAACACTGCTACCTACGGGGGAAGATGCTCTCCTCTCCCCTGGACCCACTGGCCCATCCAGCTGCTCATCAGCATTCTCAGCCCCCTCCTCATTCTCAGAGGTATTCCTTGCTACAACCCAGGCCCTCAGCGCCTTTTGGAAATCATCCTTCTTGGTGATTCCGGTCATAGAAACTTTGAACCTCCTGCAGAAGTGCTCGAGCTGGTTAACGGTGTAGCATTCCAGTTTCTCCTCTTCCCAATCATTATCAACAGATACTATGGATGCTGCTGTATCCATGGTGATTAAACTTGGCAGTTTTTAGCAAAAATAGAAAGTCCCAGAAAAGAATATCTACCAAAAGTATGTGGTTGCGTTTTGGTCTGCACTCACTAGGTAGTGTTCACCAATCACTGTACATGAGTCACAAATGCAAGTCCAGAATCCCCACCGCTGACCACCAATGTTAGAACTGGGGGCCTCTAGTTGGCAGAGGTAGGTACCTTTGTCCAAATAGGGACCCTTGCTTCTAGTCAAGGTAAGGGGTACACTCCTGAAATAACCCCTGCTCACCCCCTTGGTAGCTTGGCACGAGCAGACTGGCTTAGTTCAGAGGCAGTGTTTGTAGCATTTGTGAACACATACAGTAATCCAGTGACAACACTACAAATGGACACCACACAGGTTGTATTATAAAAATAAGTATCTTTTATATAGATTTACCACAAGACCATAAACGACAAACATAATCCACAATACTGTACTTTAAAGATGGTAGAATTAGCTTGAGTCTCTTAAAATGGAAATGCGACACTTTGAGTTCAATGTACCTTAAGATGCGTAACGCACGGCAACGAAAGTGTTGCAGGGAAGGTGATGCGGTAGTCCCTTACACGCAAGGACGGTGATGCGTTTCAAGATCTGGTGCAAAGAAACAAAAGTGGCGCCTTCTTGATGTTGCGACAACGAAGAGGTGGTGCGTGCACGCCCGACGGCCGTGTGGCGATTTTGATGAATCTTTGGAGCCGCGACAGGCCCTGCGACACGCTTCCCTGGTGATGCGATGGCGTCTGATGCGAGGTCGACGATCTTCTCCGGGGATGCGGGGCGCCTCGTGTTGCGATGCGTCGGCGTCTGATGCGAGGTCGATGCTCTGCCCC
Organism: Calotriton arnoldi; assembly: GCA_963921515.1. Classification (NCBI taxonomy): domain Eukaryota; kingdom Metazoa; phylum Chordata; class Amphibia; order Caudata; family Salamandridae; genus Calotriton; species Calotriton arnoldi. The sequence continues at coordinate 2,430,936 of CAWUFW010001708.1, forward strand.
GGGGATGCGACGGCGTCTGCTGCGACGGCGACACTTTTCTCCGGTGCTGCGAGGCGCTTCGAAGGATGCGAGGGTGTCAGCGGCGCGCTTCTTCGGGGATGCGCCGGCGTCTGCTGCGACGTCGACGCTCTTCTCCGGCGATGCGAGAAGCAGCGGCTGCGGCGACATGCTTCTTCGTCTTGAGTCGCGCTTCCAGCTCCCAGCGACACGCAAGTGTGTCAGAAGGTCCAAATTCCCAGCAAGGGAATACAGGGGAGCTGGTGGGTGAAGTCTGTGGTCCCTGAGACTTCAGCAGGAGGCAAGCTCTGAAATCAAGCCCTTGGAGATCCTTCACAAGTTGATGAAAGTACACACAAAGTTCCCTTCTCCTTTCTTTGGCAGTCAGGAAACCACTGCAGGCAGATCCCTCTAGCTTAGGGATAGTCTTCTCCTCAGTTTCTTCTTGGTTCCGCTCCTCAGCAAAGGTTTCTTCTTGTTTCCCAAAAGTGATCTAATTTCCTAGGGGTCTGGGTCCCCTTTTTATACACCTTTTCTCTTTGTTCTCTGAAGGCAGAGAGGCCCTTGCCTAGTCCAAAACCAGTTCTGGTCAGTCCTGGAGCACTTTGTTTACAGGACTCCTTCTTTCCTTTCAGAATGTGGGGCAGAGTGCTCAGCCGCCCGGCAGGAGGTGGAGCCAGCATTGTGGAAGGCAGGCACAGCCCTATTCAGACCCAGGTGCAACTCCTCCCTCCACTCTGGATACAGATCTCTCTATTCAGCCCTGTGCTGACTCACCCTGTCTCCTGGAGTCCCCCAGCCCCTGTCACTCACAAACCCAGACAAGGAATACACAACCTAGCAGGGGCAGGCTTGGATAGTTAGGCAAGAAAATACCTACTTTCTAAAAGTGGTATTTTCAAACACAGAATGTTAAAACCAACTTCACTAAAAGATGTATTTTATCATCCTGAGTTCAGGCATACTAAATTCGTTTTTCTACCATGTTCCCTGGGTCAGTTAGGATTATAAGCTGTAATAATCAAACTGCCCAGTCTGGCCTATGGGGAACAGGTAGCCTTGCAATAGTGAACAACGAAAATGGCTGTAATTCACTATTAGGACATGCCACACACACAAGGGCATGTCCTACCTTATACTTACAATGCACCCTGCCCTAAGGCCTTCTTTAGGGGTGACCAATATGCAGTAAAGGGAAGGTTTAGGGACTGGTAAGTGGATGCAATCACCCAGTCGACATGGCAGCCCTAGGCTGCACACAAGCTCTGCAATGGCAGGCCTGAGACACATTTTACAAGCTGCTTCTGTGGGTGGCACAACCAGTGCTGCAAGCCCACCAGCAGCATTGGCTTTACAAACCCTGGGCACACTCAGTGCACTGTACTAGGGACTGACAAGTAAACCAATCATCCAATCATGGAGTCACTAATACATAACACAATTTATCATAGGGAGCACTTGCACTGTGGCACTGAATAGCAGTGGCACAGTGCCCAAAGCATCTAAACCAGCAAAAACAGATCAATAACATTGGAGGCATCATCAAAAAATGGAAGGGAGACCCACGCCAAGGATGCCAGGTCTAACAGTTGGTGAGAGAGGCTGGGGGAGATTAGATAATGTTAGGTTGCAAGGATAGGGTTTTAAAGCAGTAGATGCTGTCGGGAGCGGGAATCAAAAAAATATCTACTTGTTGATGGGACAGGTTGCTTCATAAATCTACTTGTCCTGTAAAAAAGTCTACTTGTCCCATTGGTGCCATGTACTGCGGCCACAAATTATGGCAGAAATCTCATTACATAGGAGCTCTGATAATAGCCTCTCTTATTATACCAGGGCTAATACCATAGTAGGGCTTGAATGCTAGCAATTTCCTCATTTTCCCTCCTTTTTGCAGATCTACATACTGGGGCTGGAGGTAGCAGTAAGCAGTTCTAGGGTTGGAATGCCCTTTTGAGTCTGTGCAAACCTACTAACTTTCATTTTTTAAGGATTTTCACCAGTTCTTCACTAGTCTTTTCCCATACCGACAAAGGTTGAAAATTTACTCCTGACGAGGGTCAGGAGAAAAACTTCATTCTGGGTTGGGAAAAAAGTGTTTGGAGAGAAAGTGAACTTGTCAACGCGTCACAGATTTTTGCATGAGCAAACCTACACATGGATATTTGCTTGTGCTAAAATACAGTTCACAAATATTTTCTAGGAGTACGATTTTCTGGTCTACTCATCTAAATTCTTGTGAATTTATGAAATACGTAAATCTGCACTAATGCAAAGACATACTATGAGTGCACTTTTGTGACTTTCTTTAAGAATTTGGGCCCCTAATTAGGTCTCGCGTTAACTGAGATCTTTTGTTTTTATTAAAATTCTATCTCTGTCTCTCTATCCATCTATCGACTGGCTTCATTATGAATGATTGCAATCTGCTCTTTCAGAAGGAGCATATCAGCACAGAAAGTATTTTTGTTCAGTGTCAGGAACTGCTATGGCAATGTGTGCTCTTTGAGACTGTTAGAAATAGGGTTCTCTTGTTGGCAGTGGTATGCATCCTGTTCAAGTAGGGACCCCTCCTTCTAGTCAGGGTACGGGAGTTACACACCCAAGATAACCCCTACTCACCCCCTTTGTAGCTTGGCACGAGCAGTCATGCCTATCTCAGAGGCAATGTGTAAAGTATTTGTTCATAACACACACAGTAACACAGTGAAAACACTACAAATGAACACCACACCAGTTTAGAAAAATAAAGTATCTTTATGTAAACCAAACAAGACCAAAATGACAAAAGCCCAACATACAGAACTCAAAGTTGCCTGTCCGAGACTGGTCGGGCCTAGGGCCAGAAATGGTGGCCAAATTCACATACACCAGCACCCACCTTACCCCATCCACAACCAGATTAACACACTCAAAGCACATGTACTCTACTCATTTACTACAAAGCAACGCTAGACAAAGTTCAATGTCGCAGCACCCACTACAAAACCCCAGAAACCACACCTATACACCCTTCTATCCCAGCTACCACACATTTGCACCATCACTTACAAACAATACACAACTCTATCTTATACCACTGACCAATCCACTCATCAGTAACAGAACCCAATTCCACACCATACTTAACTATATCCCATACAGACACACACTCCCTGCTCTAATTACTCCTAACAGACCCCTCTTTATCACTAACAAACCTATACTCAGCCTTCCATCTTTTCAGCCACCAACACCCTACTCTTCTTTCTCCTGCAATAACACAACCGCACAACACTTACACTCCACTGCACCACACATATTGCCTCTTTCAGCAATCAAATCTAACACACTTAACTCTAGTTCATCCCCTCTTACACACAAGATAGACTCTATTGAAGGAAGTGGCCCGATTAGGGTCACTTGGGTCACTCACGACCACCTCTCAGCCTTCCATACCAAATGAAGAGTCGGTCAGACAGTAGAGAATACAAACCAATATCTGTTTATTCAGGTACACCAAGGGGGGATATTCTCAAGAACGTGTGTTAACCATCGCCAAATTCACCTAACGCAACTTCTCACAAATCGCAGTCTATCGTGGGAAAATAACACCGTGTCAACGCAGTATTCTGAACCCGGCGGCACCATGCGATAGTCTCACGATAATGTGACAAATGCCCGTGTTAAAATTAACGCAATGCCGAAAAAATGCGAAACACGAACGCCCAAAAAGTTGCGATGTCCCAACTCGTGAAACAAAAACAAGCGATAACCAGCGACAGGCCTGCGATTCCCACGCGACATGCGGAAAAATGCACTATAAAAGCAGAGACAGAAAAAAGATAAAAAAATGTAACTGCGTAGCACCTAGGACGCACCCGGACCGAGTGCAGAGGACAATGCGAACCCCACAAGCCCCACAGACGACCAGCCTGGAACCCCGGGGCCGGGGAAGGGCAAGGAGAAGAGGAAGAGGAAGACGGGGTTCAGTCCGCAGGAAAACCGGATCATCGTCACTGAGGTGACAGAACACTACCAACAACTGTTCGTCACCTCCACTGTGTCATCAGTAACACAAACGGAAATATGGCAGCACATCGTGAACAACGTGAATGCAGTCAGAGTGTCGAGGAGGACAATGGAAAAGGTCAAGAGGCGCTGGAATGATGTGAAGGGCAAAACCAAGAAGAAACTCGATGCAACATGAAAGCAGCAACGCAGATTTGAGGTGGGGGACCAGCGGCACACCAGGAGCTGGATGACAGTGAGAAAATTGTGGCCACAGTCATCAGTCGGGATACGGTGCCAGGAGTCGGGGATCGGGACACTGCTCAACATGACCTGACACAACATCAACAGGGTGAGTACCGACCAGGGACTAGGGGGACGGGGGGAGATGGGCACAATGGCACACATGCACAATTAAGTAGAGCACACTGCACACCCACAATGACTCTAGATCATGTCCCTGATCCCCGTGCCACACTGCAGCACACATACAGAAACTCAGGGAATGTGTGTTGAAATGAATTTATTTGCACATGCTGTGCCTGTGGTCATTTTGTACTGTCTCATGATTGCTAAGGACTGTCACAATGTGACGTCCTCATGTGAATAAATTGTCAATGATGTTGTTCCTACGGGCTATTCCTGCTGCAGCTGCAGTGGGGTGTGGTCCACCTGCCTCATCTTCCTCATCATTGTCCGGTGCATCTGGCACTTGTAACCATGGGACATTGGTGCGTACACATATGTTTTGCAACACACAACATGCAACGATCATCTTGCACACGATGTCTGGGCTGTACAGGAGCCTCCCACCTGTGATGTCCAGGCACCTGAAACGATACATAAACACGCCAAATGTGCGTTCCACGATGCCCCTGGTGCGTTTGTGGGCCGCATTGTACTGCCTCTGGGCCTGTGTTTTTCATGGCTCGGAGGGGTGTCATCATCCAAGGGCAGAGTGCATATCCTTGATCACCTGTGACAGTGCAGAGAGACATGAGTAAATAGTTGGTTCTGCATGATGTGTTGGCAGGCTCACTAGTTGATTGGCATGTGAAATGTGTGTCATAGTGATTCCTGTGTGACATGTACTGCTTGTAGCAAATGAGCGCCATCAATGTGTATTACGTAGCCTCACTGCTGCTCCTCCCTCCCCCTGAGCCTAATTACTTGTGTGCGCTGCGCGGTTGCATCACTTGCACTCCTACGGCACATCATTGTCATGCCTGTCTGCGCATGTCCACAAGCCTGACAACGACACTGTGATGTTGTGCATTGAAGGTGGGCAGCCACGTGTGTGTAGGCCAATGGTAAGGACAGGGCGGACATAGATGTAGAGTTCATGGCTGGCTGAACTCGCGATGCGGTCGAGGCCAGACCTTTGGCTTATGCTGCGGCAATAGCGATACACACACAACAGTCGGCATGTATGATCCCGGACCCCGAGCGGGCTTGCGCTTGTTCATTTATCCCTTCGGCCGAGCCCGCACTCCGGGGGCATGTTACATTGCAACTTTGCCCATTGCGGGACGGGTGGCGTCGACACTACAACAGAGTCACACGCATTAGGTACTTCATTGGCAAGCCCAACACTTAACCATGCCCAGAGTCCCGGGGTGATCATCCACACCCCTACGCTGGACTGTCATTTTCCAGCCCACTCCGGTAACACCTACAGGGGGGTACGACACAGCTACATGTCCCAGGTCTCCCCCACTGCCTGAGGTGACAGGGTTGCGTCCGCTGTACACAGCACAATGCAATGTGGTAGGGCCCGGGCCCCTCATGCATACACAATGACCACACGGACACACTTAGATAGTTTGTGGAACTGGCTACGGGCACATGCACCCGGCCCCTTTTATTGCCAGGGTCACATGTCCAGTGACGCCTGTGCTGGATGGGTGTGGGGCGAGTGTGAGCCAGCCCTCAAGGAGTGGTTGGTGCTGGCAACAACAACAACAGTGATCAGACAATCAGAATTTCACAGTTCAAACAGCAAGTGTCCATGACTTGAGCTGCACGGAGTTAGTGGCCCCGGATGCACAGCGGCCGGCACATGGAACACCGCGATGGGACGGTGACTACCTGTGCACTGAGGTAGGGCCACGAGAGCTGAGCGGATCCCCGTCGATGTCCAAGGTGAATGTCGCGGAGGGTTTTGGGGGACAGTGGAAGGTGATCTTCCAGGGCATGATACAGAGGGCAGTACCAAGCAGACACAGGCAATATGGAGGAGATGAATGCTACGTGGAAGAGGTGTGGCGCAGCGGCCAGGGTGCCTGACTCTGGACCACGGGGTTCACGGTTCGATCCCCGGTGCCGGCGGCAGGTTATCCCAGCACCATGTGACTCTGGGCAATAGCTCGCTTAATCTTCCTGAGGGCCCCCAGCGCCGGGACACCTCTACGGAGGTAGCTGTGCACTTTACAAATGGTGGTATTTCATATTTCATTTTATTACAGACTCATTTTTGACACCAAGTCAGTATCAGCTACATGATGATGAAGACAACCCCCAGGCCATAGACTCAGACGCCACCAAAGTTCAACCAGAGAGTGTGCATGAATTTCGGGGCACGGAGTCAGTGGCACCAGAGCTGAAAGGGGATGCAGTCTGCGATGAGGCCTGTACAATGGTATAAACTCTGCCATAAATAAATTAAGACTCAGTTCCAAATGTGTGACCTACTTGACCGGAGTGTAGGCCGGAGGCAGAGGTCAGCAGGGGCCCCCAGCCACGTGTCCTTGGCTTGCGATGCACAGAGTTAGTGGGACCAGAGCAGTTGTTGGTAGTGTTCGGTCACCTCCGTAACGAGGATCCTTTTTTCATCCGGACGGAACCGTGTCTTCCTCTTACTCCTCTCCTTGCGTACAATGATATGGACTCTGCCATTGAACAATCAAGACTCAGTTCCAAATGTGTGACCTACTTGACCGCAGTGTAGGCCGGAGGCAGCGGTCAGCGCGGGCCAACGGCTGTTCAGGCAGCTCCTCCTGGTACTCTCACACATGACGTTGGAATGCCATGTGGCGATGATTTGTGGTTGACGGAGGTAGCAGCACCAGAGCTGAGCGTGTGTGCAGCCTGCGACGATGCTGTGCACTGCCTGGTTCGGACTGGATTGGATTGGTGTGAGGCCTGCTGGACCGCAGTGTAGGCAGTACACAGGTGACCCTGCGGTGCTGGGCCGCAGTGTAGGCTGAAGGCAGTAGTCAGCAAGGGCCCACAGACACGTGTCGTTGGAATGCTATGCACAGAGTTGGTGGCACCACATCGAAGGGAGTACGGTGATATAAAATCTGCCATAAACGTATGTACTCTGCCATTGTATAATCAAGACTCAGTTCCAAATGTGTGACCTACTGGACCGCAGTGTAGGCCGGAGGCAGCGGTGGAGTACGTCAATGAGAAAGGAGTACTGGGGGCCTGTGTCGCGGAGGCCGTGATGGTCTGAGGAGGCTGCCAAGTTCGCGGGCCTCGGGCTTGGAGCTTGCACCTGCACGTGGTGGGCCCTCTTTGACACACGCCGGTGTCGGCAGGTGAGCAGTGCGGCCTCGGTGCGCTGGGGCAGGCAAGACGGGTCTTGGGACCAGAGGCCTGGGGTGCAGCAGGCGCACAGGATCACAGGCACCGCCACTCACTGCGTCGGCCTCGTGGCGGGGTGAGAGGCCCTGCCCTGGCAGACACGTTGGCCATTCCGGAAGAGAACCACGCCCAGAGTAACGGGCTTTTTATTCACACCCCTACGCTGGCCTGGCGTACGTCGGGCCAGCCCACTTCGCTCACGCTTACAGGGGGGGACGTACCAAGCTACATTTCCGCATTCTTCACCACTGGCTGCGGTAACATGGTTGCGTCCACTGTCCAGTACACTGCAGACACCAGCAGTGTATGTCAACATGGAAATGTCTGTGGTCTGCATACTCAAGACTGTCCAGCACATCCACTCCACACTTGGCGTTGTGTACATTCACATTCATGGGTCACTTGCCTCCTTCGCACATGCCTGGTTTCCACCTCTCCCTACATTCTGCTATTGCGTGGCTGAGGTGCCATGCCATTGATGGCTTGTGTAGATGGCTAGCTCAGGTTGCCACAGGAAGATGTGTTGTCATGTCTGGAATGTGGGGATGTTTGTTGTCATGTTGTATGTGGTTTTGTGACGTGTGCATTCCCAAAGTTGTGAGTTGTATGTTGGTGGAGTTGAGGTGTGTGGTGTGTTCAGTTGTTACTTATCGACGAGCAGTGCATTTCCATAGGTGCCATCCTGAAAGCGCTGGTTGATGATGGACTGTCGGAAGATGAAGGAATCATGCACACTGCCTGGGTAGTTGGCCACAACATTGGTGAAGAGTCCCCGGTGGTCCACTATTGCCTGCACATTGATGGAATGCGTGTGTTTCCTGTTGCGGTAATTGTGTGCAGTGGCGGCAGGGGGCATGAGGAGTACATGTGTGCAGTCGATTGCCCCCAACACGTGCAGGAAGCCAGCTATGGCGTAGAAGCCTTGCTTGATCTCCAGGTGTTCCTGCGCAGTGTGTGGGAAGTAAAGTTGCTGGGGTGCCAAGCTGATGATGGCATCCAGGACAGGTGTGAGGAACTTTGACAGGGCTGGCTGTGAGACTCCTCCGACTATGGCAGTTGTTGGTTGGAAGGTCCCAGAGGCCAACAGGTGCAGCACGGCCAGCAGCTTTGTCTGCGGAGGGATGTTGGTTCTCCGCTGTGTTGGTACCGTCAGCCTGTGGGCAATGAGGGGCAGGATGCGGAGGATGGTTGTCCTTTTGAGCCTGTAGTGGGCAATGACTTCCTCTGGCGTTAAGTCTCCGAGGCTGGTGCATTTTCGGAAGGTCCGGTGTCTTTGTCTGCGCTGCCTCTGTGGTAGTCCGGAGGGGGAGGGGTCCTGGGAGGGTGGGGGTCCTGGCAGTGGTGGCGGTGGGTGTTGTGGCCCTCTTGGGGCTCCGAGCTGCATGATCAGTAGCTCCATGGCATCTGTTGTTCTTCTGGTGTGGCTGTGGGCTGGGCTCCTTTTTATGGTGCATGTTGTCGTCCGACTTAGCACCAGGTAGGAGCAGGTGTTAAATCCATGCTGCTAACGCGCCTTATCGCATGTTTTTGAATCTTATCGCCGATCTGACTGGTCGTTGAGAATGGTGCGGAGTGGTGTTTTTGCGGGTTTTTGCACGGGAACGCCTACTCTGCATCTCATTAGCGTTAGTTGCCGGTGTCATCCGTGGCGATGTTTTTTGCGGCTGCTATCGCAGGAAATCTGGTGATATCGGCTGTTAGCACCAGCTTGTGAATGGTGCGATGAATTTATCACCACTTTGGCTGCGATAAAGTGCTGCTAACTCGGCGATAAGTCCTTGAGAATATGCACCTCAGAGTGGAGCCCAGTCTGCCCAGTCACTAGGAGTGCTGCAGTGGGCCTGACATTAGCAAGCATAGAGATACATTATGTACATTTCAAAACCAATGAAGGCACACCCACAATGGAATTTTCCATGCAGATGCAGCTAACAATGAAGTACAGAGGATAAGTTTCGATTCTAAAGCCGGGCACACACTTTCTACTACTCAAGGTCACTCTGCCCGTGCCTGCCACTAGATAAGTGGGAGAAGGCCTCTATCTAGTGAGAAAGGTATGCGCTAATAAGGACAGTCCATTCATTAGTGAAGCAAAACCTAACATTGCAGAAACTAAACATAACAAGGGCCTTTTTTTGGAAACAGCAAGGAATAATTTTCGATTACCACTCAAAATGGCGCCGACATAGAAAATGGCGCAGCGAATGCTAACATACATAGAACAATGCTTAAACATGACATTTTCTATTCTAACAGATCCTCCTTTTAGCATGAGCTAAACGTTTTCTAGTATGAACAAAGAGCATATAAATCAATAAAACAGGAAATCATAGGTAAACTTCTTAAACGCACTCCATGTTGTCAGCAACAGGAAGAGAGACTGTGAGGAGGGAAGAGGTCTCGAAAATGTCCTCATCTATCTGCATGATGTAATTGACCTCCTTTTGTACCATAATTGCAGCAGTGGTGTCATGAATCAATATTTTCCTCTTAGGAGTGAGAAGAGTGGTGCAATAAGAACAACAGAAGGGAAGGCATTGAACAAGGACACAGCAGGAGACCGAGATCACAATGAAATAAATCACCTTTTCAAGGATACAACACCAGCCGCCAAAAAGAGACCAACTCCAGTTCCCACTTTCCATTCCTTTGACATTTTCTAAGATGTCTAAAATGTGTTGGGTAATATTCTTTTCCATATTTGTGATCCCGACTGCACACTGGTCTCCTACAACCGCACACACACCACCACTCTTAGCTAGGATGAAGTCAACTGCATATCTAGTCTGCTCGGAATATATGTGCATACTTTCCAATTGGGTGGTAATGTCACACAAAGCTGCTACTGTGGAGTTAGACAATATTTGCAGCTTACATCCAAAATATTCTCTTGCTTTCTCACCCCTGGCCATAGCAGTACCGCCAAATGTAATTATGGAGGAAAGAATGTATCCAAAAGTAATACCATTACTATAATTATTGACTTTGAGGTCTGTCACTCCTTCACAAAATTCTTTGGTAAACGTCCTTCTAACCCATCTTACCTTAGGCTTCGCATGTTTGCAAGGTACAACCAAGGGCACCACCATTCCAAGTGCCACATCATTCGTACCATTATGAATATTAGAGTATGTCCCATTAGACAGAAAGAAAAAACCTGGGTGTGCATTAATCGGTCTATTATAGTCCACAGCAGAATATCGGGAATTCCGCCCTAGGGTATTGGGGTCCTTTGGACTTACCAAAGAATGCGTGCCCTTGCGCAATACTATCCCTGAACAATTAACATACAATTCAATGTCAGTAAAATTGATAAATGGACAACAAGCAGGGTAATAGCCAGCTTCTTGGGGAACTGTCAATTCCTTATACTAGGAACCTACCAGTGTTATATTCTGTTTTTCTATATATAAGTTGTCGCAATAAGTATTGTTGTCACACACTGGATAACCCATGCCTCGTGACTTTCTATGATACAGACAAGAACCTGGATAGTCAAACCCAAATACTCCTTGCACTTCTACAAAATGAAGGGGCCGATTATAGGTATAATTGACAATGGATATGCTGTCCATAGACTAGTGACAGATTCAGTGAGGTAACAAGCAGTCCCTTCTCCAAAGAACCTCTTATGTGTATCTAGAAACACATTGCTTGGGGCCGTCCTTTTCTTTCGGACTTGAGAAATAATTTTATATCTTTACTCTATAAAGGCACACTTTGATCACTGTCCAAAACCCATGACATTCCACATAACATTATTAACAGCAAAACCACAAGAGCAATACATAATAACTTTTGTTTACGGGTCCACACAGCATTGTGCTGGGCAACAAGAATCACTGGCTGTTCTTCCTCAGCAATCATTCTACCAAAGTGATACATAGTGAATGATGAAATGGGGGCAAAAAACAACGAAATATGCAAGTTCCTAATGTCCGTCAGAGCCTCACTGGTACAGGCTCCTATTGTCCATCAGCACGTTGGCACTCTTGAGCACTGGCGGTGGAGCTTGCTCCGTCCTAAGCTCGCACCTCTCGTCGACCACGATGGTATACCTATGCGGTATACTTTGATCTATCCTGTCCAGTGTTCAAACAGTGCACAAAACTCTCATCAACCTAAACTAACTCCATTGGTACTATAGCAAAGTACACCCTAACTTACACAGTCCATCCCTGACTAATCTTTCTTTTCCTTTGGTGCACCGTTTCCCAGCCGAGGGCGCAAATTGTACTGAGTGGCTCTAGGCACAGAAGGATCAACAAACAAGGGCTCCTGGATAGCTGGTATATCCGGAGGAACTGCTGCATTCAGCACATCATCATTTTCCTTATCTGTCCGCGTCCATGTCAATTTGGCATCACTGAAAGGGACAAACTGAGGCACCGTCTCACACTCTGAGTCCCCTACTCCCTCCTTCACCCACTGGTCATAGGGCAAGGGCAAAGGAATCCTGCGACAGTGAGTCGCATGTATCCAGTTCTTACGGCCTGCGACCTTCACTGCGGCGCGAGTCGCTAAAAGAACCTGCCCTGGTCCCTTCCACCGCGGCTCCAAACTTTTCTTCCTCTGGAAGTTTTTTTTTTTTTAAACGTATTTTATTGTCAAATTGCACATATGTTGCAGTGCTCTGCACTCCAGAGACAACTGCAATAACAAATCTTACATCAGCCGGAAGCAATCGACTTTTTTCTTTGAAATAATAAACAAAGTACAACACATGGCTATGCATATAAAACTAAGTTTTCCAAAGAGGACCCCCACCCTCCAACTCCCCCCCTCCCGCACCCGCCCCCCCAGAGTCGCACAATGTCCACGGAGTCCAGTCCACAATCGATCTTTATAAATAGAAGAATAATAGCTGATGTACACACACCCCCACACCCCCTCCACCCCCACACCACAGCAAACCCATGTGTCGCCATCATTTACTCCCCGGAAGGTCCGCTGCCACAACCGGAGGCTCGAGCCACAGGCCCCTGTATTCCGCCCAGCGCCTCCATATTTTATAATGCTTACATGGGCACCCCTAGCAACAAAGATTGGCTGTTCCAACCCCATGCAAAAGTCCAGACCATTTTTCCAAGCTGCCACAGACGGGGCCCGTGGGTCCTTCCACGCCTTAGCTATATCTCGTTTTGCCAACGTAAGGCCAAGGTGCATAAGATGTCTTTTATATATATTGCCCCCTACCCCCTCCATGACATGTAGCAGGGCAAATTGTGGCGTGCGTGGGAGACCCCACCCCAACACCTCTGACAAACAGGCCAAGACCCCCCTCCAAAACCGGTCCAGAGACATGCAGTGCCAGACGGTATGTAGAAACGTGCCCTCCTCCCGGCCACACCGAAGACACTCCGGGGAGGCAATCAGTCCCGCCCACCACAATCGAACCCGGGTGAAGTAGACCCTGTGTAGGTACTTAAATTGAATGAGGCGGAGACGCATTGCTATGGCCGCGCCCCGCTGGGTGGCCAGAGCTTCCCTCCAGTCCTCCTCTTCCAATGTGCCCACATCTTCTTCCCATACCCCCCGGAGCCTCTGTAGTGTAGGGGAGCAATGGGTAATCAGGGATTGATAAATCCGGGATATCTTTTTTGTCTCTATGTCCCCCATGAAGACTTTTGCCTCCAAGGGGCTAAACTCCGGGAGAGATTCCAGACCCCTTAGGCTAGGGGACAGTGCATGACGGAGTTGGAGATATCGGTAGAACTGGGACCGGGGCATGCCAAACTCCTCTTGTAGATCTTGAAAGGACTTGAGTGTTGTGCCCCTCATAACATCCCCCAGGGTCGAGACGCCTATGGCGTCCCATCCCCGGAAGCCCTGTAGGGCAGCGATGTCAGGCAGTCGCCCATTATGCCACAGGGGGGTTTCTCGGGTCAGGGTATTCCACCACCCCATGCGACGCAGTGCTTGCCGCCATATTTGGAACACCACCCGTGTGGCCAGTGGCAGCGCGCCCCATAGCGGCGCTGAGTAAAGAATAGTGTGTAGTGTGTGGGACCCCATAAGATAACGCTCCAGCGCATAAGCCGGGTCTTCCCTGTTGCCATACCACCACTCATTAAGGACCAATAAGTGCGAGGCCTGGTAGTATGAAAGAATATCCGAGGTCGCCAGTCCACCGCAGTAGGTGGAAAGAAAGCACGTGCGCAGCGCTACACGCACAGCACCCCCCTCCCACAGGAACTGCCCAAGCGCGGAATTCACTAGCCGGAACCATTTGGGCGGGATCGGGTACGGGTGATTCTGGAGCTGGTATAGCAGCCGAGGAAGCGCCACCATCTTAAAGATTGCTGATCTGCCGTATAACGTCAGAGGCATACGCGACCAGGTCCTAATGTCTGCACGGACTCGCTCCCACACCGGCTCTACATTTCGCGCCCAAGAGATGGCTGGCACCTCCGAGATGAACACCCCCAGATATTTGAGGCACCCCACCGCCACCTGAAGCGTGGACGCCCAATTGCCTACCTTCGTCCGATCCCCCAGAGCCCACAGCGTGGATTTGCGGGGGTTCATATACAACCCTGACGATTCCCCGAAGGTCTGCATAATCCGCAGGAGGCGTGGCCCCGTTCTATCCAGAGCCGTAAGGAAGAAGAGGACATCGTCCGCGTATAAAGCAATCCTGTCGGACAGCCCCGGCGCCCACTAAAAGCCTCTGAGCTGTGCATCTATGCGCACCCACGCCGCCAATGGCTCCATAGCCAGGGCAAATAAATACGGCGAGAGGGGGCATCCCTGCCTGGTGCCCCGTCTGATGGAGAAGCTGGAAGAGACTGCCCCTGCAATCCGAACTGCTGCTGTCAGGTCTGTATATAGGAGCGTCAGGTAGGACAAGAACTGGGGCCCAAGATTAAGCCGGTGTAGCAGTGCGAACAGATAGACCCAGCTCAAAGAGTCGAATGCCCTGTCTATGTCCGCTAGAAGAAACGCCGCCTGTTCTCCGGTCTGTCGGATAGCCGCCATCGCCACATGTGCCCGCCGTATATTATGCCTGGTTGCCCTCTGGGGTATGAATCCGGCCTGGTCCGGGTGTACAAGTGCTGAGATATGTGGCAGGAGCCGATTGGCCAATGCTTTGGCCAGGACTTTGGCCTCCACGTTCAACAGGGAGATGGGACGATAGGAGGCATGCTGCTCCGGGGGCCGACCCGGCTTATGAAACACCACCACCTCTGCGTGTCTCCAATCTGGGGGAAGCCGACCCTGTTCCCTGGCCTCCTCTAAGGCCACCCTGTAGTGAGGGGAAACTGCACATTGTATCGTTTAAAATATTCGCTTGGGAACCCATTGGGTCCAGGAGCCTTCCCAGAGCTAAGTTCACCCAAGGCCGTACTTAGTTCCTCGTCTGTTAGGGGGAGTTCCAGCCGGTCACGCACCTCATCCAACACCGCTTTGGGCGGTAAGTCCGCTATGAACTTATCCACCATATATTCCGGTAGGGACTCCCGGGGGGCATATAGCTCCGCATAGTATGCAGCAAAGCTCTCCGCCAGGGCCCCTGGGTCTGTAATCGGAGCTCCCGCCTCATCTAATATACCAGGGAGGGCCTGGGCGTGGAAGGTGCCCTGACAGAGCCGGTGTAGCATCTTGCCCGACTTGTCCCCCCACTGACATATCCTGCTACGCGTTGCCAGCCAAACCTGTCGAGCCTCATCCATCAGGAGGGCAGCATAGGACTGTTGCGCCAGGAGCAGCCGCCTCACCACCTGCCCCTCACCTGTCTCCTGGCTCTGACGCTCAAGCGTCTCCACTGCTGCCTCGGCCCGCACCAGTTCCATCCTGCGCTGACTACGGGCCGCTACGCACCAGGCTATATCCACCCCCCGCAGGGTGGGCTTCAAGGCTTCCCACAGCGTCCCTGCACTAGAGACAGACCCCTCATTGACGATGAAATAGTTAGCGATGGCCTCACTCATGCATTTCCCGTAGTCCTCCTTTTGTAAATGCCACACTGATAGTCGCCAACGGAATGGCTGCTGCCCTCTGCCCAACCGAAGGTCCACGGACACCGGGGAGTGGTCTGAGAGCCCGCGAGGAAGGATCTCGGCCGACGCCACCCTGCCAGCCATTACTCGGGGAACGAAAATGTAATCAAGTCTGGAAAAGGAGTTATGGACTGCGGAGAGATATGTGTATTCCCGCCTGTCTCCATGGATGCGCCGCCATGTGTCCACCCAATCAAGGCCTACCACCATATCGTGTAGCTTCGTGGTCTGACCAGCGCCCGGGCCTCCCCCAATCCTGTGCCGGTCCATGGCTACATCCATAACATCATTCCAGTCCCCGCCCACCACGGAGACTCATCGGGCATATCGGCCCATAGGGTATATATCTTCTCCACCATTGACCACTGTAAGGGGGGGCGTATACACAGCCCAGTATCAAGGGCTATGTATAAACAGGTAGCGCCCCTGCGGATCAACCCACTGTTTGGAGTGTACATATGGAATTCTTCGGTGCACTAGGATTGCTACCCCTCTCGAGCCCCTCGCAAAGCCGGCATGGAAAACCTGCTGGTACCCATAGCGCTGCAGACATAGGGCCTTCGTACCCATTAGGTGGGTCTCCTGCAGCAAGAGGATATCGGCGTTGGCCCTCTTTGCCTGACGCAAAACAGCGCCACGTTTAATTTTGTCTAGCACCCCGCGTACGTTCCAGCTGATAATGCGGAGTGTTCCCGGGGACTCCCGTCCACCTTCAAGGCGTCCAGCCATGAGGGAGCGGACCGTGCCATAGCACGTACGGTGGGTCATGGAAGCGCGTGTGTGTAGTGTAGCGGACCCCTCGTGGATGTGCAACTCGTACCCTAAAACAACAACCCCCCACCCCATACCTCAAGAACGCTGAAGTATCTGTCGCGGCAGGGTGGGCCCCCAGTCCCCAACAGGGAGTCGAGGGCCACCCCATCCAATGGATCCCCATCGAACAGCCCATGGCCTCAGGGCCCATCCCCAACCAGCATCCAACGGGTAGGGATGCAGCCCAAGTTAAGACTCCCCCAATTTATTTAGTCTAGAGCATGCGCCCAAGCAGCTTGCAGAGCTCAGCGGCACCACCTGGAGAACATGATTCAAAGGTCCAATGTCTGCTGACCGGCAGCAGAGCCCCCGCGGGAGGAGGCCCCGCACAACTTGGAGCGTCGCCGGGATCTGGATCGTCTATCGCCCTTTCGCTGCTGTCGTCGGAGTCCCTTCAGCGCAGCTTCACTCGAGGAGGAATCTGACTCCCGCCCTGGCGGCGTGTGCACTCGCACACGAACCGTTTCATCTGTCCATCTAAAGACCTCCTCCGGGGTATCAAAGAAGTGGGTGCGGGAGCGGTATACTACCCGCAGGCGAGCCGGGAACAGGAGGGCGTATGGCAGCTTGAGGTCTCGCAGTCGGGCCTTCGCGGCCATGAATGATTTACGTTGTTGCTGGACCAGCCGTGTGTAGTCCGGAAATATTAGGATACGAGCATTTTCATATAACAGGGGTTCTTTGGCCCGGGCCTGTTTCAGTATGGCGTCCCGATTCAGATAATTTAAAAGTTTAGCTATCACCGGCCGCGGACGGGCTCCCACCGGGGGTTTCTGGATCAACACTCTATGGGCCCGCTCCACGACGAAGCACCGGGACATGGCCTCCGGAGGGAGCCAGCTCTCTAGCCACTGGGTAAGGAAATGTTCCATGTTGCCATTTTCACATCCCTCCGGAAATCCCACGAATCTCAGGTTGTTCCTCCGGGCCCGTCCCTCTGCATCTTCAGCCCGAAGCGCCAGACCCTTCTGAATTTTCTCCATATTCGCTACCTTTTGCTTTAGAATCGCAACATCGTCCTCTACTCCTGAGACGCGGGTCTCTGCCTCCGTAATGCGGGCTACTGCGTTTCGCAGGTCCTGGCGCAGTAGCATAACGTCTGAGCCCACCGCACCGATTTTGGTATCCAGCATGTCCCTCGATTGAGTAATCGCCGCCATCAACGCCGCATTGTCTGGGATGGTCTCCTGTTGACCCCCCCGTGGCCCCAGCTACCGCTCCCGGGCCAGTAAACTTATCGATGGGTCCATGTTTAGTCGAGCCCCCGCTGCCCTTGTCTCTCGTCATGTCTGCCCTCAGCCGTTGCCCCTCAGGTGCGAGCGAAGCTCCACCCGGCGTTGATGCTGCGACTCCCGCAGTGCAGGCACGGGCCGAGCAGTCCGGGGCCCGAGCCGACTCCGAAGGGAAGGTACCCCCCGACTCAGGGCCAGCAAACCTTCTCAGGGATCCGCGTCTGAGGTCGCACAGACTTGCTAGAGGCAATACCCCTAGGGCCCCCCTCGGCCCGATCGACCGCCGATGATGGTGCCCCCAGGAAGGTGAGTGTGTGCGGTCCGATTGACCGTTAGTGCGCGACGGCCACAGGGGCCGCTACCCGCGCCACCGGAGGCACACCCAAGGGCTGCGCGGCCCGACTGACCGCCGATGCAATTGGTCCCCAGGGGGGGGGAAGAGATGAATCCGGGGGGGAGAAGAGAAGAACAACCGAGGGCAGGTCTGGCAACTGGTCCCTGATCTCCTCCCCACGCGGCTCGATTATGCCACCGATCCCCCGCCGCTACTCCTGGCGTGTGAAAGGGTTCCACTACCCTCTTACACTATCTCCAGCCACCGCCGAGGCACCAAACACCAATGAGCTGTCCCGACAGTCAGGGGGGCATCACACCTCTCTCTCCTCCCCAAGTCGCCACGCAGCAAACTCGTAGGCCACTTCTGGGCTAGCCCCCGTCGTCCAATCGGGGTCCTTCACCAGCACCCCCCGGATGACAGCCTCCAAGCCGGGGCTGGTGTCGCCACTTGTAGGGCCCTCTCGCGGTACATGCACTGTCCGACCGAACGCCGATGCGCTCACCCGGGCGGGCAACTCAAATCACCCAAGCCGCCGGACCACCAATGCAGCAAGCCCCCGCGGGGAGGATGATAATGCAGGTCAGGCGGGGGGGAGGGGGCGGGCTTCAGGGCCGATGGCAGGCCCATCCCGCGGCTCGAGTCTGCCGCCGAGCCGCCCTATCACTTCAGGCGTGGGGGAAAGCCTCACCTCTCCACACGGACTGCTCCTGCCTCCGCCGAGGCGCCAGGGGACGATCGGGCGTAGGTCCCCGCTCCGGCCTCTCCCAGCCGCTCCTCACCTGCGCGGCCTACGTCGGCCGCAGCGTCTCCTCCTCAGCTCCCGGAGCAGGCCACACCGCAGGACACCTCGGCCGCAGCCGCCCTCTCAGCCGCCGTCGCCGCCTCCCAGCGCCGTCGGGTCGCCCCCGGCAGTCCAGCGCCCTCCTCAGCTGACTAGGAGCACTGCTGGTCTCCTGTTCCCGGGCGCGATTCCCCAGCGCCTCCGTCTCGCCGGCAGGCCGCTCCCCGCTCGGGCCCCGCCCGCCCATCCAGCCGCCTCCACAGGTGCCTGAAAATTGCACAGAGTGACCCCAAGAGGTTACAGAGCTGCTGGGTCATCACTAAAGTGCCTTAGGAGTCGGGGGAGCAAGGATAAATGGAGGATATGTGGCGGGCTAAGCCACGCCCCCTCTGGAAGTTTTTAATCAACAGAAAGTCGCCAGGCTGGATGTCGTGCCCAGGCCCCTCTGGTGCAACTGGCAGGGTGTCCCGGACCTGTTGGTGAATAGAATTTCAGTTAATTGGCCAAGATAATCAATCAGCAATGCATATTCAATATCAGAGAACCGACGAGGTCGCGGGACGCCCCAGACATTTGCCGGGCGTCCGAACACGACCTCATACGGTGACAACCCTGTCCTAGAATGTGCTGTCGTTCTTGTGGACAAAAGAGCTAACGGTAAAGCATCTGGCCACTGAATTTTTGCCAGTTTGAGTTTGAGAGTACCATTGTACTTCTCAACTGAACCTGCGGACTGTGGGTGATTGGCAGCATGACATTTTTGCTTTATGTGCAAACCGTCACAAATCAATTGAATCATTTTTGAGTTAAAATGACTTCTGTTATCACTCAAGATCAATTGGGGAAAGCTGAAACAAGGAAAGTACTCCTTCAGGAGCGCCTTTGCAGTCGTAATGGCTGTATTGTCTTTAGTGAGGTAAGCCTCAACCCATTTACTGAATGCACATACAACCACCAAAACTTACTTCAAATTATTGCTTCTTTCTAGCTCTATATAGTCCATCTGGAGGAGTTCAAAAGGGAAAGAGGCTGGTGCAAAGTTACCAGGCGGTGTTGGGGTACCTTTTCCAGGATTGTGCATCATGCACACCATACAGTACTTCACTAAATGTGCAGCTGTCTTAGGAATATTATCATTCTGCCATACAGGGTCTAACAACTTGCAAATACCCTTAGCACTAATATGAGCTGGGCCGTGGGCCATCGTAACCACAGGGAGAACATATGCATCAGGCAACATCCATCTTTTCTTCCCTGACTTATCAATCCAACATCCCTCATCGTTCAATTGTGCTCTACTTTCCTGCCACACTGCTATTTCTTCTACTGTGGCTTCACATTGTATCTCTCTTACATTCTCAAGGATGTCCTCGAACATGGCAACCTCAGGCACCCACCTAGCCGGACCTGCTACAAACATTCTTTTCATCTTTGTCTGGGCCGTTTCCTTAGCTATCTGATCTGCAAAAGCATTCCCCCTTCCTACATCATCAGTGACCTTCTGGTAGGCGCTACACTTCACTATGGCCAATTTCTTGGGGAGTGTCAAAGCAGATAAAAGCCTCAATATGAGGTGTCCATGCTGGATTTTGGTGCCATGGGAAGTAAGGAATCCTCTCTCAGCCCTGAGTCGCCCAAAATTATGAGCGACCCCAAAGGCATACTGGCTGTCAGTATAGATATTGACAACCGGTCCCTTACTCAATTCACAAGCTCGAATAAGGGCAATAAGCTCAGCAGCTTGAGCCAACTGATAAGGAACTTGTGATGTCTCTATTACTGTGCGCAGTGTAGTAATAGCATAAGCCGCAGTTGTAGTGCCATCTGGTAATTTGAAACAAGAGCCATCGACATATAGTTCCCCTTGTGGGTCAGATAAGGGAACATCAGTCAGGTCTACCCGTCCTTTCGTCTCTTCTTCCGTCCGGAAGACACAGTCATGTTTGTCGACTCCTTCACTCTCAGAAGGGAGGGGTAGTAACGTGGCTGGATTCAGAGTAGCACTTCTTTTAATCGTAATATGTTTGGCAAACAGTGTCAATTCATAGTCAGTAAGACGTGCACTGGTGAGGTGCTGTGTCTTTGTCTTATTCAGAAGTGGATCCACAGCATGGGGTACCATAACTGTGAGATCAGTATCCAGTACGAGTCCAGCCGATTGTCTGATCAAAGTGGCCACGACCGCTCTTAGGCAACTCGGGAGGGCTCTCGCGACTGGATCAAGGACAGCAGATAAATAAGCACACGGCCGTTGCTTATCTCCAAATTTTTGTGTTAGGGCAGAAAGCGCGCAACCAGCCATCTCTTGCATGTACAGCACAAATGGTTTACCGTAATTGGGGGTGCCAAGTACTGGAGCTGAACAAAGTGCAGTTTTCAATTGCTCAAAAGACTGCTGGCATTCAGGCGTCCAAGGCAAAGGTTCATGCACTTCTTTCGTTGTTAAGGCAAGCAAGGGTTTAATTAGTAGAGAGTAGTTAGTATCCACTGCAGACAGTAGGAAGTGATAGCTATAAAAGCGCGCACATCTTTCTGAGTCTGTGGAATAGGCATTTTAACAATGTTACTGATGTGCTCAGGGGTTAACCTCCTACCCTCCTTTGACAGTAGGTGACCTAAGAAGGTGACCTCCTGTCGACAATATTGAAATTTAGAAAGAGAAACTTTATAACCATACTGAGCTAAATGCAGCAATAACTTGACTGTGCTGTCTTGACAACCTTGTTCGGTATCGGAAGCAATAAGGAGATTGTCAACATACTGCACCAATACATTACCTGTGGGAAGCGAAGGGGAATCCAATTGACCTTTAATGCTTGGCTATAAATACTTGGACTCTCTGTATAGCCCTGAGGAGCTCGACAGAACCTAAAGCTCCTACCAGCTAGGTTGAACCCAAACAGATATCTACTATCTGATGAATAGTAATACTGAAGAACGCTTTTTTCAAATCAATAACAGAAAAGAATGTAGCAGTGGAAGGAATCATTGTCAAAAGTGTAGTAATATCCGGACCACTGGAACCTGAGGAACCACTATTTTATTCACTTCGCGCAAATCAATCACAAAATGGTAAACATCTTCATAATCATCAGGAGAACCTGAGGGTGCCCTCTTAAGAATCGGAAGAATGGGACTATTACAAATATTAGAAGATGTCTCCTCGACTACACCTTTGCATATCAAATCATGAATAATCTGTAAAAGGGCCCGTTCTCTCGCCTGGGGTATTTTATACTGAGGAATACGAAGCAAAACAGCATTATCTTTAACCTGAATCAAAACCGGGGGTATATGCAGCAGTCCCACATCTATATCACCCGTTGCCCATAGAGTAGATGGTACATCAGCAAATTCAGTGGGAAGAGGGTAAGACAGACACTGTTTATTACTCACACTTGGGCCCATCATCATATAGACACCTTCCGGGGAGCAATAAATAGTAGCATGCAATTTCTTCAACAAGTCCAGACCCATCAAATTTTCACCACAATTGGATGTCAATAAAAATGGAGAATCCACAGTAAAGGGACCAATAGTTAATGCAAGGGGTCTTGAAATGGGGCTCACAACCGGTACACCTGAAAACCTTACCGAAACATTATTATGGCCAGACAGAGCCGCCCCAGGGACCATATTTCGAGAAACAGAACTTTTTGTCGCACCTGTATCCATCAAAAATTCCTTAGTCAAACCTTCCAGTTCCGCTGTAACATAAGGACCACGCTGGTCTACAGGTATCGGAACTGGTCCCCCACTCTGTCCCTGGCTGTCCTAGCTGTACTAGCTGTAAGATATCCCTGTTGCTTCATCCATATCATAGTCATCATGGTAGTACTGCCCATCGCGAGGGTCATCAAAGTAATTAGTTTCAGAGCGACCCTGTGAGGCTGTAGCATTCTGAACCCTATCAGCCCCACCAGCTCCACGACCCTGCCCACAAGACCCTCATCCTCTAGGGACCGCCACCTTCTGCAAAAGCACAGGATACTCGCTACACCAGTAACCCTCCTCCTTACAATATGCACATTGATTCGGTCCCAAAGGCGTCATATTCGTTGCCTGCTAGTACGTGGGAGCTGACGGGCAGGACCACCACGACCTCTACCATTCCCTCTAAATGCCTGTTACAACAATTCCTTCGTCTTCAAATCCTTATGCCTTTTCTCCATCCTCTCTTTCTCATCTTGGTCTCGATGTTCATAATATTGAGCCATATTCAAAATAACAGAAGGGGAAGAGGTGGACCAGGTACTTTCAGAAGCCTGTAAACGAGTCGCAATTTCAGGAAGCAAATTAGAAACAAACCTATTAACACACAACCAAACACCTCCCTCAGTAGACAGATCCTGCCCACTGTAATCCAAAAATGTATCTTTGAACCGAGTGGAAAAATCGGACACACTTTCTTCCTTCTTTTGGCGACAGGTCGTCAACTTGTCCCAATCTACTTTCCTCGGCGGTATAAGAGAATGCATATATGTAATAATGCGGCCTGGCAAGGCAAGAATCTCGGCTCGGGGCTTATCACCTGGCTTTCTTTCCTGATCCCATGCTTTGATTTGATCCCATGTACCACCCAACTCCGCAACATGATCTTGAGTATGAACCTGCCTCCAAATATCAACCAGAACAAGAAGACCAAAAAACATTTCAATATCAGCAAAGCGTCATTACCGTCGAAGAGGCGGCTTCAGTCAGTTCCTTATAATAAGCAGGAGGATATTTTCTAGGATCGGGCAAATGAGTCATAAGAGATAAAACCTCACTTCTCTTCCACGGAGTATAAACCCATTGTTCTTGGGAACGGGCCGCTACACCCGTCGAGTAACATTACCACACTGGTCTGTTAACTCTGGTATCTCTGGGTGATATATAGGATGAACATCTCTCATCGGAAACTGAGATATCGTAGTAGGACTCTTGTCATGCAACCTGCATCTATAAGCAACCAACGTGGTAATGTTCCCAAAAACCTGGCCTGGGTCCAACCCACTGGCATACACGCGATCCCTAATATCGAATAAGATTTGTGGCGCTTCGCTCCCAAAATGTTGCTGCCAAAGGCCAATCAGCGTAGAGGACATATGTTTAAGAGCATGCTGCTGTACAAAGGGCTCATAATCTTTCATCATGCCCCAAACACCATCCACACTGTAAATGGGATTACGACCCCACTGCGCAGCCTGATTAGCTACTACCTGCTTCTCCTCATCCCCCACTGCAGATCGTACAAAAGGGCCCAGACGCTCCTTAAATTTTACTAAATCTATATCCTCAAATCCATGTGTTGGTGTCTTAGCACCCAATAATGCTGGGAGATGAACCATTAAAGACGGAGAAGCAACAGAAGCATCGGGTAGGATAGTCGCAGGCGGGTGCGCCGGGGGAGAGAGAGATGGAGATAGGGATGCTGAAACAATAGGTGTGCTTGGTGTACTAACAGTTACAGTCGCCACAGACGGTAAAGGTAAAGACGGAGGAGGAGGAGCCGAAGCCCCAGCCGTCGAGACAACAGCAATAGATACAGGGACAGTGGGAGCAGCTGTAACAGGCGGTTGTAACGGCACAGGGACAGTGGGATATATCCTTTGCGGGGCATATGGGGGCGGGGGCGGGTGTCCAACAATTCTTCCACAAAAGTATCAGTTTCCTCCTGAGCCAAATACGATTTATCAACGTGCAATCGAAACCTCCTATCCTCACATTCAACTCCCTTCTCCTGTTTCTCTCTATCATATGCTACAGCTTTCTGAGTCAGTGTCTGCATCTTCCCTTTCCATGCATCTTTTTCCTACTTCAATCGTCTCTGCCTAGCTGCCTTCTGCTACGTTCTGAGAGAGTCAAACATAGACTGTCTACTTCGTCTCTTAAACAACTGTTCCTGTAAATACCCAATCTTTTGTTCATCAAAAGTGCCCATCAACGGCCACTGCGAATCGGCATTGTCCCTCTCATATTTGTGCCATAATGCACTAAACATAATAGGGCCAAGACCATGTTTCACATACAGATCAAAATTAGGAGTGCCTTCTGGAGGTGCCGGCTGAGCTTCTTCCAATCGAGCATCTGCAGAACAACAATGGCAGCACAAAGAAAACAGCTTACTGATACCAGGCATCCTCAAAAGAAAACAAGTTCACTATTTATGCCTGGCAAAGCAATTGCAAATGCTTTTATCAAAACCGTCCTCAGACCGCACCAAACTCAAACCACAATGGTACCATATCCACAAAGAGCCAAAACAAACTCACCTGATATAAGTAGCACAAACAAACCGATTCTCCACTACCGACTCTTCAGACCAAACGGTCAGATCCAAGAGTTTTGCCGTTCAGGACTCCAGTCAGTATGACCACTGGGCGAGGCACCGTCCGGCAGGATGGAAGGGGCAGCTGCGAGCAATCAATGATTCTCATATAGGGATCCCTGAACTGTCAGTCTACCCCGACGATGACCTCGACCTCCCCCCCGTTCGCAGAAGGGGATGGGTCACTCACCCGAAGGAGTCCCTGTTCAGGTGCCAACTGAAGGAAGTGGCCCTATCAGGGTCACTCGGGCCACCTCTCAGCCTTCCATATCAAATGATCAGACAGTCTGCCCAGTCACTAGGAGTGCTTCAGAGGGACTGACATCAGCAAGCATAAAGATACATTATGTACATTTCAAAACCAATGAAGGCACGCCCACAATGGAATTTTCCAAGCAGATGCAGCTAACAATGAAGTACAGAGGATACGTTTCGAATCTAAAGCCGGGCACACTCTATCTACTACTCAAGGTTGCTCTGCCCGTGCCCGCCACTAGACAAGTGGGAGAAGGCCTCTATCTAGTGGAAAGGTATGCACTAATAAGGACAGTCCATTCATTAGTGAATCAAAACCTAACGTTGCACATACGAAACATAACGAGGGCCTTTCTCGGAAACAGCAAGGAATTAGTTTCGATTACCACTCAAAATGGCGCCGACATAGAAAATGGCATCGCAAATGCTAACATACATAGAACAATGCGTAAACATGAATTTTTCTATTCTAACACTATTCACAAACACATCATCACCACCTTTATCTTACAACTTCCACTCACCAACAATACTTTACATACAAATCCTTTTCAGAAAACAAATACATCAGCACCTCCTTTCAGTACTCTTCAAAAACAAAACTAACACACACACCAGCACAACAAAATCTCTCACACACAACACCTCAGTAGGAAGGTAGGAGCATTCTGCATGGTTACACCCACTTTTTGCCTGGTGCTATGCTGTTTCTGACTAGTCTGACTGGGATCCTGCTAATCAGGACCCCAGTCTCTGTACTTTCTCCCCTAAATTGGTTATGGTAAGTACTTAGGTACCTCCCAGATTGGATACTGGTGAACCCTTATGAGTCCCTAGTAATTAAGGAATGCAGGGACCTGCCATTGGCAGCCTCTCGCCCCATCCCTGCACTCCTTTATGCAGATAATGCGATCCTGATGGCCCGCACGCCTATTGGTCTCCAAAGGGTTGTAACCTCTTTTACAAAATGTATGACAAACTTGGGCCTTACAATTAACTGCTCAAAAACGTTTTCGATGAAATGTGGGACTGGGGTAAATAAAAAGAAAAATACTATTTTTATCAATACCAAGGCACTAGAGAATACTAATACTTTTTCTTATCTAGGGATCTTGTTCGATCAGTCAGGCTAGTGGTGCAGGGCAATCAAAGCGAGAAGGCTCCTTTTCAGTAAATCTCTGATGGCACTAACAACTTTTAGTAGGAAAATGGGTAGACGCTCTCCAGGGGAATTGTTACGCATATATAGGGCAACATGTGTAGCGATTGCCACTTATGGAGCAGGTATCTGGGGATATGCTAATGTTAATTCACTCCAAGTGGCAGAAAACATCTTCCTCAGGTATCTCTTGGCAGTACCGGACAGTACGTCTACACTTATCTGTCATACAGAACTGGGCCTGCCTTACCTTGAGGATGTGATCAAGATACAACCTGTTCTTCTGTGGCACAGGGTTTGGACCACTGAAGAGTCTGTTTTTAATCGCCATATTTTAAAGGACTCACTGGGAATTGATGGGGCCAAACATATAAGATGGCTAGAATATGTTAAGACTTTTTTAACGCAAATAGGCCATAAAGAATATTTTAATGACCCCTCTACTATGTGCCGGGTACCGAGAAAGGACCTTAAAAATATATGTATGTCATACATGAGTGAACATAGAATTACTAGTGAAATGGCCAAAACCACGGTGGCAGCACACCATCTTACTTTGATCACTGTAAAGATACAACCATATATTTTGCTAACCACTAGGGATTTTGACAGGTTTCTGTTAACGCGCCTCAGATTGAACATTCTGCATAGAACTTTAAGTTTTCCTGAGGTAAACGATTGGTCAAGAACACTTTGTAACTGCCCATGTGACGACGTATCAGTCCAGTCGTCCATACATATCTTGTTTTTTTGCACATTTTATTCCATACCTAGAAAAAGATGGATTGCCCCAGTGATAAAGAGATTGGAACTGAGACGATGTCGCCCCACATTCCTGGCGTTACAGAATCTGGATAATGTATTCACTATTGCCTCTGTTATTGCTTTTCTAAAAAATGTTTTTAAATTTCGTAAATCAATTGTGGTATGAATTTTTACATGTTTTTAGCTTTATCTAATATCTCTATTTTTATCATGGAACTTTAATGTGATTTATAAATTGTGCTTCTATGGTTATTTCTTCTATAATAACCGAATAAAGTTCATTTGATTGATTGATTGGGTCCCTAGTATATGGTACTGAGGTACCCAGGGCATAGGTACACCAGGGGTCTCCCATGGGCTGAAGCATGTATTATGCCACCCATGGGAGACCACTCAAACTGTAACTACAGGCCTGCCATTGCAGCCTGTGTAAGCTGGTGTTGGCACCACTTACGAAAGATATAGGTTTCCCTATATCTAAGGTCAATGCACTTAAATCCTATAAGTCACCTCTAAAGCACGCCTTTCAATCCTAAAGGCAGGGTGTTCGGTTCTTAGTGTGAGGGTGCACCTGCATGAGCAGGACACCCCTACAACCTTCGGAGTCTATTCTCCCGAGTTGTAAGTGCATCAGCCATTATGATACAGAGAGTGGCCATGCGTCATTACGCGATGATCATCTCTAAACTGGCTGTAACGAACTCTGTCATGTTTGGTATCAAACATGTTGCAATCATACTCCCACACCATAAACGGTGTGGGAGGTATGATTCCATTCACTGTAAAGCTCCTCTGGGAGGCCCTCAGTGCTCCCGATACTAGTCTTCCAGACCTGGACAGCACAACATGGCTGCTGTCGACCAGAGACACAATGCTGCCCTCCTGCTGCTGAGCCAAGCTCAAGCAGGGGAAGGCAGAACAATAGGTATCCTATCACAGGGAGGTGTGACCACCTGCCAGACAGGGTTTAGTGTATTGGGGCCGGGTGGGAGCGCTTGCCAGCGCCACTCAGTCTGCTTGAAGGGCACACTTGGTGCCCTCCTTGCATAGTCCAGTTCAAACCAGCTCAGGGAGCCGTTGGCTCCTGCTCTGACGCGAAACTGGATGAAGGACATGGGAGTATCCTCCCCACTGTCCGACCCCTCCCCTGGGAGGGAACCCTGAATCATGCCAACCCTTTCCTTAGGGTACTTAAGGGCTCACCTGAGGGTGGGTCTCTAGATTAGTCGTGGGACAAGAATCATTTCAAGACACCACTTCTTCTTCGACCATCTGGGCACTCTGGACTTCGCTGGACTTCGCTCTGGGCATCAAGGCTGCAACTGGGAAGACTCCTTCTGCTCCTGATCTCATCGCCCTGTTTGTCTGCTGCAACTCCGTGCCTGTGCTCCATACTGGAACCTTCCAAGGCCTGTGGTCATCCAAGACACCTGAAGGAATCTCCCTTGAAGTGAAGGAGTCACTTCCCTGCATATACAGGCACCGCAACTAAGCTGACCGGTCTGCTGATCCTGAGCTCCCACAGACTCCGAAAGGCTCAGCAACACAGCTGGCAGTTCTTCACATCCCTTGAGGCCTGCCCTGTCCTATCACAAAGTTTGAGGCCAGTATCCCACATCGGAGCCGCAGGAACCGAATCCCTGTGCAGTGCGTTGACTTGCTGTTGCAAAGGCTTGTTGGCTTCCTTCCATCAAGATCTTTGGGTTCAAAGTAGCCCCCACCTCAAGCATCTCCTGTGATCAAGATCTTCATCCTCATCACCTCACTTGCACCGTGGGCCTGCATCTTTGATGAGCTGCTCGAGGTCCTCTTGTGACTCCAGTGCCTACGGCATGTGGGGCCTCTTGAGGGTCTTCTTTGATTTCAGCAGGCTCCCCTGATTGCTTGGGGCCTGCTCTGACTCCCCTGCTTGTGGTGAGTCAACTGGAACTTGCTGGTCCCGACACTGCACCTTCTTCGCTCTCCACGTTGTTGGCGGTTGCCAAGGCTTGTTGGTGCTCCCGACGGACATCGTCCCCTCAACTCTCGACATCCGACGTGGGGCAGCTTATGCATGGCTCCTGGTCTTCCACAGTGTCGCCTGGTCCGCACAGCTGCAGCTCCAAGGCCATCGTCAGCTTTCCTGCAGCACTCGACTTCAGTTGGCATTCGTCTTCCAGGCCTCCTGGTCGCTTCCATGTGGCATAGACTGTCCCCTCTGCTTGCAGGTACTTCTCATCCTGAATCCACCTTTGGGTTCCACCGGACACGTTCACCTTCTCCAGCAGCGGCATCTTCCTGAAGTCCTCCACTGAGTTCGACTGAGGTTTCCAACGCCACTTCACACCTATGCACCCGGCTTCCCTGGTGTAGGTATCCTGGTTCCTTGGGTATCCATGGGTGGGGTGGCTCTCCAACCTTCTGTCTTCCACGGGGTTTCTCCAGGGTCCACTGGGAAGGGTCCTTCTTCTTCAAAATTGCAACCACAACTTACCCATTGACTTGTATTGAGCCCGCGGTCGTGTTCCCACTCTGCACACGGCCACTTTGGGGTTCCTGGTTACTTACCTTGGGTGTTTCCTTGGGTCCTCAGCACTTCTACATCTGCTGGGTATAGTCTTGACTTGAGTCGTGGTCCGCATACCACTAAATTGACTATATGGTTTTGTCTCACCCTGGCGACCACTGTGTATTCGTGCTACTTACCTGTTTCTATTGTAAAGTATTGTGTGCATTGTGTATATCTCTGGCTAGGAGATAACTGTATGTGTTAGTGAATGTCTTATAATAAATAAATATTTTTATAAATACACTGTGTGGTTCTTTTTCACTTAACGTATACCAATACGATTATGCTCTGGTAAAACAAGCTGCTTTACACTCCTTCTGGACTAAGTCTGAAGGCTGATCTCCACAGCTACCACTTAGAGAGCTTTCTAAGGTTGTCTAAGACCACTAAAATCACCATAAGGGTTGTCTGGATTGGTGCAGGGTACCCACTTACATAAGTGGGCACCATATACTAAGCCAGCTTCTCACAACCTCATAATACTTTCCGTCACAAACTACAAACATACACCCACTCCCACCTTCCAGACTACACAAATAATACACACCATGAACAAACTTCAATGACAAGCTTTCTCTCTTCCCCCACACCTAACACATATACAGCAACACAGCAACTCTCTTTTAAACGCCTTTCATCCATTGGACAATTTAAAACCTTACTACTTGATCCACATGCTGCACCACCACCTCTAACTTATACACGTTCCACCTTAAGCAGACACAAACAAAATAAGCAACATACCACTCCTCACAACTTCACATCTCCATGTCCACTGCACAACAAGGTTACACTACAAAAACAACACAGCTCACCAACTCACTTTCAACCCCCGTCTCCACCACCTACACACGCAGACCCATCAAAATACTTTCAAAGTATGTTGGACAAGGAACACGATACAGAACAGCTACACCATAGCTATCCTCATACATCTAATACTAACACTAAGGACACACCTGCTACAAGCCCACAAAATACTGCTCACTCCTCCACAAAACAAAGTCACACTATCACCAAAGCACATTCTCTAAACTGTCTACTGATAAATGCTTGATCGCTCTCTAAAAACAAACATCACATCTAAGACCTTCTCACTGACACAAAACCTGACATAATCTTCAATACTGGATCATGGTTGGGAGATGATATGGCTCCAGTCCTGCATGAAGCCGTTCCTCTAGGCTATCAAACTATCACGCAAAATCGTATCGGCAAATGAGGAGGTGGCCTAGCTGTTGTGTTCAAGCAAACATTAAATATCAGTAAAACTGACATCTCAATACAAGGTTGTGAGGCCCTCTTCACCAGATGCAACCCTATACCATCTTCCTCCTGTAGCTTCCTGCTCCTTTACAGACATCCACCTAGCAATGCAACATTCCCAGACACACTTTTAGGCACAGTTTCAAACATGATAACACTATACTCCAACCTATGCATTCGGGTGACCTCAACATTTGGTTTGACAAACTCAATATGCCCCCATCCAAAAACAATCATCATTGGCCTAGACGCACTGAACCTGCATCAGATCTTCCACAAACCCACACACATTACTGGACACATGCTAGATGTTACTTTTGCAAATACATAACTAGTTACCTTTCAAACAATAACTCCACTCACATGGTCAGACCACCATTTGCTTGCTTTCCAACATAAAACAAATCCAAGTAATGCACCTAAAACCACTTTACGTGCATCCACCTACCAACTGTGGAACAAACTCAATTTGGAACACTTAGAAACACAGCTAACATCTAGTACAGATCTAGACACAACAAATTGTGTTAAAAAACTTTATGAGTGGCTACAGGAAGCTTTTGATATCCTAATACCACTAAAATCTAAACAACAGAACTAAAGAAAATATGCACCTTGGAGAAATACAGAGATAAAAGAGATAAAATGACAAATTAGAAAGCTGCAACATGCCTGGCTCAAAACAAACGCCAATCAAGACAAACTTCGCCTACAGAAAATTAACAGATTATACAAGTCAGCTATCAAAAAAGCTAAGAAAAGATACTATTCAGACAGAATTCAAAATGCTAAATGTGCAAATAAAGAATTCTATAAAATATTCAATGAATTTCATAAACCAAATTGCCTAGAAAGAGCTCATCCCATTAATTAAGATTTACAGACAAACTGGCAAATCATTACACAGCCAAAGCAGACACATTGGATCATACTTAAAACAAAGGCAAAGCACCAGCACTGACCCTTTTCCAAAACAAAAATCCAATACTCTAACCCAGCCTCTCCATTTCTTCCAACAAATTTCACACGATTAATTTATCAACCTGGTCAAAACAAGTAGGCCTGCCGGCAGTGCTTCTGACCCGTGTCCACCACAAACCTACAAGAGTATTCTTCTAACAACCTCTGCTGCCACACCAGTAAGAAGAATCAACAACAATTCCTTAACTATAGGAATATTTCCAGAAGAACTAAAAAACTAATACATACACTCAAAAATAAACCTGAACCCGCAGAACCCCGACAACCACAGACCGATTACAAATGGACCTTTTATTATAATGATGAAACGCTGAGGCGAGGTAAGTTCAAGTGCGTCTTTATTCCAGTCATCCGCTCTCCGTAACTGAAAAACGGACATCAGCCAACATTCTAAAGCAAGCTCAAGAGTAGCGTTCCAAAGAAGGAGGGGGAGGGGGAATGTACCAACGGGGGAGAGGAAAGGGAAAAGGAGAAGGAAGATTACAACAACTTTCCTGGGCAAACGGATAGAAAGAGCAGCATTTGCCCAGATGTCCCAGTTCATTGAAGATAATGCCATACTTTCAGATTTCCAAACGGGCTTCCTTCCAGGAAGAGTGTAGGAAGCTGGCTCTGTATATAATATACCAAAGTAAGGTATAGTGTGCCCAGAGTCCAGGGAGCCCCAAGAGGTATAGCAGAGGCTAAATTAGGTAAGTACCAACAGCTCACTTTGTGGTAGTGTGGGAGAACAGTTAGGCTTATCCAGAGAGTGTGTTAAGCATTTATTGTATTCACTCAATCAAGGACTAATACACACACTCAGAGACAGATTCCAGACCAATGAAGTAAGTATAAAAAAGATATACTTATGTTTTATTTTAGAACCAAGCAGGACTTGGCGCAGGTGAGCAAAATATACCTTAAAAGCAAGACTATTCAATGAAATGCAGTTGTACTAGAAATTGCAGTTGTTACAGGTTTGTATCACTTTTAAATGCAGTTTGTATCATACAATTAGTACTTTCAGGTTACTTTTTCATTACTTCAGGATTATTTTGTGTACTGGGGGTGGTATGCCTAAATACCACCCCTTAAGATCTCTACATACAAGGCAAGTATGACTTTTTATACTTTGCAATAGGAATTCCTGTTCTTCATACAACACAGTTCAACACTTAGATATTTTTTAGGCCCAATATCTCTTTACATGGGTTCCTATGGGGAAAAAGTGTGAGTGGTTTTGGAGGTAAGTACACAACTTACAAGGGTGAGTTTTGGGGGTTTGGACCAATGTTCCCTCTAATTTGTTTCGTTTCTTCTTTGTGCGACAGTATAAGGTCTCTGTGCGCTGCAGCCATGGCTATGTGCACCAAGAACCCAACCGCATGTGTGGGTGCAGCGACAAATATCAGTGCAAATTTCACTCAAACTTTTGCTTGAAAAGACAGTGAAAAGACAGTGTATTTCTACACATACAGCACCACATGAAGGGTCTTAAGGCAGGTTTGCAACATACAACAAACATAAAAGATTCAGTATTCAAAAGCATATTCTCCATTAAAAGTCTTTTAATGTAACAATGTGTGCCTTACTATCACTTGTCAAATGTGAATGCTACAGCCCTGTGAGGTGTCTGTGTTATTCAAGATTGCACCACAATGGAATCTGTGAAAATGCATTGTTGTGTCCTATCTTTAGCCAACCACAGAACATTCCTTATATGCGTTTTATCTCCTGCTGCATTTCTTGCATGCCTTTCGCAGCCCTGCCAAGTACCACGCATCAGGCTTAGACTAACGCATTTTAGTGTGGTGGTCTGCATCACCACACTAAAATGCATTAATCACACATGTGTAGTGCCTTGACAACACCTGCGTGCTGTGAGGGAGAAGCTGGAACATGCAGCTGCAAAGTACACGTCATGTGCACTATTGCAGTGGATAACCGTGCTTTATTCAAGCTGCCAGTTTGAGGTCTCATTGTGCAATATACTTTTGATCATCCGGATATTCTTCTGCTACTGACACTACTAGACCAGTAGGCATAATCGGGAACAATTAAACAAATGGTAGCCGTATCTAACCACCAGCATACTTCCGTCTTTTTTCTAAATCGCACAGAGAACATACTGGCTCTTGGATTGCAGAAAATGGCGCTTTAATTAAGCGCTGGGGTGACATTCGCGAACAAAGGAAGTGTTGCTGTAGAGAAGCAAGATGGTTGCTATGCAGCGGCGAGGTTGAGACCCTAATCTCTTTCTGTTCTGGATATATGGGCGGCTGGGGCCTAGCTGCGGGCCTGGAGGACCCTTGCGTCTGTCTGAAAGGGTAGTTAGTGCCCTGGTAGTGATGCACCACTGGAAGCATCATTCGGCAAATATGACAGGTAGCACTGCAGGAGAGGGACCCCTCTGCTGTGGGGAACATGGTGGCCTGTCGCTTGGGGGTGCTCAGTGAGTGAAGCAGCCCAGGTCCACTGGGGCCTCCCCCGACCCCGCACTTGGTGCGAGTTAGAGTGGAAGGACCCATCAAACATTCCACTCACCTCCTGGGCGCAGTACCCAAAAACATCTTAGCTGTCTGCCCATTTCCAGCACCGCTGTTGCCGGGAACACTCAGCTGCGGGGCTCCACTTTGTTTGGGGGCAATTTATGTTGCCCATTGTCTGGACCACCTGGGGGACTGACAGTCTTTGGAATGAGTGAGTGCCTGATAGCCTCTTAGTGAGAGAGCAACAAGGAGAGCGGGCTATTTTCCCACAGGAGGAAGAAAAGCACACAAGGAAGAAAGCAAGAAGAGCACGGTGGAGGGAAAGTTTAAAGGTAGGAGAAACACAGGAGTGAGAAAGCAGCATGGAGCAGTTGGGATTGCAGAGAAAAGCACAAGAGGGACAGAGAGCATCACGGAGAGCAGGAGTGTTTTGCAGATGGAGAAACACACAGAGAGGAAAGCAACATGGAGCAGGAAAGCATGCAAGAGAAAGAGCAACACGGAGTGCAGGAGGTAGTGCCTCAGTGACTCTGCTTCAAAATGTGCTTTTAAATTTTATTAATATATCTAGCACGCCGCAGTGGTGCCGGTCCGACTACCTCATACCTTGATTTTGCTCATGAGAAAGTGTCACTCAGTCATTGAAATGGCACTCATAATACACTCAAATTAAGAAAATGTTACACGTAGCAATCTGAATCCTTGGTAGCTATGCATTTGTTAAGAAAGCGTGGCAGATTGTGTACCTTTTCATGTTAATTTCAGCGCCAGTCTTGCCTATACACTGCGCTGCAATTAACTTGAATACTTTCAAAAAGGCACCTAATCTACACCGCTCTATCAATAGGTTGACCATACGTCACGGATTTGGCAGGACAGTCCTGGTTTTTCACCACCTGTCCCAGTAGATTTAGGTAAATTTGGCTCATGTCCTGGTTTATAAAGCGGGTCAACTGAAAACGGTGGGAGGTGCCTTTTTATGTTTTCCAAAGCAGGGACGGTTAGCAGCTGTTATAAAAAGTAAATTTCATTAACTGGCATGATACTGGCTTTAAAATCTTTGTTTTATCAATGTTTTTACTGCCTCTTCTGTAATTCTATGCTGATGAGCGCTTTTATTCTGTGTGCTCCATTAAAGTAAAAATTGTAGTCAGCCCTGCCAAGTACCACGCATTAGGCGTTAGACTAACGCATTTCAGTGTGGTGGTCTGCATCACTGCACTGAAATGCGAAGTCACGCATTTGTAAATCCTCCTCTGATGTCAAGCCCAGTGCCAGCTGGTAATTAGCACCACTTACAGAAAGCTGGCAGCGCGCGGTCATCCCTCCTTGTGCAGACTTGGGGGTTGGCTCAGCTAGCTTTGGGCTGGCTTTAGGGGCTACAATGTAACAACTTCACCCGTAGAGGGTTGACGCCGCATTCAGCTTCACTGACCTCACGTGACAACACGAGCGAATCAGTGTCTGCGTAATTTACCCTGCGCCCAATGTCCGATAGACTGAGACCAACTACGCACCTACCTATAGGCGCCCTGCCGCCTGCGGTGCGAGCATGCGGCACGACAGTCAGTTTACATTTGGCAGTGGGCACCGCGCATTGTTGTGCCGACCCGCGCAGCCCTAATGTGCCTATAGCCGCCCGTGACCCGACCCGGACTGCGGCCGCCGCGGACGTGGTGCTACTTCATGTTTATCAGACAGCCTGAACGAGTCATCGCGTCCTGGACCGTGGCATCTGCCCGCAGCCTGGCCCATGCCGGGGGAGTTGTTGCGGTGGGCTGCTGACATCTTCAAAAGTCACAGGTGAAACCCCGGGGTGCAACTTGCCTTGAGTCTGGTATGTTGATAGTAAACCCTGCCCACCCATACGCATACCAGACATGGTATTGAAGCGGCCTAAGGGCGTCGGCCGTAACGCAGGCTGTGAACACCGAGGACCGTGCTAAAACTTTCCCAGCACTGTGACATTTAAATAAACAAAGCACACTTATGAATGCTTTTTCCTGTACAGCCTGCCATGCCCGTCACTTGCAGGCCCTTGGTAGACTGTACTGGAAACTGAGAAAGTGTGGCGCAGCCCAGGATGGCGATATGAAATAATTTAATTAAAATCTTACCTGCTCATTTCCACAGTCCCCTGCAGCCGCACAGACAGGTTAATTTTGCCGAACGCTGTTCAGTTGTTGACTGAACAACGGTTCACCATATGCCCTTTTTCAATCGCGTGACACTGTTACAGTGTACTGGCACCAGGGTCACCATAACGGCCAGGGTGACAGCGAGTTTGGACTTAGAGCTACCCAGTGCAGTTTACGTTAGGACTCGGACTCAGTGCAGCCCCTAGGACACACAGGCAGCAGCTCCTCTATGCTGACACAGACCAAAGGCTGCGTGTAATACCCATAACGAAGCACCGTACAATCTGAGGCCAGTCCTGAAAGGCCCGGCCTCTCTCCTGCAATAATCAGCAAAGCAACACCAATGACCCCTAGCCCCATCTCAACCTGGCCCGAGTCTTGCTTGGCACAGGTGAGCTGAACACTGCGGATGTGAATGGGGTTAAGATGGACTGCGAAGGAGCAGTTTGGTTCTGGTGGATATGAATGAAGTTAGTTCTAATGGCTGTGTGGTGTTTGAATGCACTGTGTGGGGCAGGTTGGTTCAAATTGGGAATGGGGTTCTAGTGTACTGGGTAGAGCCAGGCTGATTTTTCTCTCAAGAAAGTGTCACTCAAAGTCATTGAAATGTCACTCAAAATTGCACTGAAATTTTGAAAATGTCACACATAGTAATCTGAAACCTTGGCAGCTATGTGTAGTCCATTTTCTGTTTGTGTGAAATGTCCCGGTTTTTGGCTTTAAAATTCTGGTCACCCTATCTATCAACAAAAGTCACACAGCAAGCCTAACAGCACTTCACAATCCCTAATATATATGCAGGGTGCAAAACGGACATTGGGGACCCTGTGCTTTCCAATGGAGAACTTCGGTTTCTGAAAGATCCTGCAGGCTCTGGCAGGGAGACTGTTTGAAGGCGACCATTGGCTGGAGAGGTAAGTTGGGATCTTGGGGGATGCCTCGACACAGTTGGTTGGGCCACCCAGGGCCGTGGGGGGTCGTGTACAGGGATGTCTTCTGGCGTTGGCTTCTCTTACCAGCTCCGGTCGCGGCTGGGAGGCCCTTCAGGTTGAGGGTGCAGGCATCATCTGGAGTCTTGAGGGAGGTTGGGGATCACCAGATTCCAGGTCAGGATCACTGGGGAGACCTCCTTGGGGTGTTGGGACACTCAAACTCGGGTCATGGGTGTCGGGTGCAGAGTGGTGCAACGGAATCCATATTCTGGAGGTGAGTCTTTGGTTGAGCAAATCCGGTGCTCACAGGAGACAGAGTCTGTGGGAAGGTCGCAGGGCAGGTCTTCTGGGCTCTGAGGGTTGCTGGCTGCTGGACTCACCAGGGTTTTTTCTGTTGGCAGGTTGTAGACAGGACAGGCCGGTAGGGCTGGGGCCAAGGCAGTTGGTGTCCACTTCTCCTTCCTGCGTCAGCACCGTTCTTCGGTCCTTTTTCTTTCTTCCTCAAATCTGAGGAGGCAAGGTTCAGGGTTGCCCCTAAATACTAGATTTAGGGGCATTAGAGGGTGTGCAGGTCGAGACCAATAGGTCCCTTCCTTGGGCGGGTACACCCCCTGTCATGCCACCCTCCACTGGAGGGGGTATGAGCCTCTTCCTAATTGGCTGAGTCCCATCATCTTCAAGATGGAGGGGACTGAGATGTGTGCTTCACCTCACCTCCCCCCACCTGAGGGGTGGGGTTGGCATAGGTGGGTGCTCCTCCCTTCCTAGCTTGGATTTCCTGCCAATTCTCCTGCCCAAAGTGGGGGCCAGAACCGGTGGGAGCCAGTTGCTGGGGGCAGCAAAAGGCAGGGACAGTGTCCAAAGGCGGCAGGCTTTGAAGCTTCCCCTCTTGTGGATCAAGCCCATCCTGGGGGAGAAGGCATGACACCTCTGCCCAGGATGGCCTTTGTTTCTGTACCCAGAGAGTGGAGGCTCTCTACCCAGGCCAGGGGTCCAGAAACTTATCTGGTGGTGGCAAATGGCGGGTAGCCATTCAGGAACCACACATGGGCTGGTCGATTTTCAGGAGGCATTTCTAAGATGCCCTCTGTGTGGATTTTGCATTAAATCCCACACTGGAATCAGTGTGGGTTTAATGGGCTGAGAAGTTTGCTACCAAACTTCCCAGTTTATACTAAAGCCATCATGGAGCTGTGGAGTTCGTAGTGACTAAATCACAGACGACATACTCTTTATGGCTTTACTACGCTTATAATGTCTAAGAATAGACTTAGACACTCCAGGGGTAGTGCACCCTGCCAGAGGGGTGACTTACCTAGACCTTAGGTAGTGGATTGTAGACATGGCACACAGGCATGTGTGCCATGTCTACTCTTCACTTTTCTCTGCACCAAACATGCAGCCTGCATTGGCAGTGTGTGTGGATTAAGGTACAGGGCCTCTTAGGGTAGCACAACAGGTGCTGCAGCCCTTAGAGACCTTCCTTGGTCACAGTGCCCTTGGTACCTATGGTACCTTTTACAAGGAGCATACCTGTGGCCAGGGATTGTGCCAATTGTGGATACAAATGTACAGAACACAAGCCCTGGGAACCTGATTGGCAGGGACACAGGGAACATCAAGTCAGGTTGCATCAGGGGGCGTGGCTTCGCGGCGAAAGAACATGGCCGCCTGCTGGGGCTCCTCTGAGGCCCCCTTTCCTGCCCCGCATATCCGCCTCATTTATACGATCCTCCGGTGCCAGATTCGCGTGCCGGAGGTGCAGCGGTGCACATTGCTGCAATCCTGGGCATCAACGGCCGTCGGAAAGCGGAGATATCCCGCCCGGCGATTGCAGCCTACAACCTTGGGGAAGCCGGGACCTCGAGTGCGCACGCCCGCCGTCCTGGACGCCTGCAGCGCCGGTGGACCCCCGCCCTCCCCCACTCCCGGAGGGGCCGCAGGCGATTGACGCGGCAGTTCACAAGCACCCAGTGACGGCCTGCATACTGAGGCGCTGCACGTCTGCGCCATTGCCTGGAGACTGCCCGCTGGGCATACAACGTCGGAGCCGGTCCCGGGGATCGGCCCTGGAGGTCTCGGCCGGTCACCAGCAGAGAGGTACTTCTGCGCGCCGCGGCAGGGGAGGTGCCTGACACTGTAGCCCAGCGCCGGTGAGGGCGCCTGGGACTGGAATCGTGACCCTCATCATCAAGGGGCCCCCCTCTCCCCCGCGGCGCGGACCAGGCCCTAGCATCAGTGCACCCACTGCTCTAGTTCCTCTGCGCCTACAGAATAGCTGCCGCTGGAGTGCGGCCCACGCCCTAGACGCCTTCGCCCCTCACCGGGTGGCCTTTGCTAGTGGTCCTGCGTTTGTGCCCCGGCAAGAGAGTACTGAGCTTGGCAGATCCCCCAGGCGCTGCACGACTGGACGGCGGTGCGGACGCGGGCCTAATCATGTCTAACCAGAGGAGTACCAAAACATCCCAGCAAAGCAGGCTGGACCGATACACCTGCCCGAGGGCGGAACTGCCCGAGCGGAAAGGAACTGGTGACACACAACAAGGTGGGGCGGAACATGATCCTTCAGAGCCCACAATGAAAGACCTACTGGCGGCTATCACTGGAGTGCGCACATCCATAAACACTCTATCCTCTGAAGTGACGCTGATTAGGGCTGACCTCACGAAACACAGGGAGAAAGTCAAGCAGCTGGAGCTTACCACCACCAGTCTTGTGGAAGACACCTCACAACTACGGTCGGACATCAGGGAACTCCAGGCGTTCCGTAAGTTCGCTGAAGACAAGCTGGATGAATACGAGGGGCGCTCGAGACGCAATAACATCCGCGTTCTAGGTGTGCCGGAGAATTCGGAGGGTCCCGCTACTGACCTGTTCATCGAAAACCTGGTACTGACGAAGCTACAACCAAAGGGCCTGTCCAAGCTGTTTGTGGTTGAGAGGGCGCACAGAGTACCTGGGGGCCGCCCAAAGCCGGGGCCCCCCGTCCGATATTGGCCCGGCTGTTAAATTACAGGGACAGAGACACAATTCTACAGGCCGCCAGGGTCGCTCCTCCGATCAAAATAGACAACTCAGAACTCGCCTTCTTCCCTGACTTTACACAGGCAGTGCAAATGCGTCGACGCTCATTCCTTGATGTCAAACGAAGGCTACGTGAAAAAGGCCTAAAATACGCCATGCTTTTCCCTGCACGTCTGCGAGTCGAATCCGATGGAAAAGCTCGCTTCTTTGACTTACCTGAGTTGGCATCTGACTGGCTGGACGGCTGGAGGACCTCACCGGAACGGAGCCCCAACGGCCACTGAAACCGACGATCTGCATTCCTTGAACTGACTCTCGAACATTCTGGACCGTCGGCTCTTCCCTAACATTGAACATCATGCATAGTCTTTTGAAGCTTGAGGACGTCGACTTGTAAGCTAATGTACTAAAAGGTTTGACAATCTGTCTCTGGGGTTATCACTACAAAGTGTACCTAAACCTTGTAACGGTAGGAAAGGGGGCCATCAGGGCGCTAATGCCTCCCCTCACTTTCTTCTTTTAGTTCTATTAGTGGAATAGTTGGGCGACAGGCACTCTGCATTTAAATAATATGGGCAGTTTTAAGCCCGGAGTGCAGGGGAGCAGGGTGGGGGGCTGTTGGGAGGGATTGTTTTTTAATTTGTATGTTGTTTTTTTGTATTATCTCGACGGTACGATGTCTACATGGGACCCCACATATGGGGAACTTCCGCGCTTTCAATGGGGGTACAGTACAACAGGGCAGTCAAAATCTTAAGTTGGAATGTTAACGGATTGGGGGACAAGATCAAGAGGGGTGTTGTGTTGCAGTATATTAGGAGGCAGTCGCCGGATATCGTTTTACTCCAGGAAACACACTTCGTTGGCAACACATGCAGGGCAATGCACAGGTGGGGGTATTCGATGGTGGTGCATGCCGGCTTTACCTCTAGTTCCAGGGGAGTAGGCATTATGCAAAAAAAGTCGTTCCCTTTCTCACTCACCACTACATACATAGATGACCGAGGCAGATATGCTGGAATCACAGGCACCTGGGAGGGCAAGCCTATCACCTTTATGTCAATATACGCGCCCCCCGGGATGCAGGGCACAACATTCACTGACCTGAGCGCTCTACTCTTGACGTTGCCTGACGGACACCTGGTGCTCGGAGGCGACTTTAACTCAATTGTCTCGGGTGCTATAGATAGACACCCCCCCGTGCAACCTCAAGCTGCTCATGCGTTCTCCAGTTTCTTGGAGGTGATGGGACTGATGGATGGCTGGAGGACATACAACCCCGATAAGATGCAGCACACCTTCCATTCTGGGGCGCATAACAGCTTATCCCGACTGGATTATATACTTGTCCCGGCCTCGCAAATTACTAACATTCATGAAATCCGTCACCTGGCACGAGGTATCTCCGACCATTCCCCTCTCTGGGTCCACATAGTCTTAGATCACACGCAGATAGGAAGGATCGCCCCAATAAACCCCTGGTACCTCAAGAACCCTAAAATACGGAAAGGCCTAATTAAAACTCTTGATGACTATTTTCTGGAAAACGAACACACAGTTGAGTCACCCCAAACACTATGGGAAGCTTTCAAAACGGTGGTCCGAGGACAGGCCCTCTCCTTGGTGGCGGGCTCCAAAAAAGACAGGGTCAAAGAAATTTCTGACATAGAGCAGGAACTATTCCGGCTAGAACAGGATGTCACCTCGGATGCCAATCCTGAAGCCCTCCACTTCCTACGCCTGCGGCAGGAAGAATACCGGGCGTTGGTCACCGACCGTGCCAAACTACTGGGACAGGAACGGCTGGGACGGATATATGACTGGGGCGACAAGGCCGGCAAACTGCTCGCATGGTTAGACAAGAGAGAACAGGCCAGCAGGCTCGTGCCCGAGATTAGGGGCACTGATGGTTCCTCGGTGACAGATCCCCAAGACATAGCTAACCATTTTGCAGCTCATTTCCAAACCGTATATAGCTCGGTGGCGCCATATCCTGAAGCAGACTTCACTGATTTAGTTAAAGACATATTGCTTCCGACACTGTCGGACTCGGACTTCACATTCATGGACAGTGAATTAACTGCTGATGAAATAGCTACGGCAATAAGAGCGCTGCATTCGGGGAAAGCTTTGGGCCCAAATGGCATTCCGATTGAGCTCTACAAGCTTCGACCGGATAAACTAGCCCCCTATTTGAAGTCAATGTATGAGGACAGCCTCACTCAGGGGATATTGCCATACGACCAGAGAATTGCCACGATAGTCACAATCCATAAAGAAGGGAAACCCAAAATGCAGTGTACCTCCTATCGGCCTATATCGCTGCTGAATGCAGAACCCAAAATTCTAGCTAAAGTTCTCGCCACTAGGCTGAACAAGGTGATGGGCAATCTAGTCCATCCAGATCAGTCAGGGTTCATGCCAAAAAGAAACACGGCTCTCAACCTGTGCAGACTACACGGGATCCTAGGCAGGATACCGATGATACGAGAGGACGCCGTTGTGGTCTCCCTAGATGCCACCATGGCTTTCAATACACTGGAATGGCCCTATCTTTTTGCAGTGCTTGGTAAACTGGGATTTGGGCCAAATTTCTGCCGCTGGATACGACTGTTGTACAGCGCGCCGCTGGCACAGGTAGTGGTAAACAACAGGAAGTCTGAACCCTTTGTAGTCAGCCGGGGGACCCGTCAGGGGTGCCCCCTCTCTCCCTTACTGTTCGCTTTGGCCCTTGAACCACTCGCAGCGTGGATCCGAAAAGATGTGAGGATCCGCGGACTACGCTGGTCGGCGGAGTGGGAGGATCGGATATCCCTGTACGCTGATGACATTCTCCTCTATCTTACATCCCCTAAGAGATCCCTAGTGGTAGCCTTTGACATACTAGATGTTTTTGGTAGGTACTCTGGGTTTCGAGTCAATTGGCAGAAATCACTCCTATATGTACTATGGGGAACTTCTCCACCTTTGCCCCGAAACTGCCCGATCCCAGTGGTTTCGGACGGCTTCAAATACTTGGGCATATTTATATCATTAGACCCATCAGTTCGATACGCCCGCAATCTGCTCCCCCCCACTGCAACGGCTCAAAAGCGACATAACACACTGGAAATCCCTCCCGCTCTCGCTATTGGGCAAGGCTGCATTATTTAAAATGATGTCACTGCCCCGTTTCCTGTATGCGCTACAGAACTCAGCCGACCTTGTCCCAAACTCGTACTTTAAAGATCTCGAAGGGCTCCTGAGAGACCTCCTATGAAAAAGTTGACACTTAGCTGGTATGATGGGGGAATCGGGTTGCCTGATATTAAAAAATATTACTGGGCTGCGCATTTAACAGCTATCAACCATTGCATGTATGGTCACCCTGACAACCCGGGGTTCCTGATGGATCGTTGGCTCTTACCCAAGGGGACCTTTTCGAGAGCTCTA
This sequence comes from Calotriton arnoldi, assembly GCA_963921515.1. NCBI lineage: Eukaryota > Metazoa > Chordata > Amphibia > Caudata > Salamandridae > Calotriton > Calotriton arnoldi. The sequence goes on from CAWUFW010001708.1 coordinate 2,474,955, forward strand.
TACTCAAAACCGGAGAAATACCCGCTCACCGGACCCACTGCCCACACAGTTGCAATCTGGCACTCTGCTACTAAATCAGTCGGATGGCAAAATAAGTTGACGATGGCCACACCCTTGTGGGACTCACAAAAACTAGGATATATGGGGAACTCAAAAGGATTTGCTAAATGGGACTTAATAGGGATTTCCCAGGTCAAAGACCTTTGGTGCGCTGGGGGGGTGAAATCCTTTGATACCTTACAAAAGCAATATGCCTTGGCGGATTCCGAATGTTATCGATACCTTCAAATCAGACACTCGCTGCAAACAGCTATTCCCGACGATTCGACTCCGCCGGACACCTCCCCACTAGAGGACAGACTATTGGATGGACACCTGCCTGACAGGGCCATTTCCCTAACATACCGAAAACTTATCAACAATATCGACAATCCCCTATTACAATTGCGTGACAAGTGGACTGCGGACGGAATAGAGTTAGATGATGAAACCTGGCAGGAAGCAGTCTCTTCTCCTAAGACGGTCGCTATCCCAGCGAGACTCAGTCTTGTGCAATTAAAGATCCTTCATAGAATTTATATAACTGGTCCCCAGCTAGTACACATGGGTGGGCTGACAGACGGCTCTTGTAGGAGGGGATGCGCACAATTGGGCACATTCATACACATACTATGGCACTGTGCGCCAATTCAGGAATACTGGCGTAAAATCCATGCGGTCCTGAGTGCAGTGTTGGGGGTAGAATTCAAACCGGAGGCACCTAGGTGCCTCCTTAACATCTGGGAACCTACCGACCTCAACACCTATACTAAGATATGGGTCACGCTTGGCTGCATGATCGCCAAGAGAAATATCGCACAGCTCTGGGGAGCCCCACAACCGCCCACGGTAGTAGCCTGGGAGCAAGATCTAGATTGGTGTATGCTGAGAGACAAAACAGTATATGTGGCTCGGGGTTGTCCCCGAAAATGGTCCAAGGTTTGGGCCCCCTGGAACGCATACCGAGGAGACATGTGTACACCTCCCCGTGAAGCCGATGATGATGACCCCCCATCCCCGTGAATTCCAATGAATTGTGATGCTGTATTGTATGTAACCTGATTTTACTGTAACCCTAATTGATTCTGTGATTTTGTACCTTATGTCGAGACTGTTTAATAAAAAAGATGTTTAAATAACAAAAAAAGAATAAAAAAAATAAAAAAAAGTCAGGTTGCATCAGATGTTAGGCAAAAAGTGGGAGAGTAGCCATGCATAAAGGGGCACTTTCCTACATAGAAGCACATAATCTGCCCTTGTTGTCATCTGGGATGACCTTAATAACACAGTTGACCACAACGGGGTTGCTGCACTACTTCTATTGGACCACTCAGCTGCCGTCGACATGGTTGACCATGACACTCTGATATAAAGACTCTACGAAACCCGCTTAGAGGGGACTGCTCTAGACTGGATCACCTCCTACCTTCACAACAGAACTAATGTCATCCATACACCCCCTTTCTCTTCCAAACCGTACTTCACAAAAGCAGGAGTCCCTCAAGGCTCTATCATCTCACCCATCAATTTCACCTCACATGATTCCTTCCTGGTGAGCAATCACTATTGAGCCTAACTGGCCCGCTTTTAACCTTTATTTTCTGTTTATTTTCTGTTCCTTGTAAGCGCACTAGGTGCTGGGAGGTGCCTGGCTCCTGCATCACCTTTGCCTTTGATTTTGTGCCTCACTTTTTACCCTTTCAGGTCCTTGTAAGCGCACTAGGCGCTGGGAGGTGCCTGGCTCCTCTGCATTGTCGCGCGTTTGATCACTGTCAATTTCAGATTTTGATCCCACCTTTCTAGTTGTGCTTCTTGCTGCTGCGCTGCAGCTCAGGCTTGTTTCCTTCCCTGCCTGCCGTGTCAGTCAACTGCTTCCGATCTACGGAGGCGGAGTCGGACCGTAGCCACGCCCCTAGAGCCGGGCTACATATTCATGGCACCTGCGCGGCCGCAACACTCACGTATGGCGATTAGAAAAATTATGACTCACTCGCCACATGCCCTGATGACCTGGGAACACCACCTAAAGTATCAAAGGAAGTAGGAAACCTCAGAATGACCATGGACTTAAAGCTATCAATGAATGCCCAAGTGGATAAACTAGCAAGATCAAGCTTTGTTAGTATAAAAACTCTGCGATGGATCTTCCCCCACCTGGGATTTCCACATAAGGTCCAGGCTACCAGCTCTTGTTCTGTCCAAACTCGATTATGCCAATAGCCTCTACCACGGATCACCGTTAATAACGATGAAAAGACTACAACGGATTCAGAACTCTGCTGCCAGACTGCTCTTGCATATAAAGCTGCAAGCCCACATCTCCCCTGCCTTGACAGCCCTACATTGGTTACCTTTGCCAGAACACCCACATTCAAGATGCTTTGTATCTCTCGCAAAGCGATACATGGGATAGGACCACTCTTCATCAGGAATAAAATCACAAAATACATTCAACAAAGGAACCTCCGCTCTAGAGTGGCATCTCGCCTCAAAATCCTACCATACAAGAAAAAAACCTTGTGTGGCACATCCTTCAGCCAAACTATGGAATTCTTTACCCCCGAACATAAGATCCACGGATAACCACCTTATCTTCAGAATACTACTCAAGAATTGGCTCTTTCCCACATAACCACCTTACTCAAACATAAATATACAGCATATCCCTCTGTACATAAGCATTTATTTGGACTATAGATGTGTACCTACATATGAGTATTGCTTTGTATAAGTGTGCATAATAATTATGTTTTTAAAGATATAGATATTTGTTAGTTCTGCTTAAAAATGTACATATTTCTTACAGTTACATTATTCTATGTTTTTAACTTGTATACAAGTGACTGTATAAATAAGTAAATCTTTTTATCATAACCATCTACAAATGCTTCACTATTGAATTACAAAAACCTCAAACAAATAAATTAATTTAAAGTACAGCAACACTTGAAAGTCTTAGTTTATTAAATGCAACTTTAATCTACATATACTACCTTCCTTATACATATATATACCCTCCATGTACTTCTGCATCTTTATATTTATTACTTTGCTTCTAAATCAGCATATCCAATACACTACTCTACATCTCACCCTATATCTCTCGCAATATATCCTCTACCTCCACTCTGACTCATCTCAAACCTCGTTCTACTACTCACTCCAATGCACTGCCCTCTTTCTCATCCTATACCGCTCTCAATATATCCTCTACCTCAACTCTCTGACTAATTTCAAACCTCATTCTACTACTTTTTCAATGCACTACCCTATTTCCCTCCCTGTACCTCTATCAATATATCCTCTACATCTGTCATTCATCCCAAACCCCATACCACTACTATGATCCCCAAAATAACCCTTTCTAGACTCTTCCCTTCTCTACGCCTCCTTGCATCATCTCATACCTCTTTTACTATTCAGATCTCCCAAACAATCCTTTATAAACCCTTCCCTCTGACTCTTCCCCCTCCACCTCACCTTTACTCACCCCAAACCCCTTCCTACTGCCATAAACTAAATAAAACTAAAACTTTCTAGACCTTTCCCTCTTCTATCTCTCCACTATTCATTTTCAATCCAAATAACAGACTAATATGTCCACTGCTCAAATTAATTTCATATTACCCTACACTAATTCCCCACTAATCCTGTTTGGGTTCCAGAGTAGCGTACTTCCTGCCAAAAAACACTTCAACACCTCATCAGGGGTAGCAAGCACTATATAAATGCAAACCCTTCCCTCTTCTGTACCTCCACTATCCTTTTCAATCCAAAAACCAAACTAACATGTCCACCGCTCACATTAATTTCATATTTCCCCAGACTAATTCGCCAGTAATCCTTTTTTGGTTCAAGAGTAGCGTGCTACTTGCCTAAAAGCACTTCAACACCTCATCAGGGTAGCAAGCGCTATATAAATGCAAACCTTTTCCCTCTTCTATCACTCCACTATTCTTCTCAACCCAAATAACAGATTAGCATATCCACCGCTCAAATTAATTTCATATTTCACTATACCAATTCACCACTAATCCTATGTGGGTTCTGGAGTAGCGTACTACCCGCCAAAAAAGCGCTTCAACACCTCGTCAGAGGTAGTAAGCGCTATATAAATGCAATTCCAGTACAATACAAAACAATGCTAAAGAAAACGATAAGATTAGTTTAAGGAAATAGAGTGAAATGAACACGAGTTAAACAGAATTTAAAGGGAGAGGAAAGCATCACAGTAATTGAAAAAGCAAGGAAATAATGCAAGAGCAAATGGGGGAACAAGGAATAATTTCAGAATTGAAAAAGAACGAGAGAGAATGCATGAGAGGAAAAATGGAGAAAGAAAACAATTTGGCTTTTTAATAATAAAACATGTTCAAAGCCTTAGAGATACTACATGGACAGAAGCAGCAGAAGCCTTCCTTATTTGCATGTAGACATGTGCCTGGTGGTGATATCTCACATGACACCTTTCTGACTCCCTATTGAACCCAGACGTGATTATACAACAAATTAACACGGACTGCCGAACCAAGGGTCTGCCTTGGCTCTTAGAGCCTGTGCAGGAGCTGGACCTTGAAAATGTTTGCATTAATATTTGGAAGTTTTGACATTATTAGGCCACATGATAGCGCTGCACTGAGAAGTACTTATTAAAAGAGATAGTTTAAAAAACATGGATTTAGAACCATTTCTGCCTCCGACCCTACATTGGTGACAGTGCCATTAGTAAAATAGGAGGCAAGACAGTTGTTATCTGCATCCCAGATCACTAGCAAGCAACTTTGCGGTCAATTAAATCAAACACAGTAGGATTTTGTGCAGCTGGTATTCTGAAATCACGTATTTGAAAGTGCTTGTGAAATAAAATATATGCCTAAGATCACAAAATGTAAGGAGGGAAGCCGTGATTTATCTAGGCTTTCTGGTTTCACTTTGAAAAAATCAGTCACTAAGGGCCAGATGTACGACCATTGGCTTTTGCGACTAGCAAATTGCGAAAAATTGCGAGTCGCAATGTGCGAGTCGCAAAGGCCAATGTACAACAGTGTCAGAGACACTGTTAGCGATTCCCAATGGGGTCGCAAAATGCGAGGGTCATGAACATTAATGAGCCACTCGCATTTTTCGATCCCATTGGGAATGGCTGGCCCTCCCAGGGATAGTGGCCTGCTGGGCTCAGCAGACCTCCATGTCTGGGACTGCTTTTCAATAAAGCAGTTTTTTTAAAATGCAGCCCATTTTCCTAAAAGGAAAACGGGATGCATTTTTAAAAAAAATGAAACGTTTTCGTTTCATTTTTTAAGGGCAGGTAGTGGTCCCTGGGACCACTGCCTGCCCTCAAAAAATATTTTTAGAGCCAGTCACAAAGGCGACTCCATTACCACCCTCTTGAAGAGGGTGGTAAATTGCGACCGCAATTGCGGTCGCAAAACATTTATACATGGCTTGTGAGTCGCTATTAGGAAGGGAACGCCCCTTCCAAATAGCGAGTCGCAAAACACTATTTTGTGAGTCTCAATTTTTTGCGAGTCGCAAAATGGTGTTAGTACATTGGCCATGTAGGTTTTTGCATGCGCAAACGGGTTGCAAACCCGTTTGCACATGCAAAAACTGGTCGTACATCTGGACCTCAATGCGTGTGATAGTGTCTCCTTATTATGTTAAGGCTTTGTTTTTACCTCTTTGTGCATTTTTCTGCAATGTTTTTATAACGAAAACTCAACCCTAAAGCATTGGAGCGCTTTATATCAGCAATATTTACATTAAACAAGGTCCCATTTTTTTGACTCAGGCGACTCCACTGTGGCATGGAATCTAAGTGTGGCAGGTGGCTGCGCTGCCCGGGTTCTGCACTTGGTACCTTATCGGACTATCCACACTAGGAGACATTATGAAGGGGCAGTGCTCAAATCCTTTCAACAGCTGCAGGATTAATATCAGCTCCACCGTAGCCAGTTCTATAAGTACCTACAACTTAGACATGCACTGACACTGTATATTAAGGATCTGACAGATTTACCCGAGTTTAACCCATTAGTACGGCGGCTGTTAATGGGTGATATGGGCGCCCTCTAGATCAGACAACTGTACCAAACTTTAGTCACACAATCACACCACGTAGGGTGCATTGCGGTCGACGTGGGAGAGTGATATCATAGACCTAAACGACGATACTGGACAGAAGCCTTGGCAGGTCCCCGAGGCGCAGCCATTGCAACACGGTATCGTTTAATCCAGTTCAAATACCTACACCGAGTATATTACACAAGGCCCCGCCTCTGGCACATGTGAGTAATATCTTCCCCCACATGTCTCCGATGCAACAGGGAGGAGGGGACTTCTCTCCACATGGTATGGAGTTGCACCACACTCCTATCTTTTTGGCACAGGGTAATCTCTTGGCCAGGTCAAGTGTTGTCCTGGAAGCTCCCCCTTGAAGCCAAACTAGTTCTCCTACATAGCACAGATGGGATCAGAGGCAACAGGCATAAATAACACCTCTTGTTTTTGGGTCTAACACTTGCCAAGAGAGATATTGCTCAACACTCGGTGGGTGGGTGGAAGCGAGCCATGGACAGATGTATTTGGATAAAATCTGGAAGCGGTGGGCAGAGTACAGGGGTATCGACCTGCCTTCTGCACAGCCTGTAGTATCCCTCACAGAGCAGGAAATACAGTCATATAGTCATGGTAACAACAACAGCTCGTAGTTTTCACTATTCCACTGCAGTTGACTGATATTCTGTGTGGTACGGGGTGTAGTATCCAGTATGTGCCCGTGTTTTAGAAGTTCCGAAACATTATTATTTCTCAGAACTGTGCTACGATTGATATGTTTCTATATGGGCCTTTCAGGCCATGCTGTACTACCAATAAAATCTCAATACAATTTGTTATAAAAAACATAACAAGGTCAAATTTTTTTGGGCATGGGGAGGTTAAGTGATTTGCCCAGAATCACAGAATGTTGAGCCGATGTTGAGACTTGAACCTGGTTTCCCAGTTCTAAATTCGATGAATGGGACACTTTACCCCGCATGCGTTACTCCGCATGCCATTACCTCGCATTTTGTACACCACAAAATCTTTTACAATGCAGGGCTTTACAACGCAATCCATTACAACACATTCCCCATGCAACACAATTTACTATTCGAACTCCACTGGGGCGTTACTTTGGGGAATGCGTTGTAGTAGTTTGTGGTGTAAAGCCCTACGTTGTAAAAGATTTTGCGGTGTAGACAATGTGGGCTAATGGCATGCGGAGTATCGCATGCGGGGTAAAGGATGTTTCCCAAAGTCGACAGCTCTGGCTGTAAATGTCAGAGCGTTAGAGCAGAGCAGAAGGGTAGAGCATTTGGTGCCTGCTGCCAGTGTCTTGAGTCACATGACTGCGAATAGCTAAGCTGTTCACTGCCCACCTACATTTTAAAGGGCTGCCTCCAGCACACAAGGTAAGGAAGCTGGCACTGGCTTTTTTTCACCCCAGACGTCTTGGAGCCTTGGTAGGTTAAGGGAAGAACTTTCCAGAACCAGATGTGGGGGTAGCATAGGAAATTCCCCCACTTCAAAGGCTGGCAATAGGTATAAATATTGCACCCCAGAACACCTCTTCAGTACATTTCTGAACTTTTGGAAGACATCCTGGACCCCTAGAGGATCGCCCTGCTGCTTGAGGGCTGCCTTGGTTCCCAGAGGTCTGCCCTGCTGCTAGAGACCTGCCTTGATGCTTGAAGGAGGGTGCAGAGACAGAATATCGAGTAAAAAATATCGAATTGCACAAATATCGTGTCAAAAATATCGTGGGGCAGGAATATCGACAGACAAATTATCGTGGTCAAGAATATCAATTTTAGGTAAGTAATATCGATTTTAAAATTATCGAAGTGTTTAATATCGTTTGCAAAAATATAGTTGTTAAAAATATCGATTTTTTATTGTTATGTATTTTAGTATGTATTTTATATGTGTGTGATGTATTTTTTTTTAATAAGAATTGTTTGTATTTTATTATATGTGTTAAACCTTTAGTAGTTATTACATTTTTTTCATTTGAATTTTGCGTTTTTCGTTCTGTAGCGGGTTGTGGGTTTATAGGGGAATAGGGTGAGAAGTAATTTAATTATATAAAATGTACTGATTATTTTTAGTAGTTATTTTTGGTTTTTATTTGAAATTTGTGTTTTTAGCTCCTTAGCGGGTTGTGGGCTTAAAGGGGAATAGGGTGGGAAGTAATTTAATTATATTAGATTTATTGAATCATTTTTATTTATTAATATTTGTTTAATTGAGATGTTCTAGTGTTAAATGTGTAATTTAATGTATTATTAGTTATTTAATAATTAGTTCATTAATTTTAATTAATTAATTAATATTTAATTATGGTAATTGTGTAATTAATTGTAGGTGTGTGTTGTAGAGGCAAGATGGCGTCTGAGTAGTCGCCGTTGCTGCTGCTCCGCCGGTCCGGTCCTCGGAATCCAGGAAACAATCCTGTTCTAATATGTTAGAAATACCTTAATATGCTCGAGAAAGCTCAAATTGATTCATGGAGCAACTTCAATACCGTCAGTATCTGATGATCGCCGGGCAAAACGAGCAAGTACCGATCTTTGCAACGCTAAAGCATCTCCCCAGGTTTACAGCGCTCCCAGCTCACTCCGCTCCTGCATCCTCCGGTTTTGCTGCCCTGTGGTGGGACCCCTCCGTGGCGTTGGTTGTTTGTTCTGCGATCTACAGAATCCTGCTGGGCGCGCGGGAAAGGAAGGTGAATCACAGGAGCGGCGGCGCTTTCCGGACAGCATTTAGGGCATCGAGGACACATTGTATCTGTATCCAGCATACTGAACAAGTAAGGATGGCAGGGCGGGGAGCAAAAGTGAGCAAAGGTAAAAGCACATTACTGGCAGGTTCACAGGGGGAAGAACTCTTACAGCCTAATCCGGTAGCAACTGAAAGCCGCCAGAAGCGTCTTGACACACGGGGAGCGAAAAATAGGAACAAAGCGAAAAAGCCAATTCTGTAGAAAAGACTGAACGGATAGTTAAGCAAAAAAATACAAAGGAAGAATTCTAAAAGCACAGATAGCGGTCAAAACCTGCAGGGTGGACAACCACTCAATACTAACATATTTGCTCCAATTGATGGGAAAATGCATACCGTGGTGCTGGGAGAAGTGGTTCAAACAGAGGGCCCGGTTGACCAGATGGGTCTCAAAGAGTCTGTGCCGCCTTTAGAAAGTGCGATGGAAATTAAAGCACCAATTTCACACTGTAGCCCAGTCACCAGTGTGGGAATTGCTCAGGAAGATAACAGCTATAAACTGCCAATACCTCGTCCCATTGATGAACTATGAAATCCACAAACTTACAATGTTATTGTTGCAGAGAAAAGCAATTTAATAAATAAGGATATGCTGGCTCTTCCGCCCAAAACGCCTGACAACATAGATAAATTTTACTCACTTACAGATGAATCTGAAATTTCGGATGGAAGTGTATCCATTGCTAGTGAAGGCGGAAGTCAGAACTGGGGTAGCAGCACAGATTCAGAACTATTTGTGAAAGCTTCTACGCAGGGGAAAAGATTCTTGAAAAAGAGATCCAGTCGACATAAGAAATGCGAGACTTTAGATCAGGGCAGTTCGATGGATCTCAGATGGGACTACTCCGCTTCGCAATTATCAGCTCTGACAGAGTCAACGATGTGTTCAAGAGAGAACTATACACCCCCAGGAAGCTCTACTGATGGGGCAACTGCTTCAAAAGGGGAACCTATCTTGACAGAAGTGCTACAATCCATTAAGAATTTTCAAGAAGAGGTCAAGATTGATAGCCGAAGATCGCGCCTCGCAACACAGAAACTTCAAGGCACCATAAGGAAAGTGGGCAAGACATGCGCTGAAATTGCAGATCGAATGGCTTCAGTCGAGGTACGCACCGAAAACCTTGAGAAAGACACTGCTATCTTGAAATCGCAAGGAGAGGAACATGATGGCATAGTTAAAGATCTTATGCTCAAAGTCGAGGAGCAAGAAAATCGGCTGCGTCGCAACAACCTTCGCGTTCTTGGTATCCCGGAGGGAGTGGAGGGAAACGACCCTAAGGCTTTCATGATTATACTCTTTAAGGGAGCCTTCCCGGATTTACATTCTTGGGATTGGGATAAGGAACTACAGCGAGTCCATCACTTTCCACTAACACTCTCTAAGCGACCTACCACTTCCTCCTCCTCACAATACCCACGAGCTATGTTGATCTACTTTGGCAATTTTCTCCTGCGACAGCTGCTCTATGATCTTGCAAGGCCTGCAAACAAAAAAGAATTTAATGGTATTACATTTTTACTCGGCCTGACTTTGCTCATGCCACTGTGGAGCGCAGATGGAGGATGAGACAACTCTTTGCGCCATTTCAACAACTGGGTGCTACAGTCTATCTCCAGAATCCTGCACGCCTAAAGGTCATATTTAAGGGAGTCACGCGTAGTTTTGCCTCTGAAATCCAGGCTCAAGAGTATTTGCGAGAGATCACAAGCCACAAATAAGATAAAATGAGACTTAAGAAGAATTTTTCACTAGGTGAAGCGGATATTGGATACAGGTTCTGACTTTGAGCTTCTATCTCTTTCTGGGTGGTCTTTTTCTCTCTAAAGATTTATTTATCAATGAAACTGGGTTTTCTTTAAGAGCATGATTGCTTTCAAGATAGAATGTAACAGAAGAGGAGAAAGAGAAGGAAGAAAGGGGATTATCACTGTGAATTGAACAGGATAATAATAGAGAAGGGTGAAGGATCGGACCGCGGGGAGTACGGGTCACGACTGCTCAGACTCCATTATCCTGGCGCAGGCCGCGCCAGGTAACCTCAGTGATAGGTGGTGGGAGGGGGGGCTTGATCCTGGTTGGGTTAGGGTTAAGGGGAAAGGGGGAAGGGGTTGGTACTCTGGGAGTTGGTCTTATATATTTTGATTTTCCTTTTATGGTTGCAGACTACTATCATTAATGAGTAAACTGTGTATAGCGTCAATTAATATTTGTGGCTTTAAAGATTTAAAAAAACGGCGGAATACTGCGGCAGGGCTACGATTGTTAAAAGCTGATGTTATCTGCATGCAGGAAACGCATATCGAAAGAACACAGATATACTTGCTGGAAACACTTGGTTATACATTGGTGGGGGCCACGACCCAGAACTCAAAGACGCGGGGGGTAGCAATTCTGACAATCAATTGCGCTATTCAATTTACACGAACAATAGCTGATCAGAATGGGCGATGGGTAATTACAGAATGTTGCAGGGACAATGGGGACCCAATCACAATTTGTACTATTTACGGTAGCACTCTAGACGATCCAACCGTATTTGATTATATAAATAATGAATTAGCTACTTGGCCGCTGCCCATAATCATATGTGGGGATTTAAATATAAATCTGCCTGCCAGCCAAAATATTGCCTTTGATAATGGGTGGATCTATAATGGTCGGAAACCCAAGGTTTTTAGAGCCTTGAGGACTCTATGTTGTGAACAAGCACTTTCTGATGTCTGGAATTGGCAGAACCCCATGGACCCGGGTTTTACATATTTTTCTTTTCCACATAACAAGCATGCAAGATTAGACTTTTTCTTAGCATCACGCACTATTCTTCATGCGTGTTCGATTGAGAAAGCTCCACGCATATTGGCCGACCACAATCCTTTAATAATAGAACTTAAGGGGTGGGGGTCTAGAAATATGGGTAAATCCAATTGGAGTTTCGAATGCTCGCTATTGTTGAATGAGGAATACTGTGAGCATTTGAGGAGGTGGATACCCCAATTTTTTAAGGAGAATATAGGAAGTGCTGGGATGGATATAGTTTGGGACACATTTAAAGCTGGAATACGGGGGGAGACATTGAGCTTTTCGCTAACTATGAATAAAGAAAGGTTACATTCGCTCAATGATATGCAAGGTAGCCTGGCTGCCGCAGAAGAAGATTTGATTGTAGCACTTCAGCAGGGCGGAGATGCTTCAGAAGCACATTTAAAAGTGATGGTAGCTAGGTCAACAATTCTTGAAATGATAGCCAAGAGAGCTGCAGATAGGTTAGTTGTGTGGCGTGAGAAGGCATATGAATGTAGTGAGCAGGTAGGGCACCACCTCGCAACCAGAGCCAGGCAAAGAACAACCCGGAATATAATAGCTGAGATTAATGATCCTGTTAGAGGGAGAACCGTAGATCCAGAGGGTATTCGTATGGTATTTTATTCATACTACAAAAGTTTATATCATGAGGATATTCTTGAACATTCGGGAAATGTTACTTCATATCTTAATCAAAGTCCAGTAGCACAATTTTCACAAGAGGAACAGCAGCAACTTGAGGAACTCCCTCAGTGGGTGGATATTTTGCTTTGTATTAATAGCCTTCCGAGTGGTAAAGCCACAGGTTTAGATAATATACCCCTAGAGTTTTATAAAAATTTGCCACACAACTGAAAGAATGGATGTTACAATTAATGTTGCATGTATTTGAAGGGGGCAAACCACCACAGTCTTGGACACAGGCTAAAATTATCGTTTTTCTTAAAAAACATAAATCACCACTGGAACCTGGCTCTTATCGCCCCATTACGTTGATCAATGCTGACAGCAAGATCTATTCTAAAATTCTTGCCACTCGTTTAGCAGCTGTTGTTCACAAGGTTGTCTCACCTCGCCAACATGGTTTTATACCAGGACGTGGCACGACTGATCATACCAGAAGAGTTATCTCACTATTTGATGCTGCTAATACTTCCAGTGAGCCAATAGCACTTATATTGCTGGATGCTGAAAAAGCCTTTGATAGGGTCGCCTGGTTTTTTCTTTGGGAGACCCTGTCAAGGGTCGGAATAGGTAAAAAGCTAATTCTTGCTTTTAAGATGCTTTATTTCCATCCCAGTGCAAGACTTTTTGTAAATGGGGCTCTTACAGACTCATTTGAAATAACTAGGGGTACCCGGCAGGGTTGCCCGAGCTCTCCGCTGCTGTTCGCTCTCTAAATAGACCCCTTTCTGCGGCAATTGGAAACTAACAGGAGTATTAGACCTATCGTATCTCGGGGTGGGAAAACTAAAACCTTGGCTTATGCTGACGACATTGCGATAGTCACTAACCCTGGGCGTAGTTCGCGAAGTAGCGCTACGCGAAGCTACGCGAAGCTACGCGAAGTGCACTTCGCACTACGCGATGCACTACGCGAACTGCGTAGTGCGCTGTTCGCGATGATTGCACAGTGCCGGATGCTTGTCTGCACTGTGCAATCATTGAAAACGGCATCTTGCACAGTGCGAGCTGTCTTTTACTGCCGCTCAAGTAGATTTTTACTCGAGCAGCAGCTTTCTCAACGCGGACTGGTAGTTTCTCATCGCGAGCGGTCGCGAGCATTCGCGACCACTCGCAATGAGAAACCTGACCTCCCGCGTTGAGAATCTCGCCGGGAGGTTTATTTTCCACGCTCGCGATCGGCAACTTGATGTTGCTGATCGCGAACGAGAAAAAGTCTCGCCGGGATGTCATTTTGCTTGCTCGCGGTCGCCAACTTGATGTTGAGGACCGCGAGCAAGCAAAAAATGACCGCTGCACTACGCTACGCTACGCATGTTTGCACTGTGCTACGTGCAATTCGCGTAGTGCGAAGTAGCGCAAACTTCGCAAACTACGCGAGCGTAGCGTAGTTTTCCGCCCAGGCCTAATAGTCACCCCTGATCCTGAAGCAGCTATAGCTGTGATAGAGGCGGAAGCAGCGAGATTTGGGCAACTCTCAGGGTATTCTCTTAATAGTACCAAAACCCAAATAGTTTGCAATAATGTCAGCATGGTTAACAACACTAGGCAAGTGGAAAAGGCCACATATCTTGGAGTTGATATTCTAGCTAACGTCGATAAAATTGTTGATGGTAATATTGACCCCTTGATCACTAAAACAAAAATTGAATTAATGAGACTACATAATTTACACCTATCGATCATCGGCAGATGCAATATAATTAAAATGCTTTATTTTCCCACATTTTTGTATTTTTAAGGACAATTCCTTTAGAATTTCCCACTATCTGTTTGAAAAAAATTGAAGAGCTATTTTCTCGCTTCATTTGGGCATATGAAAAGCCTAGGAGAGCATATAAATTTTTATCTTTGTCAAGAGACAGGGGAGGGCTGGCTTTACCAAATATAAGATTATATTATTGGGCCACTACCTTATTATTTAATATAACTCTGATTTCGGAAAAACCAAGAGATAGTAACATGGAGGAAATACTGACACCTATAGAACTCATAATGGGTAAAGACGCATGGGGCTGGCTATGGAGATTTGTGAATGATAGTCACTACAAGAAGGTCCGTTTTAAATCATTAATCGGTGGGTATAGGATCCTGAGATTGACTCGGAAATTGTTAGGGCTGGGTCGATTTAGTCACTACACACCGATCAGTAATAACCCCAATTTGCCGGAAAGTTTTAAAGGCCCTATTATTAAAAGATGGTGTGATGCCGGACTGTCTAAGCTCGGCGATTTCTATTCTTTAACCGATATAGTCAGTTTTGATAATCTTAAAGAGACATACAACTTAGACTGGAGAGATTTTTATAAATATCTTCAAATTCGAGATTTTCTATCTAAAAAATGAGGAGGCCCAATTGGTTTTACCAATAACTATATGATAGATAGATTAAGGAAAAATAGACTGCTCTCTATCGGGGACGTTTATAGCTTTTTAATTCATTAATGCCGGATGATATGGAGGCACGAGCAGCAAAATGGAAAATAGAGATAGGTATACAGGAAAATTTATTTTTCTATTCAGCTGATTTGGCGCAGAAAATCTTAATTCCGGCTCGGCTTCAGGCACAATATTATAAATCCTGCTTTTCACTTTATTATACCCCCCAAAAAATTCTAAGTGGGGGACAGGTAAAGGAACTCTATGTCCCCGATGTGCGTTATTTCAGGCGGATTTAGATCACATGTTTTGCTCATGTAATTCTCTAAATAGCTTGAAACAGGAAATCTCTAATTTTTTTAAAGAGGTATTAGGGGTCGGTTATCTCCTCTCCTCGTCTCTGATTGGACTTGGTGTAGATTGACAAATACAAGGGAAGCCAGGTGAAAAACTTGTGTTTATTGGTATGGCGATACTACGTTTATGGCTGGCTTCGGCGTGGCTGGACCCAAACCCCCCTGTCTATCATCAATGGTTTTCTCGGTTGTTGACAAACTATAACTTTGAGAAGGCTATATATGCAAAAAGGGGAGTGCGGGCCAGATCTAAAGGCCTAAAAATTTGGGCACCACTGACTACATGGCTCGAGAAATCATTAGTTAAGTGAATGAGTCCAACTCCTCATGGGTGGGGTGGGAGGGGCTAGGAGTAGAAGGGGTGGGGGTGGGTGGATTAAACGGATAAAATGTGCATAATTCTTATACTTTGTCCCTCTTTTCATTTTTGACATATGTGATGTTTTCTCATTAATGTATTATAATTATTGTTTATATATATGATTGCATAAATATGCACAAATAAAAAAATATTTAAAAAACAAAATGTAGGTGTGTGTTGTGGTGTTTATAGGTTGTAAATGGTGGGAAGGGTGGGAAGTAATTTTTTTTTATCAATGAATTATTAATTAGTTGTTAATTAATTTAAATTAATTAATTAGTTATTAATTATGGTAATTGTTTAATTAATTTTAGGTGTGTGTTGTGGATATTATAGTGTTAAAAAATGTCTATTCAATGAATGTTTATTATTTTTTTATTAATAATATTTTTCAAATTCATTAATTATCGAAATAAATTTAAATAAAAATGTTGAAGTCTTTTTTATCGGTGTGGTGTTATAGGGTAGGAAATAAAAAAAATACATTAATGTTTTAAATAATTTGTTTAATATTTTCTCCATTTAAATATATATTGTTTATAAATGTATTTATTAATGTTTTTAATATAATATTTGTACCTTTTTGTTATATGTAATTAATATTATAATATGTGTTCTTTTTATATGTTTAATATATTTAATTGTATATTTTTAAAATATTGTTTATTTATTTTTAAGATTATTTAATTTTTTTCAATTGTTTAAATGTTATTAGTAATTTGTATTTCTCTGCTATCCAACACTTTCCCTACTGTTGCACTCACTGGAGTGGGAATAGTAATTTTTACCCCTCCGGTATCAAGTAATTTCCCTACAGTTGCACTCACTGGAGTGGGAATAGTAATTTTTACCCCTCCGCTATCCAGTACTTTCCCTACTGTTGCACTCACTGGAGTGGGAATAGTAATTTTTACGCCTCCTCTATCCAATACTTTCCCTACTGTTGCACTCACTGGAGTGGGAATAGTAATTTTTACCCCTTCACTAGCCAGGACTTTCCCTACTGTTGCAATCACTGGAGTGGGAATAGTAATTTTTACCCCTCTGCTATCCAACATTTTCCCTACTGTTGCACTCACTATAGTTGGAATAGTAAATGTAATTCTTCCGCTATCCAACATTTACCCTAATTTTGCACTCACTGGAGTGGGAATAGTAAATTTTACCCCTCCGCTATCCAACATTTTCCCTATTGTTGCACTCTTTGGAGTGGGAATAGTAATATTTACCACCCTCCCCCCCCCGCTATCCAGCACTTTCCCTACTGTTGCATAGTAATTTTTACCTCTTCGCTATCCAATACTTTCCCTACTGTTGCACTCACTGGAGTGGGAATAGTAACGTTTACCCCTCCAC
The DNA here is from genome assembly GCA_963921515.1 of Calotriton arnoldi. Taxonomy (NCBI): domain Eukaryota; kingdom Metazoa; phylum Chordata; class Amphibia; order Caudata; family Salamandridae; genus Calotriton; species Calotriton arnoldi. The sequence continues at coordinate 2,491,759 of CAWUFW010001708.1, forward strand.
TATCCAATACTTTCCCTACTGTTGCACTCACTGGAGTGGGAATGGTAATGTTTACCCCTCCGCTATCCAACATTTTCCCTACTATTGCACTCACTGGAGTTGGAATAGTAAATGTAATTCTTCCGCTATCCAACATTTACCCTACTTTTGCACTCACTGGAGTGGGAATAGTAAATGTTACCCTCCGCTATCCAACATTTTCCCTACTGTTGCACTCTTTGGAGTGGGAATAGCAGTTTTTACCCCTGTGCTATCCAGCACTTTCCCTACTGTTGCACTCACTGGAGTGGGAATAGTAATTTTTACCCCTCCGCTATCCAATATTTTCCCTACTGTTGCAATCACTGGAATTGGGATAGTAAATGTAATTTTTCCATTATCCAAAATGTACCCAACTTTTGCCTCTCACTGGAGTGGGAATAGTAAGTTCTACCCCTCCGCTATCCAAAACTGCCCCTACTGTTGCACTCTTTGGATTGTGAATAGTAATTTTTACCCCTCCGCTATCCAACACTTTCCCTACTGTTGCACTCACTGGAGTTGGAATAGTAAATTTAATTATTCCGCTATCCAACATTTTCCCTACTGTTGTATTTATTGTGTTGTGAAATGTACGTTTTAATATTTTTTTCATAGTTGAACTTTTTAATTAATTATAGAATGTTCTTTTTTATTTTACATTATTGATATATGTATATATTTTATTTTGATATAATTTAAAAGTTTAAAAATTAAATAAGGATAATAGTTAATAAATTGTTTTAAAGTAAATATATGTATAAATTATTATGTTTGTGTGTTTATATTTTTTTTAATTAAGTTTATTTTATATTTAGTTAAAATTTATATTAAATTTAATTTATTGTGTTAAAGATAATATTTAATATATATTTTATTTTATTTATATTTTCAAATCGATATTTTTTACATCTATATTTTTAACTTCGATATTTTTGATTCGATATTTTTGTACTTACCTGTTTAAGTATAGGGAGTCGATATTTTTGCATTCTATATTTTTTTTAGATATTTTTTACATCGATGTTTTAAGCATCGATATTTTGTCAGTGAACCTTGAAGGAGAACTGTACCATCTCCATGAACACAGGACTACCAGACATGAGTCCGAGGGATAGTTGGCTGGCCTTCTGTGTGAGCTGCAGGGGCATAACAAGCTCCAGAAACCCTGAACTCTGCACCTCATTTTTGCTGAAGTGAGCCTTAACCCCCCCCAACAAATGGTGCCTCCCAGGTCCTGCACTCTTGGAAATGGTGTTAGAGGTGCTGCTCCTCGCTAGCCCTAAAACTTGGGACTTTCACCAAAAGTACCCGAAGAACTGACAGAAGACAAGGATCTACCTGACAGACGATCTGCCCAAGGTCAGCCGCGGCCGCTGCAGGTAAGAGCAGTGGGGCCGGATGTGGGGGGATTTCGAGAGACGACCAAGAGGGGAAATTAATTATTTATTTAATTTCCCCTCGTGGTCATCTCTCGAAATCCCCCCCAAGCCGGCCCCACCACCCCACCGCTCTTACCTGACGCGGCCGCGGCTGCCCAAGGTGCATTGCCAGTTGGTCTGACTTTGCAGTAGCTTCTGCTATGTTATTCTTTGCAAAAACAACAATTGATGGACAGAATGCAGAACAATGTCATACATTCACCCCAGTACAGAGATCTGGGCCTAAATCCATCGTTTTTTTGCTCACCATGCCATTCCAGTTTGAACCCAGCCATATGCAAATCAGTCTTGACCCTGTGCCCGATGGGAACAGTCCAGCCTGAACTGCCAGGCCAGGTCCTCCTGGACTGGAAACAAGCATCCTAGGACTGGTTTCGGGTTTCACCCCTCTTCAGCCAGGATAGCTTGATTCCAGTGGCATGGAGAGCACGGGACCCACGTCTGGGCATACCCGTCCCACTTAGGGTGACAAATGCAAAAACAACAGTTGATGGACAGAATGCAGAACAATGTCATACATTCACCCCAGTACAGAGATCTGGGCCTAAATCCATCGTTTTTGCTCACCATGCCATTCCAGTTTGAACCCAGCCATATGCAAATCAGTCTTGACCCTGTGCCCGATGGGAACAGTCCAGCCCGAACTGCCAGGCCAGGTCCTCCCTGGACTGGAAACAAGCATCCTAGGACCGGTTTCGGGGTTTCACCCCTCTTCAGCCAGGATAGCTTGATTCCAGTGGCATGGAGAGCACGGGACCCACGTCTGGGCATACCCGTCCCACTCGGGGTGACAAATGCAAAAACAACAATTGATGGACAGAATGCAGAACAATGTCATACATTCACCCCAGTACAGAGATCTGGGCCTAAATCCATCGTTTTTGCTCACCATGCCATTCCAGTTTGAACCCAGCCATATGCAAATCAGTCTTGACCCTGTGCCCGATGGGAACAGTCCAGCCCGAACTGCCAGGCCAGGTCCTCCCTGGACTGGAAACAAGCATCCTAGGACCGGTTTTGGGGTTTCACCCCTCTTCAGCCAGGATAGCTTGATTCCAGTGGCATGGAGAGCACGGGACCCACGTCTGGGCATACCCGTCCCACTCGGGGTGACAAATGCAAAAACAACAATTGATTGACAGAATGCAGAACAATATCATACATTCACCCCAGTACAGAGATCTGGGCCTAAATCCATCGTTTTTTTGCTCACCATGCCATTCCAGTTTGAACCCAGCAATATGCAAATCAGTCTTGACCCTGTGCCCGATGGGAACAGTCCAGCCCGAACTGCCAGGCCAGGTCCTCCCTGGACTGGAAACAAGCATCCTAGGACCGGTTTCGGGGTTTCACCCCTCTTCAGCCAGGATAGCTTGATTCCAGTGGCATGGAGAGCACGGGACCCACGTCTGAGCATACCCGTCCCACTCGGGGTGACAAATGCAAAAACAACAATTGATGGAAAGAATGCAGAACAATGTCATACATTCACCCCAGTACAGAGATCTGGGCCTAAATCCATCGTTTTTTTGCTCACCATGCCATTCCAGTTTGAACCCAGCCATATGCAAATCAGTCTTGACCCTGTGCCCGATGGGAACAGTCCAGCCCGAACTGCCAGGCCAGGTCCTCCCTGTACTGGAAACAAGCATCCTAGGACCGGTTTCGGGGTTTCACCCCTCTTCAGCCAGGATAGCTTGATTCCAGTGGCATGGAGAGCACGGGACCCACGTCTGGTCATACCCGTCCCACTCGGGGTGACAAATGCAAAAACAACAGTTGATGGAAAGAATGCAGAACAATGTCATACATTCACCCCAGTACAGAGATCTGGGCCTAAATCCATCGTTTTTTTGCTCACCATGCCATTCCAGTTTGAACCCAGCCATATGCAAATCAGTCTTGACCCTGTGCCCGATGGGAACAGTCCAGCCCGAACTGCCAAGCCAGGTCCTCCCTGGACTGGAAACAAGCATCCTAGGACCGGTTTCGAGGTTTCACCCCTCTTCAGCCAGGATAGCTTGATTCCAGTGGCATGGAGAGCACGGGACCCATGTCTGGGCATACCCGTCCCACTCGGGGTGACAAATGCAAAAACAACAATTGATGGACAGAATGCAGAACAATGTCATACATTCACCCCAGTACAGAGATCTGGGCCTAAATCCATCGGTTTTTTGCTCACCATGCCATTCCAGTTTGAACCCAGCCATATGCAAATCAGTCTTGACCCTGTGCCCGATAGGAACAGTCCAGCCCGAACTGCCAGGCCAGGTCCTCCCTGGACTGGAAACAAGCATCCTAGGTCCGGTTTCAGGGTTTCACCCCTCTTCAGCCAGGATAGCTTGATTCCAGTGGCATGGAGAGCATGGGACCCACGTCTGGGCATACCCGTCCCACTCGGGGTGACAAATGCAAAAACAACAATTGATGGACAGAATGCAGAACAATGTCATACATTCACCCCAGTACAGAGATCTGGGCCTAAATCCATCGTTTTTTTGCTCACCATGCCATTCTAGTTTGAACCCAGCCATATGCAAATCAGTCTTGACCCTGTGCCCGATGGGAACAGTCGAGCCCGAACTGCCAGGCCAGGTCCTCCCTGGATTGGAAACAAGCATCCTAGGACCGGTTTCGGAGTTTCACCCCTCTTCAGCCAGGATAGCTTGATTCCAGTGGCATGGAGAGCACGGGACCCACGTCTGGGCATACCCGTCCCACTCGGGGTGACAAATGCAAAAACAACAATTGATGGACAGAATGCAGAACAATGTCATACATTCACCCCAGTATAGAGATCTGGGCCTACATCCATCGTTTTTTTGCTCACCATGCCATCCCAGTTTGAACCCAGCCATATGCAAATCAGTCTTGACCCTGTGCCCGATGGGAACAGTCCAGCCCGAACTGCCAGGCCAGGTCCTCCCTGGACTGGAAACAAGCATCCTAGGACCGGTTTCGGGGTTTCACCCCTCTTCAGCCAGGATAGCTTGATTCCAGTGGCATGGAGAGCACGGGACCCACGTCTGGGCATACCCGTCCCACTCGGGGTGACAAATGCAAAAACAACAATTGATGGACAGAATGCAGAACAATGTCATACATTCACCCCAGTACAGAGATCTGGGCCTAAATCCATCGTTTTTTTGCTCACCATGCCATTCCAGTTTGCAGCAGCAATTCCTGTTCGCCAGGACATCTCAGTGACAGTGTCTGGCCTCATGCAGCCCTCTTCTGCTACAGCTTGTAGCTCTGTCCCGCTGGGGTTCTTGGCTTCAAAAAAGTTGTCTTAGTCCAATGGTAAAAATCTTCACCTGGCTTGATGGTGACCAGCTCCCCATCGATGACGACAAACTCCTCAGCCTGGAAATCCTCCTTCTTCTGCTCATAGCTATTTCCTGCCATTGTCTATGGCTTCACCGAGACTTTGTCCAGCGCTCCCCAGCGATGACAATTTCTCTTTCGATGCAACATGCCATTTTAAAAATTTCATTTCAGTCCGAAGGTCAGCCAAGACCAGGCCCAATCCACCTTGTGTATCTGACTTGTGCTCCATCATGGCCACACTTAACTTTTGACCTAATCCCGGTCTCACGCAATCAGATATCCGCGGTTGGCATTTTGGTCATTTAGGTGCTAGATTTCACTGAAAACGTTACAAAAATCTGGTTGTACTGATAGGATTTGATTTGTTTTCGTGTTATTTTATTTATTAAAATGTATCTTATTTTTCAAAATTGGGATTGGATTTTTCTTGTGTTGTGTTTTTACTTTATTACTGTTTGCTGCATAAATACTTTACACAGTGACTATAAGTTAAGTCTGAAAGCTTTTGCACCAAGCTACCACAGGGCTAAGCACAGCTTAATTCAGTGACTTTTGTGGTTCACAATGACAATGATTGTGGTTGTGCTTGAGTAGCATTTCATCCCCTCAACCAATAAGAGAGAATGTGGCCTTGCGGCTAGAGTGGTCGACCTTGACGCTGGAGAACCGTGTTCGTGTCTTGGCAGGGATGCTCAACATCCTGTGATTCTGGGCAAATCACTTAATCTCAACGTTAATAAAAATGAATGTGTCCTTGTGTAACTCAAGTGGTGCTCATGTAAAGCGCTCTGATACCTAGAACCTTCGGGTAAAGTTCGCCCTCTAAGAAACAAAATAACCATATTTCTTACAGTACTGTAACTCAGTATTTTAGACATTCTCCTGCTGCTTCTGAAGAAGGAGGGCGATGACCTGTCCATATTCTTACACTAAAATATGTTCTTCATTACAGCTTGTAGCCAACATGCTTCTTCCTCACTGTTAGAAATGGGGTTTCTGGTTGGCAGAGGTATGCACCCTGTACAATCAGGAACCACAGTCCCAGTCGGGGTAAGTGTAGTACACACTAAAAGTTTACCTGAGCTCACCCTCTGGTAACTTGGCACAGAGCAGTCAGGCTAAACTAAAGAGGCAATGTGTAAAGTATTTGTGCACACACTGACACACAGTAACACAGCGAATACACCACAAAAGTACTCCACACCAGTTTACATAAATAGTGAATATTTATCTGAGTAAAACAAGACCAAAACAACAAAAATTCAAGATTCACAAGTCAAGATATGAATTTTTCAGGTTGAACCTCAAAATGCAGTGCTTAGAAGTCAACAACTCCAACTGGGGCTAACTGGTCGCGCTTGACCAGGGCAAATCTAAAAGTTCAGTCCGACTTCGAAGGAGCGTTGACCAGAGAGAGGAATCACGCAGACCCGCTGACAATCCCTTCATGCCTCAATGCTTGGGGACGATGTGGTGCGCAACGGAGAGGATGCATCATGGGTGCAGGTGATGTGTCGGTTCCTGGTGGTGATGCAAGATCTTTGAGGCGTTGGTGCTTGGGGACGATGCGTTGTGCAAAGGAGGTGATGCGTTGGTTATGGGAGCGAGGCTTTAGTTTCTGAAGGCGGTGCAGCGTTGGTGATGTGTCAATGTCAAGAGCAAGGTGAGTCAATTTTCGTGGTGTCATAGTTGAACCGCTGGACTGAAGGCGATGCATCGGTCAAACGCCACAAAGGGCCGGGAATACGTATGAGTCGGGGCGGTGCACATTGGATGTCGTGATGCGGTGTCCGAGACTCATGCAGCAGTGGTTCTTCAGAGGTGCTGTGGAAAAATCAGGTCTTTGTTGAAAGTCGAGGTTCCTGCGTCATGAACTCGGTGAGCAGTGTCCATGGCTTCGGTGCAGGCATTGGCGATGAGCCAGTTTTGCGGGGATGCGCAGGTTCCAAAATGACGCTTTGGAATTGATACGTCAGTTTCTTTGTTGCAGCACAGAAACTCACTTCCAAGAGCCCAGGACTGGATTTGGCACCATTTGTCAGAGCATGCCCACAGCAGAGGGGCCCAGGCAGGGCTGTAGCCATGGGGGGGGGGGTGCGAGCGGGGCCTGGCCAGGCCATAATGTGCTCTGGCCCCTCCAACTGAAAGTCCATACCAATAGCCTGCCCGAGCGATCCCCTTCCACATGGAGAAGGGCAAGGCAGTGCCTATAGTCATGTTTTCCCAATCGTGCCTCTAGATCCTTGTGGCTTTCCTTCCCATCAGCCCACGTGAAACCTCAGTCTCAAGTAGACTCAACTCCCACTCAATGTTCAGAAACACCCTGCGCAGGGCCTTACGGCCCCCGCCCCATATGGTGGCAATGCCTTGCCCTCTGATGACCACCTTGTGGGCATCCCACTCCAGAGCTCTAGAGGGGGTGATGTCCGTGTTAAATACAACATATTGGGTAATTTGTGTTGACAGGGCCTCCCTGAAGGGGGGTTCTGTGGTGCCTCAGTGTGGAACCTCCAGGTCCGTAACGTCATCAGCATTGGGCAGTGATCTGAGCGGGTACGTGCCAAGGACTCTGTCATAGTTATCTGCGTGCCCATTAGTTCATTGCAGAGAAAAAGATCAAGCTTGGTGTGGAGGTCATGGGTCAGGCAATAAAACAAGAAGTCACTGGTGTCTAGATGGTGCAAGTGCCACATATCGAACACGCTCTAGTTAACCATTTAGTCCTGAAAGTATTGTGCACCCTGACACACATAGTGCCATTCAGCGGAGAGGTGGAGCACTCCCAGGCAACATCCGGAACACAATTAAAGTCATTGCCTGATATGCTGGGATTGTGTGGATCCTGGAAAAGAGCTGGGATGAGGAGACCTAAAAAAACTAGAGTGAATAGTGTTGGGGGCATAAACAACCACCGGCGTGAGGGGGCACTGTCCTTATGTCCTTCCACCACCACGTACCTACCCTCAGTCTCAACTCTGTGTATGTCTTTCACAAATGGGACCCCCGTGGCAATACATATCATGACCTCCTTGAATACACCAATGTCGTAGTTCCACACACCTTTCCCCTCCATTCTGCATCTACTTTTTGTAACTCTTCCTGTGGCAAATGCATTTCTTGCAAGAAAGCTATGTGTGTGCAGCTGCGATTAAGATATGTATGAACCCAGTATCTCTGTGTGGTAGTGGCCATGCCCTTAATGTTCCACATCAGCAAGTTATAGTGTGGGGTAGTGTGGCCTGTAGGTGAGCCCATTGGCTATGGTGTTAAGTAGTGATGCATCACATTCTGCTATTCTAATTACCCACAACTCCTGTGTGCGGGTCCCACCAAATGCCCCATCAGCGTTCAAGACACCAGTGCAGTACAGGACCATGCCACATAATTATATGTAGGAAACTTCATCTGTGCATCAAAAGAAAACACAAGATTTATAACATCCCTCGCTGACCATGACTACTCTGAGATCCCAGCCATAACCATCCAATGAATGAACATCAGCCAAAGAGAAATGCATAATAAAATACATGTCCTGTTTGGAGAGGTCAGTGGTCACAGACACAAAGGTCCTCTCCAATGATCTGGGCGTCCAACCCTCTCTCATGAGGCCCCAAAGTGTCTTCAATAGTCACCGGTGAGCAGTCCACACCACTTATCACACAGCAAACAACAAACCCCACCCCTCATAGCAGATCATCTGCCAGCCAAGGCGTCAACTCCGGCCTCCGGGAATACTCCCCAGCAGCAGCCATGGAGCCATTAGTATCCAACTGTCAGAGGCACGGTCTGCTCGCAACACCTCAAAAGAGTTCTGACAATATTGCAGCACCACTTCCCCTGCCTGTGCCTTGAAGGGGCGGCTCTGTGTCCCCCACTCCTCCTATGCCTCAGTTGCGACGTCAGCTATTTACCAGTGTTCCAGTCATCTCATGTGGGCTTCGCAATTCCCTTGGCATGTAACCAGGTTTATGCATCTCCAGGAATCAAGAAAGAATGGATTCACCCATCATTCATCACTTTACGTTTAGCAGGATAGAGAAGTGCATACTTCAGGCCTAGCTCCCGGCAGGGTTGGATTGGGATTAAAAATAGGCCCGGGCACGCTAAAAAAAACGTGGCCCACAATTGCGGATTGCTTTCTGCAAAACACTTCTTCGGGGAAGTTTTATGAAAAGAAGGCAGTAGGTCTCTGACAGAGGCATGTTTTGATAAATTCACTTAGATAAAAAAAAGGCACGGATTAGTTCACACTGGTGAACCACACCTGAATACAAGTGAGCTCAGGCCCCCCACCCCCACTCAATCTGCATACACTAATGGGCCAGTCCAGCGAGAGAAAGGGAGTGACACCTCTGCCTCTTGGTAAAAGGGAGGTAATAGAGTCCATTCTGCCTCCAGAATGGTCACTCAGACACCCACTGGGCCACTGGAGGCATCCGAACAGCACGGATACCACCCAAATCAGCCCCAGGCAGCCCAAAAAAGCGGCTCACAGCTGGAACTCGGATACTGGCCCGTCGGCCACTGCTCGAGTGCCCGCCTTACCAATCCGACCCTGGCTCCCGGAGGCGTTGCTTGACCACCCTATGTGAGTTGCGAAGATGCTGCACCTCTACAGTAAAATCTAGGTAAGCAGTGATGCTGCTGCCCTCTAAGTGCCAGGGACCTTTCATCCAAAACAACTGCAGAATCAAGTCTCTGTCCCTATAAGTAAGTAGTTTCTCAATTACAGGACTCGGCTGGGCCCCCGGTGGCGGTGGCCTCCCAGGTAGACAATCTGCTGTCTCTACAGAGCAGTATTTGGGTACAATGCCTGTCAGAACTATGGCCATCAACCACTGTTTGAGAAAGAGCTCCATACTCAGGCCCTCTAAGCACTCCAGAAAGCCCAAGAAGTGGACATTATTATGCCTCGAGCAGCCCTCTGCATTCTCCAATGTAGAGAGGTCACTTCTGCCCTCATGTGCTTCAGTTGGTTTTGGAGTTCCTGCAATGTGGGTCGCATCGTGGTTAATGTGGATTCAGCATTGTCCACACAGTCCACCAGTTTCCTGTGATCCGTATGGAGCAGGTTCACATCCAAGGAGACTGCATCGATCTTGGACGCAATATCTTTTCAAACTGGACAGAGTGACTCTGGAGAGTGGCCCAGAGTGTCAACTCCATTATCAGGAGGGGCGGAAGGGCCTGCCACATCCCCAGTGCCTGGGGTGGGGCTCTTAGAAGATATGGGCTTCACCATAATGCCCACATTAGTATCAATTCAAAGTGGATGATCCAGCATGTTCTAGACAGTGTGCCATCGCCCCCAACTCTCCACCTGGTTCGGGCTGCAGGTGACTGCAGTACATTGCTGGTGCTGCATGTGGTGTCCGCCAGGCCTCCTCAAAGGAACCGAATGTGAAAGCTTCTGGAATGTTATCAAAAATGTGAAAAAATACTATCAACTGCTATCAAATAAAAGGCAACTTTAGTTGATCAATGGCCAAAGCGTAACCGATGAAATGTAGGGGATATGAGATATTATAGGAATGTGTGAGTTGTAATATTTGGTATCCCCGTAACAAACGATGTTGTAAAACAAAAGAAATGGTGCTATTTGGCATACAAATACTCTGTTCTCCCCGTCAACATAAGACTATGTCAAATTGAATCCTGGTAAGTTCAAACCGGAGAAACATAGGGGATACCAAATGTTATAACCCGTATGGGCCATCATATTTGGTATCCCCCATAGGAGCCGAATGTGAAAGCTAGTGGAATAAAATAAAAAATGGGAAAAGAGACTGCAATCTGGTATCAAATAAAAGGCATCTCCAATTGGTCAATGGCTAAAAGGTAGGGGATACAAGATATTACAGCAACGAATGAGCTGTAATATGTGATATCCCCATAGTAAAAGGTGGTGGAAAACTCAAGGAAGGGTTCCAGTTGGCAGAAATATACTGTGCTCACCCAGCCAACATAAGACCATGCCAAATTGAATCTTGGTAAGTTCTAACCTGAGAAACACAGGGGATACCAAATATTATAGGCAGTAGAGGTCATTATATTTGGTATCCCGTAAGGGTACCGGATGTAAAATCTTGTGGAATGATGTAAAAAATGTAAAAAGATACTGTAGTCTGATATCAAATAAAAGGCAACTTCAAGTGGTGAATGGCTAAAGGGTAACCCATGTAACGTAGGGGATACAAGATATTACAGCAATGCGTGAGCCATAATATTTGGTATCCCCATTGTAAACGATGTTGGAAAGCAAAAGGAAGGGTGCTATTTGCCATAGAAATACTGTGCTAATCCATCCAAGGTAAGACCATGTCAAATTGAATACTGGTAAGTTCTAACCCCAGAAACACAGGAGATATGAGATATTATAGCTGTTATAGGCCATTATATTTGGTATCCCCTAGGGGAACCGGATGTAAAAACTCGTGGAATGATGTAAAAAATGTGAAAAGTTACAGTAGTCTGCTATCAAATAATAGGCAACTTCAAGTAGTCAAAGGCTAAAGAGTAACCCATGAAACATAGGGGATACGAGATATTACAGCAATGCGTCAGCCATAATATTTGGTATCCCCATTGTAAACGATGCTGGAAAGCAAACAGAAGGATGCTATTTGCTATAGAAATACTGTGCTCACCCATCCAACAGAAGACCATGTCAAATTGAATCCTGATAAGTTCTAACCCCAGAAACACAGGGGATACCAGATATTATAGCTGTTATAGGCCATTATATTTGGTATCCCCTAAGGGTACCAGATGTAAATTCTTGTGGAATGATGCAACAAATGTGAAAAGTAACTGTAGTCTGCTATCAAATAAAAGGCAACTTCAACTGGTGAATGGCTAAAGGGTAACCTATGAAATATAAGGGATACGAGATATTACAGCAATGCGTGAGCCATAATATCTGGTATCCCCATTGTAAAGAATGTTGGAAAGCAAAAGGAAGGGTGCTATTTGGCATAGAAATATTGTGCTCACCCATCCAACATAAGACCATGCCAAATTGAATCCTGGTAAGTTCTAACACAGGGGATACCAGATATTATAGCTGTTATAGGCCATTATATTTGGTGTCCCCTAAGGGTACCGGATGTAAAATCTTGTGGAATGTTGTAACAAATGTGAAAATTAACTGTAGTCTGCTAACAAATAAAAGGCAACTTCAAGTAGTCAAAGGCTAAAGGGTAAACCATGAAACGTAGGGGATACGAGATATTACAGCAATGCGTGAGCCATGATATTTGGTATCCCCATAGTAACCGATGTTAGAAAACAAATTGAATCCTGGTAAGTTCTAACCCGAGAAACACAGGGGATACCAAATATTATAGGTGGTAGAGGTCATTATATGTGGTATCCCCTAAGCATATCGGATGTAAATCTTGTGGAATAATGTAAAAAATGAGGAAAAGATACTGTAGTCTGCTATCAAATAAAGGGCAACCTAAAGTGGTGAATGGCTAAAGTGTAACCCATGTAACGTAGGGGATACGAGATATTACAGCAATGTGTGACCCATAATAGTTGGTATCCCCATTGTAAACGATGTTGGAAAGCAAAAGGAAGGGTGCTATTTGCCATGGAAATACTGTGCTCATCCATCCAACATAAGACCATGTCAAATTGAATATTGCTAAGTTCTAACCCCAGAAACACAGGGGATACCAAATATTATAGCTGTTATAGGCCATTATATTTGGTATCCCCTAAAGGAACCGGACGTAAAATCTTGTGGAATGATGTAAAAAAAATTGAAAAGTTACACTAGTCTGCTACCAAATAATAGGCAACTTCAAGTAGTCAAAGGCTAAAGGTAACCCATGAAATGTAGGGGATACGAGATATTACAGCAATGCGTGAGCCATAATATTTGGTATCCCCATTGTAAAGGATGTTGAAAAGCAAACAGAAGGATGCTATTTGCTATAGAAATACTGCATTCACCCATCCAACAGAAGACCATGTCAAATTGAATACTGGTAAGTTCTAACCCCAGAAACACCGGGGATACCAGATATTGTAGCCGGTAAAAACCATTACATATGGTATCTCCTAAGGGAACCAGATATAAATTCTTGTGGAATCATGTAAAAAATGTACAAAGATACTGTAGTCTGCTATCAAACAAAAGGCAACTTCAAGTGGTCAATGGCTAAAGGGTAACCCATGAAACATAGGGGATACGAGATATTACACCAATGCTTGAGCCATAATATTTGGTATCCCCATTGTAAACGATGTTGGAAAGCAAACAGAGGGACACTATTTGCTATAGAAATACTGTGCTCATCCATCCAACATAAGACCATGTCAAATTGAATACTGGTAAGCTCTAATCCCAGAAACACAAAGGGATACCAAATATTATAGACAGTAAAAGCCTAAGGGAACCAGATGTAAAATCTAGTGTAAAAATGTAAACAATGTAAAAAGTTATTGTAGTATGCTATCAAATAAAAGGCAACTTCAAGTGGTCAGTGGCTAAAGGTTAACCCATGAAACGTAGGGGATACAAGATATGACAGCAATGCGTGAGCCATAATATCTGGTATCCCAATTGTAAAGAATGTTGGAAAGCAAAAGGAAGGGTGCTATTTGCCTTAGAAATACTGTGCTCGTCCATCCAACATAAGACCATGTCAAATTGAATACTGGTAAGTTCTAACCCCAGAAACACAGGGGATACCAGCTATTATAGTGGTTATAGGACATTCTATCTGGTATCCCCTAAGGGTACTGGATGTAAAATCTTGTGGAATGGTGTAAAAAATGTGAAAAGTTATCTTAGTCTGCTATCAAATGAAAGGCAACTTCAACTGGTGAATGGCAAAAGGGTAACCTATGAAACATAGGGGATACGAGATATTACAACAATGTGTAAGGCATGATATTTGGTATCCCCATAGTAAACGATGTTGGAAAGCAAAAGAAAGGGTGCTGTTTGGCATAGAAATATTGTGCTCACCCATCCAACATAAGACCATGTCAAATTGAACACTGGTAAGTTCTAACCCCAAAAACACAGGGGATACCAGATATTATAGCTGTTATAGGCCATTATGTTTGGTATCCCCTAAGGGAACCGGATGTAAAATCTTGTGGAATGATGGAAAAAATGTGAAAAGATACAGTAGTCTGCTATCAAATAAAAGGCAACTTGAAGTGGTCAATAGCTAAAGGATAACCCATGAAAGGAAGGGGATACGAGATATTACAGCAATGCATGAGCCATAATATTTGGTATCCCATTGTAAACGATGTTGGAAAGCAAAAGGAAGGGTGCTATTTGTCATAGAAATACTGTGCTCATCCATCCAACATAAGACCATGTCCAATTGAATCCTGGTAAGTTCTAACCCTAGAAACACAAGGGATACCAAATATTATAGCTATCATAGGCCATTATATTTGTTGTCCCCTAAGGGAACCATATGTAAAATCTTGTGGAAGGATGTAAAAAATGTGAAAAGTTATTGTAGTCTGCTATCAAACAAAAGGCAACTTCAAGTGGTCAATGGCTAAAGGGTAACCCATGAAACGTAGGGGATACGAGATATTACAGCAATGCGTGAGCCATAATATTTGGTATCCCCATTGTAAACTATGTTGGAAAGCAGAAGGAAGGGTGCTATTTGCCATAAAAATACTGTGCTCATCCATCCAACATAAGACCATGTCAAATTGAATACTGGTAAGTTCTAACCCGAGATACACAAAGGGATACCAAATATTATAGATGGTAATGGCCATTATATTTGGTATCCCGTAAGGGAACCGGATGTAAAATCTTGTGGAATCATGTCAAAAATGTGAAAAGTTATCTTAGTCTGCTATCAAATGAAAGTCAACTTCAAGTGGTCAGTGGCTAAAGGGTAACCTATGAAACATAGGGGATACGAGATATTACAGCAATGCGTGACCCATAATATTTGGTATCCCAATTGTAAACAATGTTGGAAAGCAAAAGGAAGGGTGCTATTTGGCATAGAAATACTGTGCCCACCCATCCAACAAATGTCCATGTAAAATTGAATCCTGGTAAGTTCTAACCCGAAGAAACACAGGGGATACCAAATATTATAGCTGGTATAGGCCATTATATATAGTATCCCTTAAGGGAACCGGTTGTAAAATCTTATGGAATGATCTAAAAAATGTTAAAAGATATTGTAGTCTGCTATCAAATAAAAGGCAACTTGAAGTGGTCAATGGCTAAAGGGTAACCCATGAAACTTAGGGGATACATGATATTACAGCAATGCGTGAGCCATAATATTTGTATCCCCATTGTAAACGATGTTGAAAAGCAAAAGGAAGGGTGCTATTTGCCATAGAAATACTGGGCTCATCCATCCAACATAAGACCATGTCAAATTGAATACTGGTAAGTTCTAACCCGAGAAACATAGGGGATACCAAATATTTTAGGCGGCATAGGCTATTATATTTGGTACCATCATCATCCGATCACTGATTTTGTGGAATTGAGTTAACTGTCACTGACAGTGCCGTGCTAGTCTCTGTCTGAGCAAGGGGCAGTGCACTGCTCGGTAGTCTCAGGGTGATAACTACTCTCCAGAGAGGATGTAATTGTCAGAGTCAGTTTGACAGACTTAGCCATGGCATGTCATGTGGCGGAGTACCTGAGGCTCGGCTTTATTGTGCACTGCAGTCAGAGCCCGAGGCTGCGATATGCTGTGTGATGACAATTTGTATTCATTATTGTTAGTGAAGAAACTCAACCTTGAAGGTGGCATTGTATAATGCAAGCTCACTGGCAGCACAGTTTGCAAAGCACTGCCAGCAGGCAGCCCGCTGCTCACATTTTTGCAGTGGTCTGCCCCTACTCGCAGTTTCTTATGCCTAGCAGTGCTGCTGTTTTAGGAGGTGCTATAAATGCATGACTAAGCCTTTTAGTTTGTGATGAGGACTTCCACAGTAAACTGCCACTGATGCATGATACTTGGCAGAGCTGTACCTCAAGCCTGAAAAAAACAAAAAAGTGCTTTAAATCCCACCCCTCCGTTGTCCATGTTGTCCCCTGACACCCCTTCCCATGTTTCTCCAAGCTATAGTGCGGAGTTGTTGGGAAATTTGTGTTCTGTTATGAACCCACACCCCACCATGTAAGATGCATTGTGTAGTTCACTTTAAAGTGCTTTTCAGTCCTCTACCCTTCAAAAATTCTCCAAGGGAAACAGTGGATATTGAAGAATGCAGCGAGGAAAAGGTCAGGAATAACATTAACCCTACTCTGCGCTGTCAGAAGCAATGATGCAGGTGTCTTCCCTCTTTTATCTGGCATAAATGTTTATGCTTGTTTTTCTATCTCACGAAATAGCTTTTGGTGTTTGATAAATTAACAGTTTCACAAGCAACCCGCTAGTTGCCTGCTGAGCAGTGAATTCAAAATCCTGTGAACCACATACACATCTATGGGTGCATGGTTTGGAGCCCCAGAATCAGAACTCCCCTGGCAAATGTGCCAGGCTACGTTTAGATGAACATGGTGTGTGCCCCCCCACAGATGTGCTTAGCCCTAGCACCATTTGCAACCAAAACAGCGCCTCACACTGTTCAACCCCCTCTAAAATTCATCAACACAAATGTCACTGGGGATTCACTCTGCATGTTTCCATTGAGATATTTGGGCAAGTCTTTGCATATAATAAGGTTTTGTAAATTTGTGCGCAATCAAAGGCAATTATGTTTCATTATTTTAAAACTTGGGAACACAATCCACATAAATACACTTCACACCATGCAACGTAATTCCAATCAGCATAATTTCACTCAATGTTACACACGTCCATGCCACACAGTTCAACTCTACACATTTTCATTCCACACCACATAATTCGGCAACAAACCACATATTTCAACTCAGCAACACACCACATACATCCAAACCACACCATATAATTCCACATCATGCCACAATATTCAACAGCACACCACATAATTTAAATCTCTATGACACACAAGTACACTCCACATAATTCCAGTACACTCAATACCACATAATTACTATCCACATGTTTTAACTGCACACCATTTCATATAATTCCACTTAACAAATCCACTCCACACCACAAAATTCCACCGCACACAATTTAACAACTAATAATTACAATCCAACCCATATAATTCCATTCCACAGCACATGCATTCACTCCACACCAATTCAAAACACATGGGTAACAGACATTGTCATTTACAGCACCAATACCTCTAATTCTTACAAATGTGAGACCAATTTGCATTGAAAATGCTTGTTTTACTTTCATTCATGCTGCACTCCAGCTATGCTGCTACACAACATAACTTAAAAACATAGACAAATAACTCTCTCATAGGCAAAACATATTGACTTTGCCAATGCTTATTTTAATTAGCAAAGAAATATAATGCAGGCTGGTGATATGCCAGTAAGGTGGCAGGCTTATAATTGTATGTATATAATGAAACAATCACTGTTGTTGTACTTACAGTGTCAGTTATATGTTTTGAAAATAGTTTTGTAAATTGTTCATTGTATATAATCTAAAATGTTTTATTTCTCCTTTTTCCTCTCCTGGTTTTTCCCCTTGCCTTTTTTCTATCCCTCACACTTTAATATTTCTTGCATATTGATGTTTTTTACCCTTTTAGGTTTATTAATCTCTGCCATTGTTTTCCTCAGCTCTGCCAAGTACCACGCATCAGGCGTTAGACTAACGCATTTCAGTCTGGTGGTCCGCATCACTGCACTGAAATGGAAAGTCACGCATTTGTAGCGCCTCATTATCAAGCCAGAGTGCTATTAGTGCTCTGTTAGAAACCGACATCCAGGTTGCAGCACGCGGTCCGCGCTGCTTGCGCAGGCTTGGGGCGGCTGGCTCAGCTCGTGACTGGGTTGGCTTAGGCAGGCTGAGAGCAGAGGCTACAATGTAACAAAATGTATTCACTTCCCCTCGACCCTGGCAAGCCATTCAGGTTAACTGTGTGACTCACTGTGAGACTCGTCACGTGACGGCACCTCACAGTCAGTGTTAAAATTATGGCCAACAGCTTCTATTAAGAGACTCGCTCTCTTTATTCATTTGCGGGCCGGCGTGGCGTGAGCGGGCTATGCGGCAGTCAGTGAATAATGTGACAGTCTTTTGACCAGCGGCCGGTCACCTCCCAGTCCAGACAGCCGCGGGATTGGTGGTGTCTTACAGGCAGCACTGAGCTGCAGCCAGGCAGCCTCATCTCAGAATGCATGCCGTGGTGCAGCCGGCAAGGAGTCGTGAACTTGACTCCTGGAGGAGCACAGCTGCTGCCGACTCCGAAGACAGCAGCACCCAGGAGGGAGAGAGTGACCCTACACCAGAAGCAGGTAAGGGAACCCGCATCCCCACCTCGAAACTTGTGGCCAGTACTAGCTTCCCCAGTCGGTTTGGTCTTGAATTCCCACAGAGAAGGCCAGGAGAACAAGTTAGGGAATACACTCACGCACTCAGCAGGTCATGGGCAACACAGGGATAAAGGAGTCTGCACTTAGCACCTAACCCCGCAAATGGCATGCTGCCCTGCCGGCGCTTCACAGCAGATAAACGGCAGTGATATGCAGCGCCACAGGATGTAAGGGACCTTGCATGGGACACCTGCCTACACCTGGAATCTTTCCCCCACACCCTCCAAAAACACCAGAGAAACCCATACACTCGCCCCTCTCCACCCAGAGTCCCCGCTTCCATACTTCCCTTCCGCATAGGACTGCCCAGGCACACCCCCTGCTCATGAGGCTGCCGCAGGTGAGTGCGGCCTACACATAAACAAACTGGAAGCTGAGCCCTAGGGAGCAGTCACCAGGATGGATGCGGCCTCCTCAGAGCCTCAGTCTGTTGGAGCCTGCCCAGCGGAGTGAGTCCAGCCCCTAGCATGGAACGCGTGATATCTGGTTATGGTAATGAGAGGCAGCGGTAATGGTGCCAGTCCAACTTTCAGCACGGCCAGCAGCTGTGTCACTTACGAGCCTAGTGTTTTTGGTAGCTCTGTGACTGCTGCAGCCTGCTGGTGTGATCTGGTGCTGCAGGGTGGGGCAGGTAGTGGCGTGCCGACCGGTGCTGACACCGCTCAGCTGCACTCCTCAGTTATCATTTTTATTCGAATTGATTAAACTGTACTGCCATTGAAATAAACAGCATCTTGGCCTTGCCAATGCCCTTGTCTGTCTGGGGCGGCTGGCGAGTAGTAGGTTAGTGCCCTTCCATATCTGGCGCTTTGCAGTAATTTTAAGATCTTCTTAGAGTTTCTCTTTGGTGAAATGGGTGTAATTTCTGATATTTATATGCCTCCCTTATCTTTATTACTTGACTTTGCTTGCGAGAAAGTATCACTCATAGTTGTTGAAATGTCACTCATAATGACACTGAAATTATGAGAATGTCACACATAGCAATCTAAGACCTTGGGAGCTATGTTCCCTTCTCTGTCATTCTCTCTACTCATGTTTTAATTTCAATGTGATTCCATCTCTTCAAAAATAAAAATTTCGGGGCATATTATCAACAAATGGCGATATTTATCGCTAACTCCCCTTAGCGCCATTTCACTTATCGCCGCACTTCGCCGGAATCTATCGCCGCATTAGCGGCGTATTATCAACACGCCGATAGCTACCTTTTCCCGCGTGAATGGACGGCGATATATTTAGCGTGCCGGCGATAAAAAAACACACGCTAACGTGAAAAAAGTGGCGAAGGCCCAATCAGCGACGGAATCCAATCGCTAATTAGCACCAGGCCTGCATTTAACGCGTTTAGCGGGAAAATGCACTATAAAAGTCCCGCCAAGCAGGAAAAAAAGAAAGGAAAATACCGGAGGAGCAATGGAAGAAGCTGGGACCAGTGCAGAGGCCACAAACATCCCCACAAATACCCAGGAGGACCAGCCAGAGACCCATGTGAAGGCCAAGAGGAAGAGGAATCCTAAGTTCAGCCTGCAGGAAAACCAGGTCCTGATTGCGGAGGTGACTGAAGACCAACAAGAACTGTTTGTCACCTCCACAGTGACATTGGCAAGAAAAAAAGAAATATGGGAGGACATTGTGTCCAAGGTGAATGCCGTTGGAGAAAGGAGGAGGACAGTGGATGACTGCAAGCAGCGCTGGCATGATACCAAGCGCAAAACCAAGGAGAAACTAGCAGCCAATGTGAGAGCAGCGAGGCAGACTGGAGGTGGGAGTCCAGCGCCACAGGAGGAGCTGGATGAGTTGGAGGAGCAGGTGTCCCGAGTCATCAGTGAGGAGACGGTGGTTGGAGTTGCGGGCCAGGATAGTGCTGAATGTGAACAGACACAACAACACCAGGGTGAGCATCAACCAGGGACGGGGGGGAAGGGTGTGGTTGAGCACAGTGGCACTCATGTACAATTTAATTAATTGAAGTACATACCCACATGTACTATGGATCATGTCCCGGACACCCCTGTCCATGGTGGCATAGGGACATATCACCCTTCTCAAACAACACATTGCACGACACAAATTGGCCGGCATACAGACCTTCAAATGAGCACAGGAAAGGAAGCCCAAATTAGTCCTAGGTCAACGTCAGACCACTCCATAAGTGCCCCCTCAAATGACAAAGTGGAACAACAAAAAAAAAATAACACAAAAGAGAGGTAAGAGGATAAATCCCTGGTCGCCCTCCTACAAGCTATAGAACCACACAACATGGACCAGGGACTAATAGGATCAGGAGTGGTGAAGGGTAAAGGAAAGGGGGGTATGGAGGTATAAAGGTATAAAGAAGGGCACAAGCAATGTGTATAAAACTGCCCTCACACACAGCAAGCTGTGTCATGCTTCATCATAGGGCCTGCTAAACACACCTCCGCGCTAGCCAACGCTGGAGGTGGAGCAATAGGGAGTGGGAAACAAATAAACACACAACATAAACGTGAACAAATTGTGTGGGATTTAGAAGGTGAAAAAATGTGGCAGAACAAATTTTAAAACGCTGGTGTCAGTGTTTCCCTACACAAACTTTAATGGTGGGTACACTGTCCAGACACAAAAACTGGCCCAGTCGGACCAATGGGTGGTGGTAATGGCTACTGGTAAAGAGAGCCCTACCCCCCCACACTGCTAAAATGTCGACATGTTTCAGCCGAATAAAGGTACTACCTCGGCTTTCTTCAGGACTTTCACCTGAACAATCCCAACAAGGATAAAATCCCTTCCTCCTTTAAAAATCCAGGGGTAAGGGAAAGTTTTATACACATTGCTTGTGCCCTTCTTTATACCTTTATACCTCCATACCCCCCTTTCCTTTACCCTTCACCACTCCTGATCCTATTAGTCCCTGGTCCAAAGTGGAACAACAACCTGACATGTGGCAGCGTGGCTAAATGGCCCCCTTGCCACATCACCACACACATACAAATTGCCTGCACAAGGACACATCTCACTCTAACGCCAAAATGCATGTGCACTGTGAGTGTGACTGGTCATGTGCACGATAAGGCATGCCACCACCAATGTCAGCACACATGCAGCATTCTGCACATGTTTATGAGTGGTGTGCAGGAATGTGCATGTGCATATAGGTGGACTTTGCTGTGCATACACAACCTTGCACACTACTCAGACACATGTGCACAATGCTGCAGGTGTGCTGACATTGGTGGTGGCATGCCTCATCGTGCACATGACCAGTCACATGCACAGTGCA
The DNA here is from genome assembly GCA_963921515.1 of Calotriton arnoldi. Taxonomy (NCBI): domain Eukaryota; kingdom Metazoa; phylum Chordata; class Amphibia; order Caudata; family Salamandridae; genus Calotriton; species Calotriton arnoldi. The sequence continues at coordinate 2,513,264 of CAWUFW010001708.1, forward strand.
TCCGCATTTTGGCCTCAGAGTGAGACGTGTCCATGTGCAGGCAATTTGTATATGCATGGTGATGTGGCAAGGGGGAAAATCTGACATCACCTGCATCATCATGCAATGCGCCCCCTTGCCTGTTCATGAGATGCAGTCTGCTGTACACCAAGTGGGGAAACATCTAGTGAGTCTGCATACCACACACACATGCAATGTCACAACGAATTGACCATGTAGGCTGCTGGATAAAGGTTGCACCTACAAAAATGCACACAAACCGCACACTTCACTCAAAGGGCGAGGGAATACAATGAGCAGGGTGATGTGCCAACAACCACACAGTACGTGAACAATGCAGAACAGGAATGTACCACACCAATATGTACTGCATGCCTTGTCTGTGTGACATACTCGCTGAACCACAATGTGCCTGTAAAGCTGTCTCACTGCCAAAGTATGACAACAAGCAAGGATAGCTAAATTGAAATAAATCATGTCAACCGGCCAAATGCCACCCTCAACCCCTATGTAAAATTGCACTCTTACCCCACCAAGTGTACACATCTGCCACACAGAATACAGCATTCCACATCAGTCCTTATGTGAGTTGCCCATCACACCATCATGTGCAAGTCAAATTAATGGTTTGGAAGTCAACTGTGTCAGTGAACAAATATGCAGTCAGGTAGTCATCACCCACATGCCAAGCCAGGCATTGAATGACAGAACCAGGACAGCAGGTATCATCCATGGCAGCAGCTGTGTGGCACATACACAAACACATATCCCCCGCACATTTGCATCTCCTGTGAGGGTGGCGTTGACCAGGCCTCAGCACCATCAATAGGCATCATGAAATGCACATACATCAGAAAACTGACCACTTACACACCACACGTGGGGCAACCTTGAGGGTAATGGGTGTTGACACCATGGGGCATATTACCAAGCCCCTATCGCCACCACAACGTCACTTATCTCTTGACGTTGGGGTGGCGATAGGGTCAGCACACCATTATCAAGGCAGCGTTAAGTCACTCAATGTGGCTTAAAGACACGTCAAGTTGCTTTACACTGCCTTGAGAATAGGGCCTCTTTCACACTAAACTTTGTGTGAAAGGAGGCGTGCAGTGGGTGTTGTGGTGGGCGTCCCACAACAACACCCATTGAAGTCGACGCTGCCATCCATCATCAAGTTAGGCGAGAAGAGGTGGCAGTGCTGATCTGAACACCAGAGAAATAATAATAATAATAATAATACAGTCATTTATTGAGCGCGAACAGCTACCTCCAAAGAGGTGTTCCGGCGCTAGAGCGACAAGTGACACGCGGGAGACAAGCAACGAACAAGTCACATAGGATTAAGCTAGGTTAAAAAGCTATGTTTTTATTGCCTTCCTAAATTGTGTTTCAGAAGAAATCTGACGCAAAGAGTTAGGAAGGGAATTCCATAATTTGGACGCCCCAAGCGTAAAAGATCTGCCACCCAGCCGGCTTTTCTTCACTCGTGGAGTGCTAAGTAATTTCTGGGAATTGGATCTCAAAGCACGCGTTTGCGTGTAGACGTCTAGCCTCTGCTTCAAATAGCAAGGGCACGTTCCGTGAAATGCCCGAAACGCTAGGGTTAGGGTCTTAAATTTAATTCTCTTGGGTACCGGAAGCCAATGTAGTTCTCTAATATGCGGAGAGATATGTTGCCGTAAAGGAACATGTTTGATTAATCTCGCAGCCGCATTTTGGACCATTTGGAGTTTCCTGATAAGGTAATCCAGTAAGCCGATATAGAGGCTGTTCGCGTAGTCCAGGCGGGCAGTTACTGTGGCATGGACTACGATCCGGTGACAGCTCTCAGGCAGCAGGTGTATACATTTTTGCAGATTTCTCAGGCTGCTGAAGCAGGCGGCTGTTACCTGCTGAATTTGGGCAGAGAAGGATAAATCAGCCTGCCATTTTACTCCCAGATTTTTGGCGTAGCCAGCAGGCGCGGGTGGCGAGCCCATTTCCACTGGCCACCACAGGTCTGCGGCCGGGGGCTGGGTTTTGACAAAGAACACCACTTCAGTTTTATCGGCATTCAATTTGTTTATTGTTGTTCATCCAGCATGCAATATCTTTTAAGCATCCTTTAAAACATTTAAAAGAGTCATCAGACTGATCCTTAAAAGGGAAAACCAGCTGGGTGTCGTTGGCGTAGGAAATCGCCTTCACACCCCAGTTGGCTATCAAAGTGGATAGAGGAGCCAGATATATGTTGAACAGCAGCGGGCTTAGGACCGACCCCTGCGGCACCCCGCACCATAAATGCTTGCAGATGGACTGATACAGTCGTAGGGCCACCCTTTGAGTGCGCAAGTGGAGGAAAGACTTCAGCCAGTCCAGGGCCGTGCCATTAACCCTGCTGTCCAGGAGACGTTGAGTCAGTATAGAATGGTCAACAGTGTCAAAAGCTGCTGAAAGATCCAGGAGCACCAGCATAACTGATGCCCCTGAATCCAATGCCATCCTAATTGAGTCTGCTACCTCTAATAGCGCTGTCTCTGTGCTGAACCCAGCTCGAAAGCCGGATTGGGTATCGTGCAGGATATTGTGGTTCTCAATGAAATTGGCCAATTGCCGCTGCACTACCTTTTTTGCTGGGGCTGGCAGCAGAGAGATAGGTCTGTAATTGTTCAATTCCCCTGAATCCACATTGGGCTTCTTCTTGAGGGGAAGAAGAGTGGCGTGCTTCCATAGATCAGGGAAGATGCCTGAGGAAAGGGAGGTGTTCCAAATTTTGGACAGCACATCGCTAGTGGAAAGTGCCAACTCTTTCCACAGTTTAGGAGGGCACGGGTCTTCCGGCGATCCTGACTTGCAGCCCTGGATCACAGCCAGTGCTTCCTTCTGAGAGATAGGAGTGAATTCAGAAAGGAGAGGCATGGGTGCTTTCCTAGCTACCACGTCAGATTTCAACGTAGCAGTTATAGCAGTAAAAGAATTGTAGACCTTGCTGATTTTTTCATCGAAAAAAACCGAGATTTTCTCACAAAGTGCCAGGGAGGGCTGGGCATCGATTACCAGCTCACGGGGTTTAAGGAAGGAGTTGGCCACCTTGAAAATTGCCTTGCCCGGTCTATCGGAGTTATCAATACACTTGGCAATGTGATCTCTCCTTGCCTCTTTCATGGATTTGTGCATTTCCTTCAAGGATTTCTTATAAGTGATTTTTGCAGAAGCATCATAATCCACCCTCCACTGTCGTTCCAAGCGCTTTCACTTGCTCTTCATTGCCCTAAGCGACTCGGAGAACCATGGAGCTGAGGGCGATTTCCTCATGGATTTAGTTACTCTGGCTGGCGCCGTAGATTCTACTGCGGCGGTGATCCAATTATGTAGGGCCAGAGTATCTGCATTAGGGTCTAGAGATAGAGGCGGATGGCTGGCCAACAAAACTGGGCCTAAGCGTTCAGCCGTGAACATCTTCCAGTTTCTCTTTAGGAAGTATCTAGCGCTCTCAGGCAGGTCGGGTTTTGCCAAGTTAAAAGAGAAAGGAATAAGAAAATGGTCCGACCAGACCACCTGATTTGGCACTTCCGTTTTCAAGGATGAGATATTAGAAAATATGAGGTCAAGGGTGTGCCCTGCTTTGTGAGTAGGGAATTTAACAAGTTGGGGCAAGTTAGCGCCTTCCAGCGAAGAGATCACCTGCATTGCCTGAACACAAGTGGGATCATTTACATGCAAATTAAAATCCCCTAATGCAGTAAAATTAGAGGATAAGAGAGATTTCTGAGCGATATAATTGCAAAATTCCAGGTGAATAGTGGGTAGGCAGTCTGGAGGCCTATATGCCAACAGACCTGAGAAAGAGGTTGTAGGGCCAGTCTTAATGCAAAAATGTAGGCCCTCGACCATGCCCATATTCAGTAATGCTGAGGAAGCTATGTCCCAAGAGTCCTTGAAGATGATCGCTACCCCCCCTCCTCTTTTATCTCCCTCCCTATTTGCGCAGCATATTTTAAACCCAGAAGGCATAGCTAATGCCACTGCTGCAAGGGTATCATTCTTCAGCTATGTTTCCGTCAAAAACATGACCTCATACTCATTTCCTGCCAGTAACAACCACAGATCCTCTACGTGCTTTGATAAGGATCTACAGTTTATAAGGCATGCCCTAATCTGTTCAATCGACTCACTCCCCTCCCTATTAACATCCCTTGTGCCTGGGATTCCTGGCGCCCAATTACAATCAGTACACAGGCTGAAAGGTGTATCTGTCAACAGGTCACAGCCGTGAGGCTTGGGGCAGGGAGTAGCATTAAGGGCCAAGAGATCTGATCTAGACCAGTGAATAACCTTATTTTTCCGCAAACGGGCAGCATGGCTAGCGCTGGTTGCGATCCGGCCGCGGACGGGCGCAGACGGGCTTGCCTTAGGCGCGCCATTGGCGCGCCCGCTGCGCGCATCCGCTGCGTGGCCGGACACCCATGCTGTTTAAGTAATGCCCCCGGTAGCGGAAGTGAGGGGAAAGAGGGTGGAGCCACGTCCCTCCACTCAAACAGCACAAGCTGTGGTGGAACGGGGACCGGCGTGGGAGGAAAGTGCAAATGCGCAAGTAAGTTTTAAAAGGAAAATGCTCTTCAACTTTAAAACAAACTGTAAAACAGACAATAGCAGCAACTAAGAACACATAGCAGTCATTAAAATTACAGGCTAAGAGACAATTGGTGACCTTGCCGTGCGGCGCGCTATCACCCATCGCTGTGCGGCCGGGCACCCATGCTGTTTAAGTAATGCCCCCGGTTGCGGAAGTGAGGGGAAAGAGGGTGGAGCCACGTCCCTCCACTCAAACAGCACAAGCTGTGGTGGAACGTGGACCGGCGTGGGAGGAAAGTGCAAATGCGCAAGTAAGTTTTAAAAGGAAAATGCTCTTCAAGTTTAAAACAAACTGTAAAACAGACAATAGCAGCAGCTAAGAGAACACATAGCAGTCATTAAATTATGGGCCTAAGGTTGCAAAACTAGGAGAAATGCATTAATCCCCTTGTTATTGCTTGTATCAAGTGTGCTGCCTTGTGCAGCCCACATGTGAAAAGCCAAATTCCATGGTATGTTCATGTACAGGAAGGTGTACCTTCCTGTACATGAGCAAACTGTACTTCTGAATGTCATTTCGTAACTTCCATGTGTGCTGCACGAAGCAGCACACATGAAAGCTACAAAATGCTGTCTTAGCTTTGGCCATGTGCAGTAAGCAACTACTTCCTATACATGAACAAACCTCCCTGCTCGCAGACACCCTTGCTCCATGGTGGAAGGGAGCCTGCGCTGGCGCTAAGCAGTGTAATTTACTCCCATTGCAGGGGGAAACGCCAGGCTGCACCATATCCTTGATAACATGCATGAGCCTGGCGTTACCAAAGTGGATGCGAGAGCCGTGAAGACAAGATGGCTAACGCCTCTCCCTGCCACTTCCTTGGTAACATGCCCCTGTCTGTTCAGACCGCAACAACTATCGAAACTCATGCAGAACCATACTCACAGCGGGTTAGCCAAACGGAGGGCACTCAGCAATGCATACAACAAAAAACATGAAGGACGACATGCACACCAGACAAATCACAATAGACAAAGCAAAATGGATGTCCATGTGTACCACATAGTGCAGCACATGTTGAAACAGCAAGTAAGCTCACATTGCTAATGTGCCTAAAGTGTGCCCTACTCACACATAACCATACTTGCACAAAACACATGCACATGTGCAGTACCCTGCAATGCTGCGTGTCTGTGAGCCACATTGACAAGGCAAGTGACAGTGCATGAAGAATAGCATGCCTGCAGGCCCAACCTATTAACATGGTTCAGGCCACCTCACTGAGGTGGCTGAGTGTGGACAACATCCTTAAACAAGCAAGTCACACTCTGACACATCCTCGTGTACATACAACCCCTGACGTAAAAAAGACATTTGAAGTCAAACAATGCACAACTCACACAACTCTGACCAAGACCCATATTCCACCCAGTTTGCCTCAGCACAGCATTGTAAATGCACAGAACCCAAAGGCTCACTACCTGAAAGGTATAATGTGCAGCTAAACCAAAGCTGCAGGTGCCACCAGCACACAATGCAGTGCACACACAGACAAATCTGAGCACATGAACATTGACTACTATGTGGGCCAAATAGCATTACTCACACAAATGAACAGAGGACACAACTTGTGACGCTTGGGTGTAGATATTGTACAATAATATTTGTCATAGCTGGAAACTGTGAGATGACAATGTACAACTACAACATCACATCCGCAATTTCCTCAAAATCATCACTATCCTGCAACAAATAGGCATCTCCTCAAAAACAATATGAATGGACACTGTCCTGCTGTCTGCTTGTAAACACATCCAATGCATGATTGTACATGACAAACACTGTTAAACTGTATCTACCCTATCACATTGCAGAGGGAGAGACATCACTTCCTGGACAGCAGACTGGCCCAACCTTCACTGATGACAAGGAGGAATACCCCACCATCGATCAGGAAGCACTGCAACATCTGCTAGACTCCTTCGGCACCCCACCTCCAGAATCAGGGCAACCCAGCAGCATAGCGGCAACCCCACCCCCTGCACAAACCAACCAGCAGCAAGCACCTCCCACCACAGCTGCCACCCCGGACCTCGAGAACACACACCTGGCCTTCCAACGCTGTGTGCTGGAGGTCCAGTGGGAGATGGCGGAACAGGTGCGGGTGGGGTTCGAGCGCCTGGCGGACAAACTTGAGGCCATACGTGGGTGTCTGAGTCCCATCCGGGACCACATGCAGAAGATCACGGACACCCACAGCCCGCTCAATGCCCTCCAACGGTCCATGGCTGACATTGCTGGAGTCATGATTCTGAGACAACAACAACTGTCTGCTCAGAGTGGCTCCAGCAATGTCAGCCAGGATTTGGCCAACATCTGTCGGATAATGGAGAGCATGGAGCGGAGCCAGGCAGAAGATATGGCTGCCAGGGCCGCACACCACCGCGAGGTTGCTGGGATCTATCATGCCCTGCACCTGCTCATCACTTCATTGCTGCCACAAGGACTGGCGCAGATGAATGATGCTGCTGCCTCCACATCCTCAGCTCCGCCACCTGATGTGTCACAGTGCTGCACCCACCATACCACCACCCACATGTGAGGCACATGACACATCGGAGGACGAAGAGGAGGGTTAAACTGCATTTTTGCTAAGGAGGAAGCGGTAGCATCCATCTGCGCCAAAAGCCCAGTTTCCTCCTTGGTGCCGGGCTTAGTATCATGCCACAGAAAATCTTCTTGCACTGTCTTCCACTGTCCCCTGACAATCACCTTGGACCTCCACATGGACTGCCATATAACTTTTTCTCTTGCCAATGCCACTGCAATCAGCCTGCGGACTGAACTATGCCTCTTCCCTTGGACCTGTTACCACCAAATGACTCTGTCTGGCCCTCCAACGGGCATCCATGCAATGTGGGCATGTATGGCCAAGCACTGGTCCAGTCTTCATCCTCTGAATATCAATAAAATTGTTTAACTCACACAGATGTATGTGGTTCTTGACCAATCAAGTATAGGAGTATGTAAAAAGTGTTAGGACACCGATTCACCCAGAAGGTACACCAAGGGAAATATGAGCAATGTACCAGTTTTACCTGATACAGATAGGCAGTGAGATGGCAGTGTATGTGTGAACTAGCGTTGCCCCCATTGCTCCAAAACAAACATCTAGCAATATACCAGCCTAGCCCCACGTCCTCTCATGAAAAGGCATGTGTGCAAAAATGTCCTAGTCTGTTGCAGGTCACGAGTTGTGTTCTCCTTAACACTTGTAAACAAATATCTCTTGGCATATCTACTCACACACTACGTGGTGGACAAAGCCTGTTGTGATGGTGCACATTGCATGTCACATCACAAAATACTGGACAGCATATTCACATTGATGAAGACACGGAAGGGCACATGTCCACCATAGACATACGGAACCACAATGTCTGCCTCAGTGAAGTAGATTGGCAAATAGGGGCCCTCAGCCAGCCCCTCCCTGTTGACAAACGATGTAACCTAAAATATGCCCCCTCCCATGCTGTGACCACTGCGAGCGTATCGGGCAATGTGTGTAGGGATGTGTGTGGCACTGCACTCAGCATATAGTCAGATGCACCAACAACATTTCAAGGGCGTCATCAACATGAGCCAATGGCAGAAGTAGCAGCTGGGACAAGTCTCCATGACACTGTCACTACAGGGAGCAATGCAACATTTCCCCCTTGTGTGCAGCAGGACAGTGTGCCAACCCCCAAACATTAGCTGTGACAAAATCAAAACTTGACTAGTCCAGTGAGTCACGGTAGACATTTAGGAGATGTCAACTCCGTAAAGCAAAATGACCTACTCCCAAACTACATTTGTGAGTAACGTAAAATGTGAATTCATCACTTACTCACAGATTACTTTTGTAAATCATGAACACTGCTGTTCCATGTCCTGTACACAATGCACACAGATTTCTAACAAATCATGCATGGTCTGGAGAGTGAGCGTACATGAACCGGAACATATCTTGCAAAGGAAGCGGACACACTGGCACTACGCAGCAAGTGTGGCTAGGTCTTTGCAATGTAGATGGACTCTGCGGCAGGAGCATCTGACATGCAGGTGTGTGACGGAATCCGTGGAACCTGGCGCATACATCCATCTCCATGATGGATAACAGTAGCTAACTGTATCCACTTGCCATGCCATCTCACTGGGTCATGTCCAAAATGTGCAACAATGTGCTGTCCAAATCCGTGATTCACACAGAAGATGTAGAACATCACAGACGACTGTCCCTAGACCAGGGCGTCAATCCAAATTGACACCCTGTCATCAATGCAAGTCCAGTGTGCTCCCATTTAGGGATCCTGACACAATACATCCTGCAAACTTACATGTCATGAGCAGACTTAGCGATTCCAATGGATAGTCCAGTGATGTGAAAAGTTGCATACAATGGGAAGAGCCACACTCCACAACCTCGTCCCTGACATAAGTGCAAGCAGTAATCCAAAGTATCAAATTTTTATTAGAACAGTATAAATATGCAAGTGACCTAAACTAACACTTATCACTATAACTACTACTAAAATCTAAACTAACTATAAAACAATCTTACTTACCTAAACTATCTACCCTAACTAATCCTAAACATGCAACAACACATCATAGACATCAACCCCCCCTCCCACCGTTAAGGCACACCACGAGAGAGGACAAAGACATCTAAGCTAATCATAAACTAACTAAACATGTAACCTACACAAATATATATTTTTTTGGAAGATTTTTTTAAATAATTTTTTACGAAGAAAAAACACATCAACCCCCCACCCAAAGGAAAAGGAAACTTATCCCCAAATAGGGATGACTATTTACAATCTTATATCTACCTAACAAGCTAACACTAACTAAAATCTACACTAAAACTACACTACCTAACAAATAAATAACTAACCTAACACTACATAATAAAATATTTCAAACATTGGGGGAAGAGAGAAGAGGGGGATGGTGTCCAACAGGTCCACCCATCTTGGCAGTCCCAAGTGTTTGTGTATGTCCATCACTCGTCTGTTGACATCAGACAATTCACGCCTGAGCTCTGCCTGCGACACCACAATGTCCTGTAGCAGCCTCCTGTCCCGCAATGTGAATGGAACCACTTGATCCCCAGTTGCAGGTGGGACAGTGCCTTGGGGTGGGCAGTGGGCCGTAGGGGGATGTGCCACCTGTACCGGCTGGGACACACCACTGACGCCTGAGGTGCCTGGGGGGGGGCTGTGTGACATCCTGGGCATGCTCAGGCACCGCCTTCCATGTGCCCTTCCTACGTTCCTCATGGTACCTCTTGGACATGTTGCGGTACCCTTTCGCAACCTTCTTCACATGGCGGTAACGGTCCTTCCGCACCTGGAAGGCGTGTATTTGGCCAGGCGTCATGTTGTCTGTAAAACATACACAAAGGCAATTTAGAGTCCCTTAGCTAATTTCAATTTCCTCCATACACATCTGTAATACAAGTTCACTTCAACATGGGAGCATACACTACAGCGTAACTATGTAAAGTCAGCAAGTGACCTGGACAACGACATGTTGACGCATGGATCAGTGACTACATGCTGGGGAGACTGACATGACAGTGCATGGCATGGAACATGCACTGTCACTAAGTAATTTGGCTGACAGTGCCAAAAGATTTGGTCATTACATACACGGGCAGAGGGTGACATGTACAAGCAATCGGAGGTGGAAAGCATAACCTCCCTGTGTGTAGCACCACCCTCATCCTCTACAGTGACACAGGGATGCATGATAGGTACTATGCCCATGTGCAGGCATGTGTGTCCCCCAGCACATGTGTGCGGTTCATCACGACTGCGCCAACACAGGCACCCTTGCACCAGAGTGCAAGGTTGTGTGTGTGCAGGTGAGTTTGGTGTCTGTACATGAAGGTGCCCCTTCATGCACAGATTCCATACTAGATGACCATGTTGTGACTATCATGTGTGTATCTTAGTACAACACACAGGAAAAATGCATTGGGGAAAAAGGAGGCATGTTGATGTATGTACTGGAAGAGCCACCTTGCTGTACTTATACACACCATGTCAATTCTCTATTCCCATGTGTGCTGCACGAAGCAGCTCACATGTACAAAGCAAACATGATGATCAAGAAGCATCCCTGCTCATATGGCCAGAATACAACCGGGATGTAACTGTTGGTAAGTTGTACGCTGCCAACTATGAATGCCGCACTTGGACATCAGGGCTAGCCTCTGATACAATGGGTGTTGCCGTGGAACACCGAACACAACCCCCAATGCATGCCCCGTTCACACTCAACACAGCGTGACAGTGTACCTCATTGACAATTAAGCATTAATACACGTGGAATGTATTAACGCTGCTCAGATTATGATGCTAGGCCCCTATTGACAACACAACTTTGATGACAGTTACGTTGACTTTGCGATATGGGCTTGATGATATGTACCTCACTCCCAATATGTGTCACTGACTGGGGATGGGCCAAGTTACAACTGTGAGACCAATGCATTTGTCCAGAGTCACTTCCCGATTAGTGCACACTGCTGACTTCCACAATACATCATCACACTGTAGGCAAGGTAGACGTGATACGCACCCATACTACATACTGCAATGGTGATCATGTGACCCAGACATCCATGCCAACGCAACATGCTAGTCAATTACGTTCCAACTCACCAGTGGCGTGTGGGTCCTCGAAGCTGTCAATGTCCCCCTGTGTAATTGGCGGTTGTCCATCTGTGAGACAAGGGAAGAAATATGTGTTGGGATTAGACTTCAATTCATATGTGTCGTATTCCTCATACCAATCATCACCATTACAGCAAATGCTACGTAACTGTAGTGTGGCGTTTCATGTTGACTACATGATTGGGTCAACTTTGACTGCCATTCATACCAGACCTGTGACAGCTGATTTTAGACAGACAAGACTGTAATGCTAGCTGACATGCCCATGCTCGTAGTGTGAGTCATCCACAAGGCAATATTACTACATGCATCCTGATGTTCTACATGCACTTTGTACAATTGAGTAGATGCAGATTGCACAATGCAGTCACACAGAGGTAGGTGGTGTATGACAATCTGGGGATATCCACTTTCCCTTAGACCATTTGTACCTATACAATACTTTGTCACACAGCAACTATGTTCACAGGGCAGCGTAGGTAACGTAACACAAATCATGAGGACAGCATTTTGACTCTACCTTTTGGCCAGCACACAGCTCACATGGACAATTCCATGGCTGGTTCATGTACAGTCACCCCTGCCGTACCCAAACAATCTTCTGCCTGCACGCACATTTTGTGCAGGTGTGCCAGCTATGGCAGTACAGTGCCAAGTGTTGGTCCAGTGCAGTGGGTGACACAGACTTGCAACATATGCTTGTCAATGTGATGCTGCGTTGTGTTTCGGATGTGCCAACAAGATGCGCAAACGCATTGCGTCTCCCACCTCAATCAGCAACCATTTCTCACTTTGACACCAGTGTCACACACGTCGTAATTTTCTTTCGTTACAGTACACCAGATTAAATGTGGAGTTTGTACTTACCACCCTGTAGGCCTGTCATGACTCCCACGTAGTCAAGGAGGTCAGCTTCTCGTGCAAGCATGTCCTGCCAGCGGTGCTTCCACTGGCGCACGTTATGGTCCACTCCAAAGAACCTGCGCATATGCACCCGCACACGCTCCCACCTAATCTTCCGCACACTCACGTTGTATCCTTGCAGGATACGGCCTCCCCTCTCCAACATCAGTGGCAGGTGGAATTTTATGAGCCACAGGAAGCCCCCAAATGCCCCCTCGAACATCCTGCCCTCCCTGCCCACACCTGGCATCTCCCTGCACACCTGTGAGCCCACAGCCAGAGAAAAAAGAAATAATCCCTATAAAATATCCCCAAAAACAATGTTAGTGTACTACCCCAAGACAGACACCCGACAAAACTGAGGACAGGAGACAGTTAAACATAATAAATCAGTACACAACACTTCACAGACACTATCAACAGGACACAGGACACAGCAATACTCTCAAAATCTCCAAACTGCAGCACACACCACCAAACAGCTCCAACACTCTTCACAATCACCAGCAATGTGCTTAAAAGAGAAAGTGAAAGTGGAAACACTACTCCAGTAGACAGGAAGCATGCAGACATCACTTCCTGTCTCTTTGTGGCCCGTTTTTGGGTTAGCGGCGAAAATCTGCACGCAAATGGTCACATGAGTAAACTTTCTAATGGCAAAAAGTGTTGCAAAATGTATTTTAACATTGGGCGGATGGAAAGAGAAAATATCGCTTTTTCGTGTTAGCGGGCAGATCTGCACGCTAAGAGGGAATCAATGCACTGATGTACAGTCTTGCTGCAAATTTCATGTCAGAGCCATGTAACAACATGTTGAGGTTGTTTGGCACTCAAATGAAACCATGTAAATGATGTTTCACAACACATGACACCCTAACTTGCAACATTCAACAAAGGTCACACCATAATTGCATGCCTAACAAGAGAACCATCAATCAATCATGGATTTTTTAAGTGTGCTACTCACCCGTGGGGGTCACAAGGCATAGGGGCATGACTTTCGGCACGCTTCAAGTTGTCTGTGTACGTGCATCTGTTGAAGGTGATGTTGATGTTGCATAGTGGTTCGTGTGCGGAGGCAGATGTGGCTCTGTGGTAGATGTGAGGGGGCAAGGGGTCTTTGTGGGCCCCCGGGTGGATGCCTTTCCTAGCGGAGAAGGTGTCTTCATCCGTGCATGGTGTCCATTTGGAGATGGCGTCTGGTTGCTGTCTCAGGGGTGCTGGTGGTCCGTCTGCTGTGTTAAGTTAGTGGTCCACATACTTGTTGTAGGGCTTGTGGCTCTGGAGGTGGTAGTTGCTTCAAAGCTAATTGCTTAGGACACACAGAAAGGCAGTTTTTACCCCATTGCACGCCCTATTTTCAGATTTTACCCCATTGCACGCCCTATTTTCAGATTTTACCCCATTGCACACCCTATTTTCAGATTTTACCCCATTGCACGCCCTATTTTCAGATTTTACCCCATTGCACGCTCTATTTTCAGATTTTACCCCATTGCATGCCCTAGTTTCAGATTTTACCCCATTGCACGCCCTAGTTTCAGATTGTACCCCATTGCACGCCCTATATTCAGATTTTACCCCATTGCACGACCTATTTTGAGATTTTACCCCATTGCACGCCCTATTTTCAGATTTTACCCCATTGCACGCCCTATTTTCAGATTTTACCCCATTGCACGCCCTATTTTCAGATTTTACCCCATTGCACGCCCTATTTTCAGATTTTACCCCAATGCACACCCTAGTTTCAGATTTTACCCCATTGCACGCCCTAGTTTCAGATTTTACCCCATTGCACGCCCTATATTCAGATTTTACCCCATTGCACGACCTATTTTGAGATTTTACCCCATTGCACGCCCTATTTTGAGATTTTACGCCATTGCACGCCCTATTTTCATATTTTACCCCATTGCACGCCCTATTTTCATATTTTACCCCATTGCACGCCCTATTTTCAGATTTTACCCCATTGCACGCCCTATTTTGAGTTTTTACCCCATTGCACGCCCTATTTTCAGATTTTACCCCATTGCACGCCCTATTTTTAGAGTTTACCCCATTGCACCCCCAAAGTTTCATCTCTTACCCCATTGCACGCCCACAGTCTCATTGTTTTACACAACGTACACACTCTAAATAAATTATTGACCACTGTCAACAGACTGCAATTGTGCATTTATTCACAGACGACAACCTATATTGACTGATTTGCACAATGGACACGCAACAATTTTGGATTGTGTAGCCCAATTTGCACCATGAAGACTCTAGTCTTACACATTTGACACACTGTAAAGCATCTCTGTACTGAGGAGACATTTCCAGAATGGATGAAGTTTTGTTATTTTCATTGCACATATTGTGCAACGTACCCTTTTCAGAGTGATGTACCCATGCTGGACAATAACATGCAGACAGGGTATGTGTGTAATTTTTTTTATTGGCACACACCGTGATTGCGGTCATTTTGCTATGAGATGCATTGGAGGGGGACTGTCACAATGTGATGTGCTCAGTTGAAGAAATTGTTTATTATTCGGTCCCTTCGGGCAGTTCCTACTGCATTTACTGTGGGGTGTGCGCCACCTGCCTCATCTTCAGCATCATCCTGGTCGTCGTCCGGTGCAGCAGGCACTTGAATCCATGGAGCATTGTGCGCACACATATATTGTGCAATACACAACATGCAAGGATGATTTTGTTGACCATTTCAGGGCTGTACAGCAGTCTGCCACCTGTGATGTCCAGGCAACGGAAACGTGACTTTAGCACAGCAAATGTGTGCTCCACAATGGACCGGGTGCGTCTGTGGGCCGCATTATACTGCCTCTGGGCCTGGGTGGTGGGGTTTCAGAGGGGTGTCATCATCCACGGGCATAGTGCATATCCATGGTCACCTGTACCATGTGATAGCGAGATGTTTACATTATTGGTTGTGCAGGCTGTGTTGTTGGTGTAGATGGTTTGGTGGTGTGTCATTTGTGTTATGTTGGATTTCATGTTAGCCATGTGTTGCTTCGGACTGATTACAAGCATCACTACGAATTAAATTGCCTCACTGTTGATACTCCCTTCCCCAAGCCTCATCAATTGTGTGCGCTGCGCGGTTGCATGACTGGCTCTTCTACCATTTATCAATGGCACTCATCCACCCTCCTCACAGTCAATGCCATGTGAACGTTGAAATGGCAAAGGGCCACACCAGACACGGTTCACGTTCAGTTGTGCTGCTGTCGCTGCTGCCACACCTGCCCCAATGCACAACACATGCTGTTTCCTGTCCCAAGCGGACACATATCAACAGTCATCAGCCCCCTCGCATGCAGGGCCCATTGCAGGCAGGAATGCTTCACCCACACCATCAGCATCATCAGACGCAACACTGTCCACTCCGTGGACTACGTACTCATTCGGGAGTGTAGCCTCCAACTCACATGCCACGACTACTCAAGGTACATTTGACTCAGGGAAATGTTAGCTGACATCAGACTGTCCCAGATCTTCACCACACTGATCCACAAGGCACTGATCCACACCTTTGACGGCTTCTTTGCATGTGTAGACTACGTCCAGTTCCTCGGCCCCACTAAACGCACATGTGTTGACCACTTACGCATGCACCACCTTGTTGATGTACCCCAAACCACCGTTGACCACATGCAAGTCCCCACAGAGTTGGTGTAGATCAGTCACTGATGAGATGCTACACACCACCATCGACAGCAACAACTACAACACTGCAGTCGTCAACAATGGCGCAAGTCCACATTTTCCAAACAAGTATCTCCAACTGCGCATGCACCCTTGTCCCACTATGCAACTGCAACATACGGCAGGCAATGAATGCCACCTGGGTCAGCACCAACCTCAGAGTTGGCAGATGCAGCTGATGACACATGGAGTGGAGCTGGTGTGAGCTTTGGGATACCAGTAAACTGCACCACCAACACGTACAGAATGCTCATATTCAACATCAACAATACGCACACACACCAAACTGCTCTTCCAGGTAGGATTGCTGTGATTTGCAACATGGATGATCAACAGCTTGGGCGTGCTATACGCCGGGGAAACAGGAGTCATCATCCTCATAAGAGTACAATCAGCATGTGGCATCACCTGGTGGTCCAACGCTTTCGGATGCCCCCACCCCAAATCTAGGTACCTAGGCCCCATATGTGACTCCTCCATCTCCATGTACCTACAGGTGTACGCAGTGGCCTGCAGCTGCTTCGCCAGCCTCTGCATCCTCCATGCAACCTTCACATAGATCCCCCCATTGTCGGGTGTAACAGTGACCCACACAGTCATTGCCATCAGGCTGGGCTAGAGAGACACACTATATGCCAACATGGGCACGTCTGCAGTCAGCTTACTCCCAACTGTCCAGCACGACACCTACACACTGGGCCTTGTGTTCCTTCTTTCATTATGGATCGTGTGCCTCCATCGCACATACATGGTTCCCACCTCTCACCACATTTGCTTATGGGTGGCACAGGGGCTAAGCATTTGAGGATGGTTTGTCTACATATCTAGCCACAGTTCCCACAGTTCTTGGTGTTGTTGTGTCTGGTATGTGGGCATGTTGATTGACATGTTGTATGTGTGATTGTTACATGTACATTTTCACAATTGTGAGTTGCATGAATGTGGAGTTGAGGCATGTGGTGTGTTCAGTTAGTACTTACCAACAAGAACTGCATTTACTTATGTGCCATCTTGGAAGCACTGGTTTATGATGGACTGTCGGAAGATGTAGGAATCATGCACACTCCCTGGGAACTTGGCTATGACATTGGTGAACAGTCCCCGGTGGTCCACTATTGCCTGCACATTCATGGAATGGGTGTGCTTTCTGTTGCGGTATATGTGGGCACTGTCCGCAGGGGGCACAAATAGGACATGTGTGCAGTCAATTGCGCCCAACACCTGTGGGAATCCGGCTATGGCGTAGAATCCTTGCTTGGTCTCAATCTGTTGTTGCACAGTGTTGGGGAAGTGAAGGTGCTGGGGTATCAGGCTGAGTATGCCATCCAGGACAGTTGGTAGGAAGATTGAGAAGGCTGCCTGTGAGACTCCTCCAACTCTGGCCGTTGTTGGTTGAAAGGTCCTAGAGGCCAACATATGCAGCACGGCAAGCAGCTTTGTCTGCGGAGGGATGTTGGTTCTCCGCTGTGTTTGTGGTGTCAGCCTGTGGGCTATCAGGTTCAGGATGTGTTGGATGGATGTCCTTTTGAGCCTGTAGTGGGCAATGACATCCTCTGGCATCAGGTCTGCGAGGCTGAGACGTCTGCGCAGGGCCCACTGTCGTCTTTGGCGCTGGTCCTGGGGGGGGGGGTGGCAGTGGCGGTGGTGGTTGTTGCCGTCCTGGGACTCCGAGCTGAATGATTAGCACCTCCATGGCGTCTGTGGGTCTTCAGGTGTGGGTCTGGGTTGGCCTCCTTTATATACCTCCATTTATCACCATTTTTCAATTTTTAGACCTGTTTTTTTTAGGTCTTATTTTCCTGCAGCTAAGGGGCCTTAGCGGGACTTTTTTATGGCTTTGCGGGTCCGGGACATCATTGGTAATAGTGCAATGGTGTGTTAGCGACTTTTTCGTGAAATTTTGAGAAGGAATGCCTACTTTACATATCATTAGCGGAAACTATCGCTGCCATGCACGGCGATACTAAAAACAATAGCTATCGCCGGAAAACTCGTTAGCGGCAGGAAAGTGCCGCTAACGCGGCGTTAACTGGCTTGATAATATGCCCCGTCGTTCTTTCACTCCGACTCCGTGCATATGTTTAATTTTCATTTTTTTCACTTTTCCTTCTTTGTACTACTTGCGATTTGCTTGAAAAATAAAATTTCCATTCCTTCACTCCAACTCCGTGCGTGCATTTATTTAATTTTCATTTATTTTACCTTTCCTTCTTAGTACTAGTTGTGATTTGCTTGGAAAATAAAAATTCCATTCTTTCATTCTGACTCTGTGTATGCATTTAATTTTCATTTATTTAATGTTCTTTGAACTACTTGCGATTTGCTTCCTGTCTCTTGTGCAGCTGTGGCTCCAGTATTAGAGAAACATCAGGTAAATTATAGCTTGAGAGCTCAGTTTGGTATCCCATGAAATCGTGTAACCCTGCACTCAGCCCGAGCAGGGATCGACTGCTTCTGTCTGATCCTGCCCGGGCTAAGTTAATTCTCCGAAGACAGCCGAAGAGCAGGGGATACACGATCCCAAGGGGATACCAGATATTACACAACACCGGTCATGCGAGTCCATTTTCTGTTTCCATGGCGCCGGCTCTGACAGCACAGTTTGGTTATTATTATTGTCACTGCATGGGACTGACAGGAGCCTCCCGGAGGAGAGGGGAGACCCTTAGCAGTTCTAGAGCCCCTTTGCCACCCAGCCACCATGGCAACTTGGGGATCTGTGACTTAAACCGGGGACAACTGATGGCATATTTAAGGGACATTAGACGATGTAAAGATATGGAATATGGGGCCCACAAGAGGGACATGTGGAGGGGCTGTCTAAGGGGGGGAACAATTACAAGGGGAAGGGTAGAAGACATGGGGAGTCATCTAAGGGACGCAGTGTGGTAAGGAGCACTTGGGGGCCAAATAAGATAGCAACTGGTGAAAAAAAGTACCTGCCATTTTCATCATTCACTGAGGCCCCTCAAAACCTTCCTTACCCATCAGGTTTACTGTGGCTGGCTCATGTTTTGGTCCATTGTGGGCTATTTGCGGTCCTGCCAATGAACACACGGTCCTGGAAGTCTAATAGGACAGTGGAGCTGGGGCAATGTCAGTAGAGTTACTGACGGCCTGGGTGTCTGAAAGGAGAGTGGAGCTGGGGCAGTGTCGGTAAACTTACAGGCAGGCCTGGAAGTCTGAAGGGACAATAGAGCTGGGGCAGTGACTGTAGATTTAGTGGCAGTCCTGGGAGTCTGAAGGGACAGTGGAGCTGGGGCAGTGACGGTAGACTTACTGTAGACCTGGGAGTGTGAAAGGGCGGACTGCGAGTCTGAAAGAACAGTTGAGCTGGGGCTATGACAGTCAGGCACGCGCGCTACGTTCTCTCGCCAGCGGGGACTCACCCCTAACTTTTTCGCCTCACCATCTTCAAATGTCACCAGCCGCCACTGGAATTAAAATCAGTTTGCCTGCCCATCTCCAACCCAGTGACAGTAAAATCTATTTGGCTACAAAGCTTTTTGAAACCTTTGCCTCTGTGCACAGCAGGGGAGAAAACTTGTTCCAGTACCACGTTAGGAGATGTTCCTGCATGGCAATTGGGAGACGTAAGTATGACCAACAGGTACCTGCACGAAGGATAGGGATGTTTTCATTGAGGGACTCTGGGAAGGTTTTGCAATATGTTGAGAAAGGAAGTGTAGAAAAAGGAGGTTCCATTTCTATGGGATATTTGCAGCGTTGGGTATAGCTAATTCTAACCCAACTGGCTATTGCACAGGATACGAAAGGCACCTGACCACCATCTTCTCCACACATTTCTAGATGTGTAAGAATATAAGAGGGAAACATTAAAGGTCAGATGTAACATTCCCATTCTAAAATTCGGGTATGGCCAGTTTGGACACTGGGTGGTTACAGAATCGAAATGCAACTTATGATGAAATATCCGTGTGAATAGGCTGCAGAGCAAATTGTCCCTTTGCAGGAGGTCACAAAATGACCTGCATTATTAATATTAATGAGGCAGGTCACAATTTGCAAGTCCTCGAGTTTGGCTGACAATTTAAGGGTGGAGTCCTGCAAGGCACAGCAGACCTCCGTCTTGACATTTTCATATCAAAACATCAAATTTTTTTTTTTAAACCAGTCCTTGTCCATTGAAGGCAGAAGTGCTGCTTTAACAAAAGTTTTCTGTTTGAGTTTGTATCAGTGGGAAGAGGAAGTGGGCCTCTGTCCTCTGCCTGCTCCCTCCAAGGCCATGGATGGGATTGATTAAAAAGGGAAAGGTGCTCCAAGCGGACACTACTTCTCATTTGCAAATCAGTTACCAAGTGCATGCTCAAATTTGGACCAACTTACTAGCTGGAGCTGGGATGCTGGGCAGACAGACATGCTGTGACTTATGCTTCGCCCACAGCTTACCTGGAGATAACATGTATTGAACCTCAATCGGTCCTGCAAGACTCTGCCAGGAATATATGTATGTATTTTTAGCTTATGGAACATTTTTCCACAAAAAATGGACACACAGTGGGCCTGATTCACCAAAGAAAACGTTCACTTTTGTGTAAACTTAGTATTTTTTGGGTATTTTGTCGGTATTCACAAACTATGGGGCATATTAACAAGGCGGCGTTAATGAATTATCGCCGCTTTAGCGTCCGTTTTCGGACGAAAAGCGGCGATAATTCTATTGCCAAATTAACAAGGACACGCTAGCGCGTGATTCCTGACTTAGCGTCCGTTTTCTGCACGCCTCCCATCGCATCGCTAATGAGATGCAAAGGGGGCGTGCCTGTGAAAACAACAGGGGGAAATATCGCTAACCCAGGTATCGCCATATTAGCAACGTGGGTTAGCGATATTTTAAATTGCGTTAAGTATGCCATAACGCAGGAATTTAACGTCTGCTAAATTCCTGACTAAGGCATACCTAACATGGGGGGTGGATTGTGTGGCTAAGACCAAAGGCCCTATCGCGAAGTATATCGCCGTTTTCCATGGGACATCGCTGGAAAACCAGCGATGTTCCATGGAAAACATCGCTATCACTGGAAAATTATCGCCTTTGCGCTAAGCGTTGTTAATACAGCGCTAGCATGGCGATAATTTCCAGCGATAGCCGGCGATAGGATTCCTCACGCTAAGCACGGCCAGCGATAATTATCGCTGGCCCTTGTTAATATGCCCCTATGAATTTAATTTTACTAATTTGAATTTTAGGTATGCAGGCAACTGCAGTCATGGCAAAGTACTCTGCACATAAAGAATATAGGACAGGCCAATCTTTTTATGTGTGGAGTCTATGGCACCAGTTTACCTTTGTGACCCACAGAGATGTACAACATATATTTTAAAAGACTTTATTTATATTAAAGCCCAACTTTATTGCAAATCATTTGAATGCACGTTATTAGAAATTTGAAAATAATGTTGAAAACGATAAATGCAATAGACGAACAAATGATAATAATGGACAACATATTAGATGGAAATCATCACATCAAGTCTACAATAAAAAAGAATCTTCGTTAGAATCCTTACAGTCTGAATACCTAGCTAATATCTTATTAGAACCAACGGCCTTACAAATAGTTTCCCAGAAGGCTTCTCCCATGCATAGCTTTTCTCGTCAATAAATATATTCTCAGTGTGCAGCCTATATTTAGAGAAGCAAGGGCAATCTTTGTTGTCTCATTGACTCTGGTAAGGATACAGATAGCACCCTATTGCAAGCAAACTGCTTTTGGCTTCGATGCTCTCTCAAATGCTAAACATTATTTCTCCCCTAAATACGTGTGCGCTACTTTAATATGTTGATTCTCAACTTTATTATGAGAAAAATGGGCCCTGTGACTCGATGTACAGTGTTTACAGAAATGAGTGAATTCTCATGCACATCTGCCCAAACCCACTGAATCTCCCTTCATGAGTCACACTACAGGAACATCTACTATATGAAATGTTGATGGACAACAACTCATACCAGAACATCATTATAAAAAGCTTGTTGGGGTGGAAGAAGTTTTATTCTGGGGACAGTGAAATCTTGGAATTCACTCCCGACTGACATAAAAAACAGCCCAACATTGCTCTCCTTCAGAAAGGCACTAAAAAATTGGCTCTTCGCTAACTAAAATTTTCCACTCTCACTCTTCTTCCGGCACTTTACCGCTCAGTGCCTAGACGCCCTTGAGCATTCGTGCGCTATACAAGTTCCCAAATCAATCGATCAATAAATTATATTATGACATACATATAAATGAAAACACAAACAAAAAAGTACACATTGAAGCGTGTGCATAAAGGAAAAAAAATGAATACATGGTTAAATGAACAGCAATGGACGTTCAACAGGGCAAAGCATATGACAGATGAGCAGCAGCTTATAGCCTCTTCAGCTGTTTGTTAGTGAACGGAAGTGGTACCCCATCCTTTTTCATTCTCCAGCTATTCTATCATGTGAGCAAGGATGTTTGTGGCATCCATTGCAAGTCTGATTGGCAGTTTTAGAGTACATTGAAAAACTGTATTCATCCCATTAATCATCCAAATACTCTGTCCATATTTTTGTTATGTTTTGGACATCTCATCAGGGAAAGAAGGCTTCAATTGTTTCCTTTAGCCTTTGTATCAGGTCCACCATTCTATTTTCCATTGACTTTGACACAGGTACCTATTTCCTCTGGTGTTCAGGTTGTTCAAAAGGTTGGTGCCCATCTCCTAAGAAAATGTTGAAGATGTTCCTCTGGCTAAAGTGAGCACAGCTGCTTCAACCTGGAGGACATAGGAGCATTAACTGCAATGCATTTGACAGGAAATACCTGATAAATAGAATCTGGCCATGTAAGCACCCCTAGAACCAGCTCAGATTTTGCAGGTAGGAAATGTCAATTCATCAACATAACACAAAACATTTTACAATGGCCTAATAGGGTTATCATAAAACAACCATGTAATAAAACAGATTATTGTGTCTTAACTTTATTTCCTGTGTGGGCCATTGATATGTAAGTTAGGTCACGTGTCACTGTCACAATACCTGAAAGATGATTTTGGTGGCAGTCTCTGACTAAAATCAGTCTTGGAGCCTGGAAATGGAGGGACAGCTTATCTTTTATGGAAAGCTAATGCAAAAGCCATTTTTGATTCAACAAATATCCCCATGTTAGGCTCTTAATTTACACTGGTTTGAAACAAGAGTAATGTACTCCAGGGAACAGCAGGGAAAATATGTGTTCGCCCATGGCATCTCATGTTGAGCACGTGTACGTTCCATACACATGCTCAGCTCTGTGTTCATATTGTTTTTAAAATTCCCTGGACTATTTTGTTGTGAAAAGTATGTAATTGTTACTCTAATTTTAAGGGGAAGCAGACATTTTCCTTTGATGTTATATTTTCATACCTTGTGTGCCAGAAGTTTGCTGGCATAGGGTCTATGGGGTTTCTCAGCAAATACTTGTAAAAAGGAGGCTGGAGAGACGGATGCAATTGCCAGAGACGGTGTGAGCAAAGTCAGTGATGATGGACCAGACATTTATGAGCCTATTCACAAACAGCATTTTGTAATCTGTTTATTAGTATTACAAGATTACTAGTCCCATGCTACAAACTGATATTCATAAAAATACATGCAAAAGTCTCTGCATCCTCCTTTCCTATCTTTTATGTGCAGATCCATCCCGACTGCAGAGATCTCTGCACACACGTGCCAATGTTTTAGTAATAAAGGTGGTAGTGACAGAAGGAGTGGCTGGGAAATGGGGAATACTCAATACATGGGAGGGCTTTTTGGAGGGGTAGGGAGGGGTCAAGAAAGAGTTAAAAAAAGCATTTAGGGGTAAAGAAAGAGTTAAAGAAGTGTTTAGGGGTGTGTGCATCAACCCACAAATGGGTAAGCTCATTGCTATTCACAAACTGCTCTTTTACAGCCTCAAATGGCCCAGAACAGTTGTAAATATTATATTGCTCAGAGGTGGAGTACATCCAGTAACACACTTGGCCAACCACTGATACTGCAACCCCCCGCCGCTCCCCAAAAAAATGGAAACTGGGAATTAAACAAGTAACCTATTGGAAATAATGTTTAAATGAAATTTAATGAATTTGACATGAATTTATTTTGACTTGTTAAATGCATTTTAATGTCTAAGAGATTATATATAATTTAAAAACTTTTAAATATGAAAAATGAATGCAGACTAAAGTTTAAAAAAATTAATGTTTTTAATAAATCTTTAAAAAAGTGAATTCATATATTTAAATGTATTACATTTGCTATCTTATGTTATGTTGGTTTGTATAGTGCACTAATCATCCAAGAGGGTATCTAATTCAAAATGAAGTTACTAGTAATGCAGCACTTTTGCATTAATATTTAACATTAAAGTTAAATTTAAAGTAATTTTTTGTACTCTTTACCACCTAGACATCTCTGCCCGGTGGCGGTGGCGGATAACTCTACCTATGTGTGAATACTTACCAGTAGAAATATACAGTTGGAAATGCGGAATAGCCAAAAGTAGGGAATGTACTACAAAGATTAAGAGTAAACATACAAGTGCAGATTTATGCAAATGAAACTTTACCTTAGTAATAGACCTCTCAATCTGCCCTTTCCTATCCTGGTCCACTTTGCTTTTTCTGACCTACAGGAGTTAGCTGAGGTGCTAAAGGGAGTTACAAGCTCCTACTGAAGAGGCTGTGAGTTTACTTAGAGGATTGTGGAGGAAATGCCTATGTCTTAGGTTCCCAGTCGCTGAGTAGGTCACCTGCCTGCCCAAAACAAGTCCTCACTACCATAGGTTAAAATGGGAAGAATCTTTGCTTGGGCTACTTGTAATAGAGGGGTTAACGTTGGGCCCATCAGTTTTGTACACAAGGCTCTCAAGACTCGTGCAATGGCATTGCCCTTCCTTTTGATGTCTTCTATTTGATTGCTGAAAGGTCCAGTACTCTTCTACGCCAATGGAAGGTTCAGCAATCAACTGGAAGATATCAAAAGGCATACAAAACTGAAGGGCCCAACATTAACCCTGATACTACAAGTCACCACAGCAATATTCTTCCCATCTTAACCTATGAGAGTGAGGCCCTCAGAGGTCGAGACAATAGCATTCTGAAGAAAACAATAATGAAAATCTTTAGGAGCATTTTTAAACTACCATCATATATGTCTTCCGTCCAGATCAGATTGGAATTTGGCCTTCTGAAGCAATCCCTGGCCCGGCAGGAAGCCTTTGTGAACTGCTGCCATAATTTAAAAGCAGCAAGCAAGGATTCCTAAAATCACCACCTCTGGCTTGAAATACAAGGAAGGGCTTGATCGCCAACAAGAGCCTACTTAAATGTATCTCAAACTAAACAGGGCCTTTTCTCAGCATGGGATCTATCAATGAGTAGGGTTGAATTAAAAAAAAAAATCAAGTACTAAAACCCTTTCGCTCCTGAAAGATAAAACTGTTTTAGCGAGGTGCAGCCAAGGGTGACTAACCCTTAACAACTACACAAAGCTTAAGCACTAGGGCTATCTAGGAGAGCTATATAATTCAATAAAAGGCAAGTTCTTAAATATAGGCTGGGAGTCCTGCCCACACTCCACATGCTCCACCAGTGTGAAGAATAGAAGCGCAAAACAATTGCAGGCTATGCGGACAGGGGATTGACGATATTGCCCATGTGCTTTGTCTGTGTAAAGGTAATCTGGAAAACCAACAGGCAAATTTACGAAGGAAATTCCATGGACGATGAATTTCACTCCAATCCAGTCTACCCCACCGCCCTACAATCTACCCCACTCTACCCCACTCCACTACAATCTACCTCACTCCACTCCAATCTACTCTACTCCACTCCAGTGTACCTCAATCCAACCCACACTACTCCAATGTACCCCACTCCATTTCAATCTACCCCACTCCACTCCAATCTACCTCAGTCCAATTCACCCCACTCCACGCTCCACTGCAATCTATCC
Source organism: Calotriton arnoldi (assembly GCA_963921515.1). NCBI lineage: Eukaryota > Metazoa > Chordata > Amphibia > Caudata > Salamandridae > Calotriton > Calotriton arnoldi. Next base: position 2,539,137 of record CAWUFW010001708.1, read on the forward strand.
AACTCCTCTTCCCTCTACTCTATCCCACGCCACTCCAATCTACCCCACTCCAATCTTCTACAATCCACCCCACTACAACTGACCACAATCTACCCCACTCCACTCTACCACACTCCACTCAACTGTACCCACATTTACCCCCCCACTTCACTCCAATCTACCACACTCCACTGAAATATACCCTGCTCCACTCCAATCTAACCCACTCTAACCCACTCCAATCTACCCCACTCCTTTTTACCCCAATCTACCCCACTCCAACCTCCCCCTTCCCAATCTACCCCACCCAATCTACCACGCTCCGATCTACTCCATCTACTCCACTCCAATCTACTCCACTCCAATCTACCACACACCACCCTACCCCAATGCAACCTACACCACCCCTCCCCACTCTACGCCACCCCAATCTACCATACCCCAATCTACCCCACCCCACGCTACCCCACTCCAATATAACCCATTCCACTCCAATCTTCCCCACTCCAAACTACCCACCCCAATCATCCCTCTTCAATTTACCCCACTCCAATCTACACTACTCTAATCCACCCAATCTACCCACTCCTCTCCACCCCAATCTACCCCACTACACTCTTCCCAAATCTATTTACTCCACGCCAACCTCAACTCCACTCAAATCTATCCTATTCCAATCTACCCCACTCCAATCTACCCCACTCCAATTTACCCACTCAAATCCACCCAATCTATCCCACTCCACTCTTCCCCAATCTCCCACGTTCTATTCCATTCTACCCAATCTACCTCACTTTACTTCACTCCAATCTACCACATGCCACCCAAATCTACCCCACTCGTCAGTCTAACCCACTCCACCCCAAACTACCATACTACAATCTACCCCACTCAATCCGACCCACTCCAATCTACCCCACTCCAATTTATCCGTATATACTCCATTCCAATATACTCCACTCCAATCTACCCCACTCTAACCCAATCGACCCCACTTCAATCTACCCCACCCCATCCCAATCTACCCCACAGCATTCTATCCAACTCCATTTCAATCTTCCCACCTGCACTTCTATCTACCCCAATCTATCCCACTCAGACTAACCCACTCCTATCTATTCTATTTCACTCCAATCTACACCACTTCACTCCAATCTACCAAACCATAATCCACCCAATCTATCCCACTCCAATCTACCCCACTCCACCCCAATGTACCCTACTCCACTGCAATCTACTCCTCTCCACCTCTTTATTACCCACTCCACTGCAATCTACTCCACTCCGATCTACCCCACTCCAAGCTACTCCACTCTACTCCAATCTTCCCTAATCCATTGCACTCCACTCTTTCCTAATCTACCCCACTCAACTTCAATCTACCCTAATACATCCCACTCCACTGTACCCTAATCTACCCCACTCCAATCTACCACACACCAATCTACCACAACCCAATCTACCCTGCTCTACCCCAATCTACTCCACTTCACTCCAACCGACCCCAATTCAATCTACATCATTCCCCCACTCCAATCTACCCCACTCCAATGTACCCCAATCTAGTCCACTCCAATCGACCCCACTCTACCCCAATCTACCCAATGACATGCCCTCTGCATCATCACCTTCCACTACTATCTACCCCATGACATCCCACTCTACCCCACACCACCCCAATCTACAAAGTCCTCCAATCTACCCCACTCCACTCTACTGCAATCTACCCCACACCAAACTACCCCAATTTACCCCCACTCCATTCCATTCTACCCTACTATAATCCATGCAATCTACCCCACTCCCATCTAACCCACTCCACTTCAATCTACCTGACTCCACTCCAGGCTACCCCACTCTTCTCCAATCTACCCCAATTCACCCCACTCTTCCCTAATCTACCCCACTCCACTACAATCTAACCCAATATATCCCACTCCACTCTGCGCCAATCTACCCTACTCCTGCCTATCCCACTCCAATCTACCACTCTCTAATTTACTCCAATCTACTCCAATCTACCCCACTCTACCCAATATACCCCACTCCATCCTAATCTGCCCCAATTCAATCTACCCTACTCCAATCTACCACGCTAACTTACCCAGCTGCCCCTCCAACAACCCTACTCCGATCTACCCCAACCTACCCCATTCCACCCCACTCCAATCTACCCCAATCCACTCCACGTCATTCTACCCCACTCTACGTCAATCTGCCCCACTCAACTGTACCCCAATCCATCCCATTTAACTGCACCCCAATCTACTCCTCTCCAATCTACCCCATCCATCCCGCTCAACTCCACTAACTTTTATCCATGCTGAACAGCAGCCACACTGGTGCACAAAATAGCTACAACACATTGGCAAAGCCAATAGCTCTTGCAAAGGCGAGACCTATTGGCTTTGCCAATGCTTGTTACATCTCTGCTCTTTCTGTGCCTCATTCCTCCTGTTGTACCTCACTACTCTTTTCCAACTGATCTCTCTGTATCTCTTCTCACATAACCCTCTCTATTTCTCTCTCTCATTTGTAGCTTGGAGTAAACCTTCCAACTTGTCCTTCTCTGAGCCTGGGTGTTGAACTATTCATCGCCGAGTTACTGTGCTAATCCTCCCACCCATTACTTAACCTGCTAACCTTCGTGTTGACTAGCTTTTTGTCTATCTGTTTTTGTGTGTCTGCGTGTGTGTGCGTGCTAACTAACCTGCCCATGACTGAGACTGTGTGCTAAATGACCAGACACCAAACCTGTGTGCTACATTACACTCTTCTGAATAAAAATAGAATTCTGACCTCTTCTGAGTCCGAGGGGTGACATTCCCACTTCTGAACGCGGTTTCTAATCTACCCATTACAAAAGAAACGAGTTGACTGCCCATAATTTGCGCCTGTGAGCCTACTTTGCTGGAGCCTCTCTGCGCTTGTCCATCCCTATGAGAGCGTGCTAGTTCCTCCACCCAAGCCCTGGTGTTACAGGCCCCTGACAGGATGAGAAACCCATGTGAGTGATTACTTTGGTGAGTCTTAAAATACATGCCATCAAGTCTCAACCATTCAGTGCTTATTTACAAACTACAGCAAGCACAGAATGAGTGGGTATAGGGATGCGTGTATGGCAAATATAATGCAGAGGCATCAATTCTTCTGAGTGTGATCAACTGCATATCCCAGTCCTCTCCAGATCACATTTGTTCGTGTATGTGCCACTTTAAAGCCAGACCTGCTGACATTTACAAAGCTTGTTCATGAAATTGGCAACGTTTGAAAGAAATTGTGGGTGTGAACTCTTGCATCGTATATATAACATGTAGGAGAATGCCATGAAAGACCTACCTTTCTTTCTTAAAATGTATGCAACTTTTTCAGTAAAAATTGCCCCACAAAACATTTTACTAGCACAATGAGCACGGGCCTGGGTTTAGAAATCTGGTTAACTCTTTAATGAAAAAAGTATATTGAAAGAATATTTCACACAAAGAAAAAGAAGAAAACATACCACTGCCTAAATATAATGGCTTATGCTTGCAATAACACATATTTATAAAAAACGAATCATTCATAAATGTTACTAGAGAAAAAACAAGAGAAGTGATGGGTGGATTGTTGGACTAATCTCAGCCACTGTTAATTAATCTGGGCAACAATCCAGTCCATTTCTTTTACCCCCTCCACACCACCTCAGGTAGGAACCAACCATATGCAAATCAGCATGACATGTCCATAGCCTGGATCGGGGCCAGAGCAGCTACACGTGACTGAGATAAATGTAAGCAATCGACCCATTGCATTTTTGTTTTCTTAAGTTTATTGTATCAGAGCAACGGGGTACGGTGGGAACCCAATGATGAAGCATGTCACCAACCAGCTTGGTGAGTGAGGGTTTCTAAAAAAAAAAAATAGGTGTACCCTGTTTCCTTTAGAGCAAGAGCCTCCTCAGTTGTATAGGTTATTATTGTAGCGAGCTCGTTCCTATTGTTTGGTTTATATTAAGAGCAGGGAATACGGACGAGGTCTCTTCTCTCTCTCTCTCTCTCTCTCTCTCTCTCTCTCATTCGTGTTAGTTATGCCCAAAAACTAAACAATAAAAACAAAAAAGCTCTCAGCAAACTATAGTATTGTCAATGCAGCACTGTCACTGAAAAGCTCTCTTTTGTGGTGGATGTGCAGATGTGGCAGCTGGAATGAGGCCCCTCCCATGCCACAGGAAGTATTTCCACTATTTTCCATTTCAGTCCTCTTATCTTAGCAGTTTAACTCATAGATACAAAACTAGGCTAGGCCTCATGTCCTTTATTCTGCAAATGTAATTTTGTATTCATGGCTATGCTCTCACATATGCGCAATGATATTAACCTAGTACATTTTGCCTCCACTGCAGTGATTAACAACCATGCTTTCTCGATGACTAATGTCCAAGTCCAGCCTTTGTGAAGCCAGAACATTTTCTGATGCATTTTGTCAGGGATTATTAATAACGTTACTAACATCTGTCCCCGATTACGGCATTTGCTCCAGGCACAAAATGATCGTGGACAGGTGTTCTGTTGGTAGATTTTCATTTGCTTTCTTTGCCTATAGTAAATATTTGAACAATGTTGCCATGACGAATAGCTTTGAGGCACATGTCAGTAGAATATTGAGAGCAAGGCTGAAAGCCTTATTAGATTTGTCGTCAAATAATGGCACAATTTGCTCCTGCACTCTCCATCAATCAAAGACATGCCTTCCCTCGTCAGTGCTCCACAAGAAATATAGATTTGTTGAAAAATATCATTTGCCCTTTCACCGCTTCAATATACGAAGTGGGCTGTCGAGTTATTTATATACATTGCAATCACACTGATAGCGCTGCAGCACTATGTCACTAAGTAGAGTGCATAGGCATCGAAAAAGCAGCAGAAACTTTCAATCAGCTCTAAGGAATATTGTAGAGTGCTGAATAATTCCTGCAGTAACTTTAAATAGTTTGTTTCCTGGTACCTTACTTTGTTTATGTCAGAAACATCAAGGGAATAAGAGAGCCACCGTTCTGGCACCACACGTTCCTGCAAAGTGAGATATATGGATGCCACTGCCTTCGTGCTTTCAGCAGAGCTTGGTGGAAGGGAGCCACTCTAGTCCATGCAATTTGTAGCTTGACTGTCATTTCATATCCACTACGTGGACCTACCACTGCATTGTAGGCTAAATGCATCATTCATGTTCTAAACCTCATCTATATGTCCCACCCAAGTATAGGAGGAGTCAAAATTAGAATATATAGACGTACTTTACAATGTACTGTTCGGTCAATAAAGTGGATTCTTGATATTATTGCAGGTCAAAATTCTCATCCTACAATATACAACCAGCATGACAACACTGTGACTCCCCATATCACTGCTTTTAAGATCTCTACTTTCCTCTAAAGTGTCTTCTTAGAATGATGACCTAAGGTGTGTACTTGTGTTGCTTTCTTGGACAGCAAATCATGGGCCAAAAAGGTTTCAAATTGCTGCAGATATCTACAGAAATCTACAGTTTTGCGCCTACTCGATTAGGCAAGCAATGCCTAGCCATCCCTATCACACTTACTTGTGCCTTGTCCTTGGGGACCCAGAGCAGAAACAGTTTTTAGGGCCCCTGCCTCATGCTCCTGCCTCTCTCGTCTCTCCTCCTCCCATACTCCTCTCTGTATCTTTGACATTTTCTCCTTTCATCCTTGCTCTCTCGCTCAGATCTTTTTGTTTCTCTCTCACTCTTTACACTCACTTTTGTTCAGCTCTTTTTCATTTTCCCTGTTTAGTTCAATCTTTCTCTTTTTACTTTTGCCCCATTATTGAACTATTGCGTCCTTTTTCATATCACTATTTGAATCACTTAACCTGTTTTTCCTTTTGCTGGTTTATTTCACTCTTGCTTTCTTTTTTGCTCTACCCTTTTATTTCACTCTTGTTCTTCTTCCTTTCACCCATTTATTTCAATCTTGCTCTCTCACTTTTGTTCTGCTCTTTTCCTTTTTGTTCACTCTTTTTGTCTCGGAGTTCACCGCCCAGGCCTATTATACAGACCCACTCAGCCAACCCCATCATCACCAAGTGAGACCTGAGCTCTACCTCCCTCCAGGTAGTGTGCTACAGGTCATTGCCTGAAAGACAATCAACAGACATGGCAGGACTAATAGCAACTTTAAGAGAACCTGAGATCCTATCCCCCCCACTCAAAGGGTACCAGAGCCACTGGTAGATGGCTCTTGCGATTATTGGCGACTATGACTTGGTGGAATGTGTTCGATAGAACCTGCTCTGCAGACACCAGCTGACTCTTGACAGCTGTCATGCTGGCTCCTGTGTCTTGCAGAGCCTCCACCCGTTGCCCATTAATGGTGATTCACTGCCTATTCTTGGAAGTATTTGAAGACATGTGGGCTTTTGGCACAATGTCTCTATCCTCCAAGGAAATGAGGATTACTTTTGTTTGTCCCCCAAAACTAACTGGACTACCTCCTCCCCAAACGCTACACTTGCCAACCTTGGTTTCTTCCTACCGGTTCGGGGCTGTGCCCTCTTGGGACATTTGAAGCCATGGTTAGAAGGCTACTTAAGTGGGTGTCACTATGGATGGTGCAGGCCCACTAGTAGCATTTAATTTATAGGCCCTGTGCACCTGTAGTGCACTTTACTAGCGATTTATAAGTAAATTAAGTATGCCAATTGTGGTTTAAGCCAATGTTACATTGTTGAAGGGAGTGAGTGCAAGCACTTTTGCACTGGTCAGCATGGGAAAGTGGGGAGATTCCTAAAACCAGCAAAACCGAGGTCAGAAAATAGAGGGAGGTAGGCAAAAGGTTGAGGGAAGACCACCCTATGGTTGTCCGGTCTACCACTTTCTCTGCTCTCAATCACGATGTTCACCTCTCACTCTTTTTCTCCTCACAGCTGTCATTCACCTGTCTGTCTCTCTAATTATCAAATTCTGTCCCTTCTTCTCTTCTTCCCTTTTGCAGTGTATTGGTGACTTTCTTCTCTCCCTTGTCTCTCTCTTGCTTCTGTCCCCATTGTCTCCACTCACCACTTGAGTGACAGCAGAGATAAGGTTGTCTCCCCGGGCCCTCCGCATCAGCAATAATAAAGTGAAGAAACCTGAAGTGCTCTTCACCATGGGGATTTTGGGAGCCTTTGTTACCTCCTGTACCTTGTGTGTGGGGAGCATGCAGGATCGAGCACATGTCTTAATGCCTCCCTGGCTGTTCTTGGGACTCATTGAACTACCGGCTTGACAATGTTCTTGGCGCGGTAATTATCCCCCAGGACCCTAGGGCACCGAGTTATGAAACACCAAAGCACATACAGTAACAGCCCCTCATGACTATGGTGATATTTGGGCTGACTCATCACGACTATGGTGATATTTGGGTTAACTCATAACAACTATGGTGATATTTGGGTTAACTCATCACGACTATGGTGATATTTGGGCTGACTCATCACGACTATGGTGATATTTGGGCTGACTCATACTCCCCTGGGGCAACTCGCATTCAGATTGCCTTGACATCTCAGATTTGGGAATGGTATTTATATAGCACTGTTAGAAATAAGATTTCTGGTTGGGTAGGGTATGCACCCAAGCCAGGCAAAACCCACCACGCTAGCTGGGGCAAGTAAGTTACACACCAAAGATAACTTGTGTCCACCCTCTGGCAGCTTGGTGCAGAGCAGTCATGCTTATCATCAAATGCAATGTGTAAAGTGTGTGTGCAACACACTCAGACAGACACACAATGAATAGACCACAAAAGAGACTCCACACAGTATTATATAAAAATATAGTATATTATATATAACATAGACCAAAATGACATGAAACATAAATGCTATGCATACCATCCCAATCCTGAAATAGTACTTGTTATCCTGACAATGCAAGCAGCAAAACAACATACAGTATAACATCAGGTCATGAAATGCAGCAGTTGATGAACAACACACATGAGTCATCACGTGTCACCATAATTCACCAGTAGTACATAAATTGCCATAAGCATATCCGTAACAGTCAGCCCACATAGGAACTTGTGAAAATATGCATTATACAGACATGGGCACAGAAGCGCCTTGGCCTCTTTAAGATTCATTACGGTCTTCTATTACAGTACTACAGGCAGTTCCCGAAATGAGGCAAGTTTCTAATGGTAACAGGGGCCTCGTCGAGGTTTCACCCCGGAATCTAAAATGGAGAGAAAAGATGGCCCCAAAGTGTGCCTCCAGGAACGGGGGAACTGCAAACACCAAAAACAAAGGGAGATGTCACGCACTGCAGGATTCCCATGGGAAGGCCTTGCTCAATCCTCCCCACTATCAGAATGCTCACCCTCAGCTGCCTGCAATGCCTGGGGGAAAAATTCGGTGATGATAAGGGAGCCTGCATCCTGCTCCTGGAGACACGCTGCCCAGAGCCCATCAATGGAGGCAGTAGGGTCACGTTTGCCTCACTGGATGACTGGCAGGGTCTCCTCTGCTTTGGCTGCAGGGGAACAATACTGGTGTCTTTTCTCTCCTGTATGGCGGCTGGTCGGCCCTGCTCTCCACGTCTCCTGCTGTAAAGGGGGCCCCACTAGGGGGCTTACTGACAGCAGCCTTCATCTATCCCAGGCAGGAAGAGGGTTCAATGGGATGTCAACTCTCCCTCCAATGTTGCCCTTTGCGGTACCCCTTGCCGGGGTGAGAGGTGTGCAGGAAAACCACAACAGCTTCTCCTGAGGGAGCCAGAGGTGCCAACCACGTGCTCCTCTACCCTGGGCACAGCACTCTTCATCTGCTAATTTCTAGTAAAAGGTAAATGAAATTTAAGCGCCCTCCACTCGCTGCTTTTTGGTGCAAGGTAAATGAAGACGAATGAAAATGAAGCCCTCACCACGCAATTCTTGTAAGGACTGTGAGGGCTGGACTTAGAGTTCCACGACCAATTCTGGGGCAGCCCAGTCCCTGGAGAACACTTGGGAGGGACACAAAGCAGCCAGCGGTAGGCAAGCAGACCAGCTCAACAAAACCAGTAGTTTTAATGGCGATCTCCCCTGGGAGCACCCCAGTGCCTTAGCAGAAAAGAGTCAGGGAGCAGCTGGCAGCAGGGCAACAGCAGAAAAGCAATCAAGTAAGTCCTTTAGGCCACCCAGCAAGTAGCAGGCAGCAGGGCAAAAGAAAAAGAGCAGTCCATATGGGGTTTTTGAGTAGTGCAGCAGTCCTTCTGACAGAGGTTCAGTTCCATTTCCAAAAGTGCTCTGAAAACATGGGGTCAGAGCCCCTGTACTTATACCCAGAATTGTCTTTGTTCAAGTGGGAATGTCAAAGGAAACTTTAGAAGTGCAGAACACTCCCTTTCATCTCCAGCCTTGGCTCCAGACATCAGTAGGGGTAAATCAGCCCTTTGTGTGAGGGCAGGACACAGCCTATACAAATGTAAAGTTGGAACACCCCTCTCTCTCCCAGCCCAGGAAGACCATCAGTCTGCAGATGAAAGCAGATGTAACCTCATCACACCGTTCCAGTGTGATAGCTGTTTGGAAAGTATGCACAAAGTGTAGCTGTCACCCAGGCCTAGACGTGAATTGGAGTCAGGCTGCAAAGCACAAAGAGTTATAAGCACAGAGAAATGCCCACTTTCTAAAAGTGGCATTTCTAAAACAGTGATGTAAAATCCCCCTACACCAGTAAGCAGGATTTATCACTACCATTCTAAACATACCAGACATGGCAGATCAGGAATTAGCAATTAAAAATATGTAAAGGAATTCCCAATGCTAGCCTATGAGAGGCATATGTCTCACAGTAGTGAAAAACAAAACAGGCTGTTTGTCACTACCAGGACATTTCACACAATAAAGGCACATGTACTACCTTTTACTTACACAGCATCCTTCCCACAAGGCTACATAGGGCCTATCTTAGTGGTGAACTATATGTAGTAAAAGGGGGGGTTAGGGCTTGGCAAGTCGTTTTAAATGCCAAGTCAGAGTGGCAATACACTGTGCACGCAGGTCCTGCAGTGGCAGGCCTGAGAAAGGTTTGAAAGGCTACATCTGTGTGTGGCACAATCAGTGCTGCAGGCCCATAAGTATCATTTAATTTACAGGTCCTGGTTATATGGGACACCACTTTACAAGGGACGTACATGTGAATCAAGTATGCTAAACAGGTGTAAACCAATCATACCATATTTAAAGGAGAGAGCACATGCACATTATCAATGTTTAGCAGTGGTAAAGTGCCCAGAGTCCTAAAACTAACATAAAGAGGGTCACAAAAATAGGAGGAAGAAGGCCAAAAGTTTGGGGATAACCCTGTAAAAAGGGTCAGGTCTAACACGCACCCCAACCATGAGGCAGTGCTTGGCTTACACACAGGTTGAAGAGGGCAGATCCTCTTCAGCGATCCCGCTCACCTCAAGTCTCCACAACCCGGCCGACCTTCTTCTGCATTGCAGCTGTCATGCGAATCTTCGATGCTGTGGACATCTTCTCCCCTGCAAATCCATCAATGCATCGAACACCATCCCTGTAGCACCGCACCTACAAAATGACAGGAGAAAACATAGCTAAGTACTGTCCTCCAGGTTAGTGCACTATCGGAGCGCGTATCAATCAAAGACTTGTTTTTATGATGCTGAAAACAACTCTTGAACATCGAGACATTTTGGGTAGTATTTAACATGCATACTGAGACCTTGGTATTAGCGACCGGTGACGTTCTTTGGTGCTATCCTTTATTGTGCTGTAGACTGTAAATCCAAAAGCACACTCTGGTTTATATTGTACCTAGTGTTTAACAAACAGGGTATACCTTAGTGTGTGATGTGAAAACACGATATAGCTTCTGCCGGGAGGGCTGCAACTCCAATGGTAACAGTTGATTATTGGATGTCTGTGCTGCGATATATTTAATATTGTGTAAATGTCTGTTAGTACTCATGAAAGGCGGGAGGGAATATTTCAGGACTACTCATTTGTCGAATATCCTCTCTACTTTTATTTGCAGTACAGCTCATCGTGCATTACATTACACACATAATACAACAGCGATTTCCTGGACTGAGAAGAGATGTAAGTGCGACTCTAAGAAGATTGTGGCTGATCTCGAAGGCACGCATGTCTCTCTGTTTGTTATTTTGTCCCAATACCCCTTCCCTTCTGGGGTGGCAGTTGATTTTCAATTGCAATTATTTGGTCAGACGCGACCCTAGGAAAGATAGGCGATCCAGCATCGTCTCTGCAGACCAAAGCCAGGTGAGTGGCATGACACCAGCTGTCACCTGACCACTAAAGACTCACTTTTGCTGAGATGTGTATTGCTCCTAGACAGTAGACAAAGGGCTTGGGTGTGGGGAGGTGTTTTTCTTCCTTGAACATTCATGCCTGGGGCTGTTACATGAAGCTCACTCCAATGCCTACCTTTCCTTTGTCCCTTAAGTCAGGCTTGCAACAATCCTAGTAGGAAGGGAGGAACTGACCAGAACTAGTTTAGGGGCTAGACAAAGGCGTGTCCTCCAACTACAGGCTGGCCCTGGACATAAAAAGGACCCCACAGACCTCTCCTCAGAACTATCCTGGGCATGTGAAGAATCAGATTGAGGCTGAGCCTCCCTCAGTCACATCAGGGCCGCCTCCCAGTCCGTGCTTTCCATTTCTCCTACCTCACCTCCCCACCTTGCTTTTAATTTCTGCAGAGTGTGTGGGACATTATTGAGAATAGTCTTGTAACTACATGAGACTGCCTTATCAACTAGTTTCCCCAGGAGGAGCCTCCCCTCTAGTGACTTAAATAGACTCTTAAACATGTCTCCTGCCTGCCATTTGCAGCCTGTAGTGCATCTTCACCTGCCACTTTGACTTGGCAAACTAAACCCCTTGCCAGGACTAAAATTCCTTTTTTATTACATAGAAGCCATCCCTAAGGTAGGCCTTAAACAGCACATAGGGCAGGATGCATTGTATTTTAAATGTTGTACAAGCACTTTTAAGTTATACATGTCCTGGTTAAAAACTCATATATCCATTTTTTCACTACTGTGAGGACTACCTTTCCCATAGAATAGCATTGGCTTACCTTATTACATTTAATAAGTGAGAACTTTTGTGTGAGAGCAGGTAGAAATGTCATGTTTTGGTGTTCAGGGAATTGTAATTTAAATACCTCTTCAATGGTAAAGTTGGAATTTAAGTTCCAATTCTGAAAATGCCACTTTTAGAAAGTTGGCATTTACTTGTTCTGACCATTTGGTGAATACTTCCTGGGTGACATGACTACGTGTAGTTGGGAGTTGGCCTTTGTCCATTCCTTCCAGACAGCCACATAATAGAGAGAATGTCTGTTGGCTGTATGGTCCATCTAAAGCAGGATGGGGAGCAGGGCTGTGCACAGAACTACTTGTACTACAAAGACACTGCTTCAGCTCAAACACAAAGAACTTAACACTAGCCTATTGTGAATGCAGACAGATTAAGACCAGGGCAGGGAGTCAGGACATTCCAGAGACTTCTGCTGGGAGAAAACTCCAGAAGTTTCTTCCACTTCAAAGCTGGCATCAGTTTACTTTTGAGCCAGCATAAGGACTCCCAGAGGATTGCCCTACTGCCTGTGGTCTGCTGTGTACTTCAGAGGACTGTCCTGATGTACCAAGAGGATTGCCCTGATGCCTGAAGCTTGCCCAGTTCCCTAAGAGGACTGTCCTGCTGCTTGTTCTGCTTTCCTGCTTGAACCCAAGACTTCCAGGGTGACTTTAAGGTCTCCTCAGGGACAGAAAAGGTTCCACCCATATTGAACCCTCACCTGCCAAAAACTGCTCTGAGAACACATAGGAGAACGAGACCTGCCTGCCCGTCGATCCACCCAAGGTGCATCATCGGTCGACCAGACTTCGTGGAAGCTCCCACTATGTTCTTCTCTACAGCAGCGAATCTTGGTCAGTGTCTCTGCAAAGAAAGGATATACATCCTCTACATCAATGAGGGTTGTCTACCCAAGTCATCAACCAACTAAGGTGCTGTAATGATTTCCTCAAAGAGTGGGCTGCAAGGGACTCAACACAGTCACAAAGACTTTTGCTCACCCCATTATCTGAGGTTATGAGTTCATTGACCAGTTAGGGGTTGCCAAGTTCCTTTTGACTTGACATGAGGGTACTGAGAGATGTCCCTAATTGAGGGTGCGAAGGAGAGGTCAGCATTCTCCATTTCAAATTTTGGGTAATGCCCTTTGGATTCAAGAATGCCTCTGCCACGTTCTCATGGTTAATCAACTGGGTCCTAACTGGGTTGAAGGAATTCAGGGTCACCTGTCTGGCTGACATTGCAGTCTTCAGCTCCAGCTGAGAAGACCACTCAAGCCACCTACTAACTGGACCTCACTTATACCCTGCTGGTGGCCTCTGCTGGAGTGAGTCTTGACACCCAAGTGCGGCTCCTGATGTCATGGCCCCCTGGCTGTGTCTAGCTCAACTTCTCATACCAATCCTGAAAACCTGTGACATGGAAATGTTTTGCACTTCCAGACCTCGGTAGGACCAGGATAAACCACCCCGACCTATCTGATTAATGTGCAATCATGCTGTGCTAAAGAATCAGGGTTTTCTGCTCTGAACCTCTCCACAGCAGCAAATCCTGTTTATGGGAGCCTCTGCAAGCATTTATCCAGGCTTCTGGATTCACTGTAGCCGTGTGCTGCTTAATTTTTTCTGTATGTGTCCCATACTCCATTTTGGTCAAGCCAAGCCAGATGCGAGTGATTTGGGCACAACACTTTTGGTGCTATTTTCATATTAAAATTTTTTTAATTCATAACTCCGGTTTCTCTCATTGGAAATTTGTAGTTTTGGTGCAATCTTATTTCTAACCAAATAACTCAGTTAAAAGTCTGGGAGTCCGTGTCAATAATAAACTCTCTATGAAGCCTCAAGTTGGAGCAGTAGTATCATCATCCTTCCTCCAGCTCAGGATGGTTGGAAAAATCAGCAGATTCCTCACCCTTGAAGCCCTCATCCAAGTTATTGTCACTTCAGTGATCTCACGAATAGATTATGCAAACTCACTCTACCTTGACCTCCGGGACTACCTGACTAAGAGACTGCAATTGGTACAAAACCATGTGGCCAGGCTGATCTACTGGCAACCTAGGAGGTTTCACTGTTTGCTGGTGAAACAGCACGTGGCCTTTAAGACTTGATGCCTTATCTTTAAGTCTCTCTATGGCAATAGTCCTGAGTTTATTTCTTTCCAAATCCAAAAGTACAACCCCCCGTAACTTGAGGTCATCCTGTTGGACTTGGCCCTTATTGCAGGGTTATCCCCAAACTTTTTGCTTCTTCCTCCTATTTTTTTCCTAACCTGTTGTCGTTGGCAATAGGACTCTGGGCACTTTATCACTGCTAATCATTGCCAAAGTGCATATGTTCTCAGTGTAAATTGTGTTTATGGATTGGTGTTTCCATGATTGGCATATTTGATTTACTGGTAAGTCCCTAGTAAAGTGCACTGAGTGCACCAGGGGCTGTAAATCAGATGCTACTAGTGTGCCTGCAGCACTGATTGTGCCACCCACATGAGTAGCCCAGAAAAGGTATCTCAGACCTGCCACTGCAGTGTCTGTGCGCAGTTTGTTAACTGCCATGTCGACTTGGTAAGTGCACCCACTTGCCAGGCCCTAAGCTTCCCTTTTCTTACATGTAAGGCACGCCCATGGTAATGGCAAGGTACCCCCCTGGACAGAGTACAGTGTATCTGAAAGGTAGGACATGTACTGGTGTGTGTGTGACATGTCCTGATAGTGAAATACTGCCAATTTAGTTTTTCACTATTGAAAGGCTTTCGTGCCCTATAGGATAGAATGGGAAATACTTTTTAACATCCTACAAGTATAACTTCCCATTGGGACAAGATAGCGAAATAAAGTTTAGGCTCTCTGAACTCAGAAGTTAATAACACATCTTTTAGTAAAGATGGTTTTTAAATTGTGTTTGAAAATGCCACTTTTAGAAAGTATGCAAATCAGAAATGGAACAATGCACTCAATAGTAATCCAACTTCTTCTGTTTTATGGCTCAACGGCGTATGAGGCGTGCAGGCTGGAAATGCGCTCCGCCCTTGCGCATTGGTTAAATATGAGAAAATGGAGCCTCGATAAGGTCACCAAACTAGCTGCACTGCAGTATGTGTACATGAATCAACAAAGTCCAAAATCTTTAGTCAGTTTATCCCACTTTAATCTTCATTTTTATCACAGTTTTTCATCTTGTCGTTTTACACTTTATTTTTTATAAAAATGATCCTTTCAGGTACTACACAGTAGCACGAGCGAGTTCATGTGTCCCGATGCTTGTTATAAAATACCCAATGCATTTCGGGATAATTCCCTTCATCAGGGGTATCTATAATGCAAAAATTCATAAAAAACCATCAGTATAATTGATATGACCTTTAGCCAGTCAGACAAAACTGATACTACTACACACTCCGTGAACATTAAGCCTTATGCATTTACAATGATGGCTCACTACATGCAAACTGTTACATGCTTTGCTAAACAAAATGCTATGACCTATTAACCCCTTGGTTTAAAATGCTCCTCATTACCACCGATCCCCACGATAATCATAAAACCCCATTATATTAGTTGCAAAACAAAACCTCCACAGTGCCCTAACCCAGTACATGAAAAAACTACTGAAACCCCATGTTTACAGGTAAACCCCTTCATTCGGGGAGGACAGCCCCGGTCTAACCAGGACCATGAACCTCATTACAAACAATCCCCACAATGATCATAAGGCCCCCATATTTATGTAGTGCTCTCTGCCTAGTGCGTGAGAAAACAACTGAAACCCCATGTTTACTGGAAAAGCACTTTGTTCGGGGAGTACAGCCCAGTCTGACTAGGAACATAAATCAGCTTACCGCATCTACTGCTTCACTGCACTCGTGTCTCAAAATGGACCGATACAACGGATTCTAAACTCATTTGGGCGGTCAAAGTATGTTAGAGTTCCTGGCCGCCATGTAGTTCTTCCATCAGCCTCGAAAGAAACTGCCCCGCTTTCAGTTATATTCAAAATGAACTGGCCGTAAAAAATACCTGCTTTCTTCACCTCTGCAGCTAATTACCTTCAAGTGCCCCAACCCTCGTGCATAACAGAAACAAACAACAGACTCCGGGCGACATGCTTAACTAAAAACTCCACATCTACACTACATCTCCCAGCATGCTGTTATTACCCACCCGCGCTGTATTCATGGATCACCTACTCCCAAACCATCTCTACATAAAATTGATAATGAAAAATGATGCCAAACCAATACAGTGCATGTACACAAATACATATATGTGTGACATTTGGTTAACAAAGTATATAAAACCACATGTAGTATTTCAAAACAACAGCCTGTGATATTTCAAAACAACGGCCAAAGGCATGTGAATTACGAGTAAGGCTCCCTGTTTTCTGTTTTTACGGATTTTTACAGATAAATGCAGACAGAAAAAAATGTGTTTATTGTCTGCATTTATTTTTAAAAGTGGATAAATACAGAAAATGTTGTTTCTTTTAAGTGACTCTCCATGCTGTCATTCATGAATTATAGTATAGGTCAGCAGCTGAGCAGATGGACAGCATCCAGGTCATATCAATTAAACTGATGGTTTTATATGAATTTTTGCATTATACATACCCCTGATGAAGGGAATTATTCCGAAATGCATTGGGTATTTTATAATAAGCGTCGGGACACATTAACTCACTCGTGCTACTGTGTAATACCTGAAAGGATAATTTTTGAAAAATAAAGAGTATAACGACAAGATGAAAAATGTTGATAAAAATGAAGATTAAAGTCGGATAAACTGACTAAAGATTTTGGACATATGGCAGTGCAGCTGGTTTGGTGACCTTATCGAGGCTCCATTTTCTCACTTTTAGAAAGTAGGCATTTTCTTGTCTAACCATTCTATGTGTCTCTGCCTGTTTGTATATTGACTGTCTGGTTTTGGAGTGACCGGGGCTGGTGAGGTGCATTCACTGTAGACAGCCACTGGAGGGGATGAGGTGTGCCTGCCCTGCCTGGATAACTCAGAGCTGGGCTGAATAGACCCTGGCTGAATTTAGAGTAGTGGAGGAGATTTCCTTGCACCTGAATAGGGCCTGTCTCCATTTCACCATGCTGTCTCCACCCCCTGTGGTCATACTGCACCAGTGAGGACAGAACTGGTTTAGACTGGGCTCAGACACCCTTGTACAAAGACAACAAAGACCTATTGAGGTGTAAGTATTAGACCTCAAACCCCAGAACTTTAGATTACTTCTGGACTCAAGAGAAACCTTTGCCAAGGAGAAAAGCTGAAGAGCTGCAAGGAGGAGTACTGCCCCTTTGCTGTGTGAGGTTGGCCTGCAGTTGCTGTTTCTGCCAAGGAGAGGACAAAGATTGGAACTTTGCTTTGAACCTGCTTGAAGAAGATCCCTAAGGGCCTGAAGTGTTATGAAGTCTCAGGGACACAAAGACTTCACCCCCAGCTCCCCTGAACCCTCTTGCTGAGAGTTCTGACCTGCTGCCTGAAGGTGCCTATTCCAGTTTCGGGCCTCTGGAGGTTGTTCCCGCTGTTGGGAGCTGGAAAAAACCTACAAGAAGCAAGAAAACCTGTTTCCAACACAGTCAATGACGCCACTGTGACGCCGTGACCTGCACCGAGGCCCGGGGCATCTCTCGTGAAGTGAACGATGCACCACCCGGCCTGCACCGCAGCTCTGACGCCCTGCGACGCCCGCCGACGCCTGCAGTTATAGGCCGTGTCCGACGCCAGCACTCGCATCAACTCTGTCATTGTCAGCACCTGCATCCTGATATCATGGCGCAGATAACCGCTGAGGGTGACTCCACGAACTCGCTGACCTCGCATTGTCACTGGAACCGACTTCTCACCACAGATGCAACCGTCTTCCCCTGTCCTGGACTTGACATGCCTCCTCCTTGCGGACACGACGCCTCGCCTCCCCCGTGGCAGCCGGCCTCAACCTCGGCACAGACGCCTCACCTCCACAACGCTGTGCATCATCATAGACTTCATTACCAAGGTACTGTTTGTTTGGGGGTCCCTGTGACTCCGTGCCCGAAACCGTGCTCCTCGCGGTCGGCGCCGTACTTTGGATTTATTGCTGTCATAAAGTCGTAATAGCCCCAGGTGGAGCCATTTGTTTTCTACAAGCTTTATTTTTGCAATAACTATTCTAAAGTCATATCTTATTACCTGTATGTTGGATTTTTGTCGCTTTGGCCTTGTTGAGTTGAGATAAAGATACTTTATTTTACCTAAACTGGTGTGGTGTCCATTTGTGATGTTATCTCTGTATTACTGTGTGTTTTGAGTACAAATACTTTACACATTGTCTTTGGGATAAGTCTGTCTGCTCGTGCCAAGCTACCCACGGGGTGAGCAGGGGTTATCTAAAGTGCGTACCCCCCTTACTCTGACTAGAAGCAAGGATCCCTATTTGAACAAAGGTACCTACCTCTGCCAACTAGAGACCCCTATTTCTAACACATCCCATCCCAACCTTCTAGCCATCCCCCCTCTAAGATGAAGAGACTGGAAGGTTTCAGATTCTCTGTATTGGCCTGTCGGCTCTGGAACTCCTATCCACTCAACATCAGAATGGCTGTTGATTACCTTAGATTCAGGCAACTCATGAAGACCCGGCTTTTCACACAAGCACACAATTGAAATTTTGCGCCATAGCCCTATTCTTATACTCAAGGGCCAAGAAACCGAATTGTGAACGAGCGCTGCATAAATAATTTTAACATAACATATCTCTATGGCAACTGTTCTTGTGTTGTGATTTGACTTTATTACTGCTTTTGTACAGCATAAATATGGCTTAAATACTTTACACATTGCTTCTAAGTCAAGCCTGTCTCCTCTGCTCTCAGCCATAGCAACCATAGGTCTGAGCACATGTTAATTTAGTGACATAAGTGGCTCACCCTGACAAGAATTGTGTCTAATATTTTAGGTGGGTACTCACCCCACTCAACTAATGCTTCCAGTTTCTTATATACTATGATGACATCACTCAGCCCACTGTCACTCTAATCAAGTACTCGCAAGAAACATGCTGACAGTCTCCAAAGTGCAGTAGTAAGAAATGTTTTTGGTGTATAAGTTTGTGCTTGAGATTGTTTGTCTGAAAACAAATGATTGAACGGGAAGATCTTGGCTATCTTCACTTGATGGTAATGGCTTCTAAGTACATAGCCTATCATTGTGAGTATTTCTTGTATCCAGATAATACAAAAAAACCTTAAAGGCTACACAGTTAGACTTTTCTTCACACTGTCAGGATGCTGGGTACATATGCTCAACATGTAATATATTTAAGAGCCCAGTCACTTTAACATTCAGCAGAGCCAAGTGAAAGGAAAGAGAACACTTAAACATCAAGATGACAATAAGAATTAGTAATTTTAAGAAATGTTTCAATTGAATAATGATGGTCAAAATAATATGTCAAAAGCCACAATGAAAGTTATTTTGAAAGATTTGTGTTTTAGAGTGCTTTTTATATTACAGCAGACACCATACATTAGAAATTAAATGTGATGCCAAATACCAGTTTAGTTTACTATGTTAAAAAAAGAACTCCTGATGTTTTTGAGCAGACATGCATACAGCATTCTTGTGCACGGCTGAAGATATGCAGTTTCAAAGTTTTAGGTTAGTATATCGCATAAAAGTGCAAATTGCCACTCACGGTCATATGGTCATACTAGATCGAGGGGAAGTCACAAGTTCAGACTGACCGCAATGGAGCGTGGGTTGGATACAGGGACCAGATTAGTCCAACAGAAAAAGTTGTCTTCTCAAATTCCGGTGTGAAGTTTGCTGTGGAAGAGGCCACAAAGAGTAGGGAGTGCATTGTGGATGGCCATCGCCGTAGTGTGAAGAGCAGGCCTACAAGCATCGCTTATGGCCGTTGTTGTAGCTTCGCGTTTTCGGTCACAGTGGGCTATCAATACAGTGATACGAAGTACAAATCTCGCATTGTCGGTCATCTATGGTAGTCATTGTAGATCAAAGAGTTGGGCTCATTGCAGCTTAAATTTGGTGGTCATCACAGATGTCAAAGTCTCAGCACGAACAGGCTCGCTTGCACTCACAAACAGATCAAAACTTCAGGATTTCACCTTTCTTAGCAGAGAAGTGCACTCTGATTCAGCCTAGGGTCCAGGTCTTGGGGAGGCACCTCCTAGAGATCAGGGTCTGACTCTGGCAGAGGCCAGCAGGGCTCATGCAAGTCCAATTGCAGGCCCAGGCAGGTCCAGTTGCAGCAAGACAGCTGTGCAGTTGTGAGGATGCCTCTGGAGCTCGATGTATCCATGTAGCTCAGAACAGGAGGCCACTCAGCAAGACCTTGCAACCACTCTGCTGTTTCTGGGTTTAAGCAGGTCCGGGCTCCTTCTTCAGGTAGCATGGCAGCAGGGCAATGAAGTGATCGGATGAATGGCTCAAGACGTCCAATATTTATACCTGGTGCCAACCTTTGAGGTGGGAGAAACTCCAAGACCTCCCCCACATATGGTACTGGAAAGATCCTTCCATACCCTGCCCAGGCCCCAAGTGGTCTGAGGAGTTCCTTTGTGTGTGCTGAAGTTGCCCATTTGAAATGTAATTGGGGCAGGGAACAGCTCCGCCCCCCACACAACCTACTTGGTTGGCCCATCCTGTTCTTCTTTATCTTACTGTCTGAGAGGAATACACAAAGGCCAACTGCCAACGACAACCAATCATGTGACCCAAAACACAGGCTGGAGGCATCAAATGGTTAGCACAAAAAAATGCCAACTTTCTAAAGTGGCATTTTCAGAATTGCGACTTAGAATCACACTTTACCATTAAAGAGGGTTTCAAGTTATAGTTAATTTGAGTGCAAACACAACATTCCTACCTGCTCCCCATCAATGTATATTACTTATTAAATGTAATAAGGTAGCCCAATGTTATCCTATGGGAGAGGTAGGCCTTACAGTACTGAAAAAGAACATTAGGAGTTTTGTCCTACCAGAACATATGAAACTTAAAAACATATATCATACTTTTTAAATACAGTGCGCCCTGCCCTATGGTCCATTTAGGACCGACTTTAAGATGATGGATAAGTATTGAAAAGGATGGTTTACGCCTGGCAAAAGGTTTGTTTTGCCAGGTTGAAATGGCAGTTTAAAACTGCACAACAGGCTGAAGTGGAAGGCCTGGGACGTGTTTTAAAAGGCTACCTTAGTGGGTGGCACAATTAGTACTGCAGGCCCACTTGTAGCATTTAATTTACAGGCCCCGGTACATGTCCTAAAACCTTACTATGGACTAACAAGTAAATTGAATGTGCCAATCAGGAGTAGGCCAATTATACCATGATTAAGGGAGAGAGTCCAAGCACTTTACAGCTGGCTAGCAGTGGTAAAGTTCCCAGAGTCCTAAAGCCAACAAAAATTAATTCAGCAAAATAGGCACGATGAAGACAAAATGTTTAGGGGCTACCACCCAAGGATATCAGATTTAGCAATACATTTGTAAAGGTTTAAATAATAATAGCACCAAAAACCATTAAGCAACAACCACCATTATCTGGTTGCACTTGACCGGTGACTGCGTGCAAGTTGAGTTTGATGGAGCTCAGTCCCAATAAAGGGACCAAGTTTGCCCCAGTGGAAAAGTTACCTCCTGACATCGACAGCCTTCAGTGAAGCAGGCAGTGGGCTGGAGTAAAGAAAATGAGCTTTACATTGACAGATCACTTCTTTGGGATGGAGCCTCAGTGAAAAGGAAAAGCACAGACAGGAAAAGCTCTGTGGGAAAAGTTCAAGTCTTTGCACTCCAGAAGTTTCCATTTGACGGGGGCACCCCTGAAACTGTGATTTGGAACTGAAGTGGGCTCAGCATTGTTGGATTCCGGAGTTGTGAGAAGAACATGGTGGGAGCCTTGCCAAAATTAGGCCCAGAAATGTTGCACCTTCATTGGATCATGTGTGTTGATTGGTCGATGTCTCCCAATAGTTTTCCAGGTAAGACGTTTGCAGAAAGTTTCTAAGTCATAAGGTTTTCAAGAATGTTAAGAGTACATGGTGCCAGGCAGTCAGGAACTTGGGGGTCAAAACTCACTACTACAGAAATAACCAACAGGGTCAGGGCAGATCTAGTTGGTACAGGTCAGCTGAGCTATTCAGGAAAAGGGGTTTCTTGTAGCTAGTTGTTACCCTGTAGCTTAACAGGAGGTTAGCCAACTATCGCTTTGAGTCAACTTCTTTGCCTTGTGTACAAGTCGGAGCAGGTTCAGCCTTTTAGGTCTCCTCACAGGTCTCAACAGCAGGTGCAGTCCTTCATCTGTTTTCAGAGGTCCATAGGTGTTCTGAAGAGGGTGCCCAGGGGTGTCATATTTATGCCTGTTACTAGCCTGTGGGTGGGGGTGACTCCTGACCCAACCCTAACCAATAGTGAAAACGTTTCTAGTGATAACTCCACCCACCTTTGCAGCGCCTCGTGTGTGCCTTCTGCAGACAATACCATTGTGACCCACTGTACCTTAATCCAGGATGTCAGAATCTTTCTTCCCCTGAGCAGATACACAGTGTTAACCCTAGAGGTGTGGTCAGGCAAATGAGCAAACTGTCTACTGTTGTCACTCAAAATTGGTTCTGGGGGCAGGTGCTCACTCACTGGGATTGGTCCCAGGCTGAATAAAGGGACAATGGAGAGGCAGGCCCAGATGTTAGCTGCATCTGCCTGTTACAGGGTAGGCCTCTTTGAAGTTAGACAAGATCCTTGGCAGTACCCACATGATCATCATGTCAAAGGAGCAAAACACCTCCACATGCACAAGGCATCTGCCTCAGGTCTTGGAGTAGGTTTGCACCTCATCAAAGGGACTATTTAGCTCCTTGGTGATAGTTGGAAGCACATGCAAATTGACTTCTAAAGGCTTCCGGTAGGCAAAAGGTAACTTTTTAAAAGTAACTTTTGTAAAATATTTAGTACAAATCTGACTTTACTAGTGGATTGCTCTTGGATTAAGTATTTTAAAAAGTCCATGAATTAATTTTGTACCTGGTTCCTCTGTAGAGATAACATTATTCATTTTAACTTTGCATGCTAATCCTTTCCTATGGCACTGCGAACCCTGCTACACTGGAAATATGTTGTAGGGCCTTGTCGCTATAAGGATATATTGAACATTAAACTTGTATTTGTCCTACTTTTAAATACTATGCACCCTGCCTTATGGGTATTTAAGGCATACTTATGTGTGACATTAATATTTAAAAGGAGAGGTCAGGCCTATCAAAATGGGTTATTTTGACAGGTTGATATTGCAGTTTTAAAACTTCACAGACAGGCTACAATGCTAGGTCTGCAGTTGTGTTTGCACTATCAATTTAGTGGTGTAACAATGTGTGCTGCAGTCTAATAGTGATATTTAACACACAGGACCTAGGTACACTTTGTGCCATATACTAGGGTTTTATAAATAAGTAAAATATGACAATTAGGAGAATAGCCAATTTCAACATGTTTTAGGGGTTAGAGCCCATGCACCTAGGCCTGGTTAGGAGAGTCCCCGTGAAAAAAGTCAAGAAACCAGCAACACCAGTCCACAAAAAAGGAGGTGATTTCCTGGAAGGAGGAATTAGATTGAAAAATCACTAAGACATCTATTACTAAACTGTGGTGAATACATCGGGACATTTGTTTCAACAGAATTGACCTGTAGTTGCTTACAGTCCTGCTGTAGAAAACTCAATTTCTAACTTCACACCCACATTTAGTATGATCTTTTAGCCTGCTATACTATTCGTATTAGTAAACCGGGGCTTGCAATTTGCACACCAACATATTTGTGAACAGAAATGCAATTTGTGGAACAACCTATGTAGCAATAGGTCACATCGAAAATTGTACATTTTCAGGAAGTGCTGCAAAATTATCTGCTTAATTAATGGCAATTAATTAAGCCACAGTATGTGACCACATGTGATTCTTCTGTAAATGGAGGGATGTTGGACTGAAAGGGACAGCAGACTTTTTCACTGCATTCAAAATTCCAAAATAAGAAAAGTGTTTCTTTTTTTTAACAGTAATGCCCACTTAACGGACCAGTGCTTTTTATTTTAAAAAAAAACGAAGAAAAATCCTCATTTTGGTAGGTATACAGAGAGAGCAGACAGTGATCCTAAGGCCAAGTGTTCCTCCTATGATTCTGAAAGGGGAAGCGGTCCCCTGGGACAACTTTCCCTTTGAGAATTAGATATCACTCCTCTCTGTATTGGATCAATGGTTTGCAGCCACAATTGTGGTCGCAAACCACTGATACAATAGGAGAGGGATGCCCCCCTTTTCATGCCCCCTATTTACAAGTTAGACTGGGTTGTGAAAGCCGTTTGACAAGTCGGAAAACCTTTTCTGACTCATCAAAGGGCTTTTGTATTTAGTAAAAAGGTATTTTACTTTTGAAAATCCCAATGATTTTGTAAACTGCAGATACTATGACCACATCCCTCCTACTCTCAAGCAACTCAAATGGCTCCCAATCGAGAACTATACTCAAAACTGCATGCATAACTCACAAAGCAATCCACATGGATAAGCCAGTCTACCTCTCAAACAAATGATCAAACGCTGGTCAAAGGAGACCTCTACGAAGCTCAAACAGTCTTCTCTAGGTTCTGCCAAAATTTAAGAAAGAGAAATCACACACCCGCTCGTTCTCTGGGAATTCTCCCAGAATCTGGAACGCACTGCCCCAGGACTTATGTGACAACCAATCTTACCCCCACTTCAAGAAGAAACTGAAACTTCTTCTCTTACAGTCGAGGCCGGCATGGCTCGCGGGTGGGGGGGCGGGCACGGGGGAGGGAGCAGGTTGCACAAGGAGTGGGGGTTCTTGCGGGGAGGGGGGGTCATAATTTAAAAAAAATAAATTAAAACCTACCTTTCCGCCATGCCGTGCGTCTTCTCTCCTCCTGCTCTCCTGTATCCGACAGGAACAGGAAGCAGGCAGGCAGGCTCCCTCCCCTATGCCAATCACAATGCTGTAATGCAGCTTTGTGATTGGTCGGGATGGCGCCCAGCCAGGGGCTAGTGGAGTGGGCATGTTTTCCATGCAGGCTGCAATGCAGAGTACGCATGACTGGTTTGGGTGGCCCGAGAGTATTTGCGCACTTAGGAGTGGGCAAACCACTCCTCCTCTGCCCTGCTAGGAGAGCAGAGCAGCACCGCCACCCGCCCGCAAAGCAAACATAAAATGGTAATGACTTAAAGTTATTACCATGTTATGTTTTGGCTTGCGAGAAAGCAGTGAAGCAACGCTCCTCCGCCATAGCGGAGGACCCGCCCCTCTTCTCTTAAACAAATATTTAAACCCACCCCTTTAAAACTTCTGACTGGCCTGTGCTCCTACCTGCGCGTTTCAAATATTGCCAAGCTCCATTACCTGGGGGGAAACTGTGCGTCTACTCCCACTGCCTCCTGGCAGCCCTACCCTAGGTACCTCTGAACTATATTGTTGCATCTATTTTACCGTAGCAGATAATTTTCCATTCAAATACGGACACTGTATTTTTTTTACCTATTCGTCTTGTAATCTTGTTCAATTGCTACTGTGCGCTGTAAAGCACATTACATATATATGTGGTGTATCTACCTCAAAACTGTATCTGCTCCTTCTCCTATTTTCTTTTAGTATGTTTCTCCTACGTACTGCCATAATATCTGTATACTCACTCCGAATGTACCTCACACAGCTGCTGTTATGCAAAATCTGTGAAGTGCTCTAATGCCTTTGGGTCAAGTCTGTGCTATATAAAACTCCAAAAATCAATAAAAATAAATAAAGTAAAATATTTTTGTACATCAGGAGCTGCCTTTACTAGGTACCAACACGGAATAAGAAACCAAATGGCAGTGTCAGTTTTTGCACATGCACATAAAACTGAGTAGAACATGTGCACATCAAACCAGAGAGTAAATTAATAAAAGCATACAGTAGTCTGTGCAAGCTCCTACTAACTCCTCAAGTGAGTGCTTACACAGACAGCAGCCTCATGCAGATCATCAGATTTTGCAGAGTGGTGAGTCTCCCTACTCAAGCTACTTCCGTCACCTGAGAAGCTAGCATAGGTGGGAGTGAAGTTTAATATTGCACATAGCTTTATGGAATCTATCAGGGAACACTCAACGGACGGCCTCATTTGGAAGTGACCAGGGAATGTGGGTGGGTCTTCAGAAGGTTTCCTGTGCAGTGGTGGCTGGCACAGTTCAGTAGTGGCGAGGCGAGGGGTTGTAAATCAAATAAAAACAAACTTACCTTATCGCCGCGTCTCTCCTCT
The DNA here is from genome assembly GCA_963921515.1 of Calotriton arnoldi. Taxonomy (NCBI): domain Eukaryota; kingdom Metazoa; phylum Chordata; class Amphibia; order Caudata; family Salamandridae; genus Calotriton; species Calotriton arnoldi. The sequence continues at coordinate 2,565,514 of CAWUFW010001708.1, forward strand.
GCTGTTTCTCCCGTTGGGCCAGAAACAGGAAGCACCAGGCTCCCCTAATCCAATCACAACGCTGCAATGCAGCATTGTGATTAGTCTGAGCGCCATGGTTCGGCGCTTAGACAGGAACTGGGAGCCTGGGCATGCTCTCGACCCAGGCTGTAATGCAGCCTGGGTAGAGAACATTCAAACTGCGCATGACTATTTGGCCGGCCCAAGGCGTCTGGCCAAATATTCATGCGCACTTACAGAGCACCACCACTCCTCCCCCTGCTCTGTCAGCAGAGCAGCCCTGCCCCGCAAAGCTGACGCAGCAACATCAAATAAATTGATAATAACGCTGAGCTCTTATCTTTTTGTTTTTCCTTTTTTTACACCTGCTGAAAAGTAGTGGGGCGACACTCCTACACCTTAGTGGAGGAGCCACCACTGTGCCTGAGCCCACAGTATCCCCTCCCAAATGACTTACTAAGGGAACTTAATAAATGTGCATTACTCTTATAAGCATAAGGTTGTTCATCTGTTTGCATGTTTTAATAATGCCATCAAGCACAGAGAAAATGAGGATTCCCTAATTTGGATGGTTCCATCCACTCAGGGAAATAAGGGGGTGCAGAACATGCACTCTTTTTAGTTTGTACTTGCCGAGTGGGAAGGGGGACATTGATATTGATATTAAGGAAGGATTGTTACCCATTGGATATGGAATAAGAAAACATATTATTTAGAAGAAGCGTGCAAGAAAGACGAGAACAGTGGTAAAATAGATCATATGAAAAATTCTACAGAACGAGTTGTAGAGTTTTCTTTCTACTGTGCATGCTGAGGAAATGCTGTGTGGTTTGTTTTAGTAAATCGATATAAGAAGAACTCAGGAACCAATATAACCTTTTTATAGGATATAATTTGTCCTGGAAGCTATTCTCCTGCTGATTTATAGTAGCTGTCACCGCCATTAGCGCAGATCATCGTATTTCTTGAAAAAAATTCTCAATTATCTATTTTGAGGGAATGTTTGACTCCCTCACAGTGACCCATCGCTCCCACAGATATAAAACCAACACAACATGAAAGGTTGGCTTCCCTTCAAAAAAGGATGACAAGAAAAATGCAGAAAATGGTGAATTAAAAACCCATCAATCTACGTTTATAGATAAGCATTTAAATGCTCAAATAGATCTTTTTTATTGTCATGCCTATGAGCTCCAATCTGACACATTTACCCTGGCATTGTTTGGAAAGTCTTTGAATAAAGATTAAATGTTTCAAGAACCACAGCTTCAAGTAAATTGAAATACTACAGAGAGCAAATATTTGACTGTATATCTCTGTTAGTAAGTGTTAACTCTGAAGCTGCAATACGCACCTGGAATTTTAATTTAGTTAATGTATTAATACAGCTGTAGAATGCTTAATCTTTATATCATACCAACAATGTAGAATACTATGAGAAAAACATTCAGAATGTGTTATGTATTATGGTGGTGTGCCTGTCTTTGTGGGAAACTGTCACAAAAATCACTAAAAGTAATGGAGGGAAATTACTGTTCAGAGGATCTGAGGCCATATTACACCGGGCACACTTTCCCTGTTTGTGCCACGGTGCACCTTTCAAAAGGTGCGCCGGGTGCAAACTGGGAAAGTGCACCCTATTATGTGGAATGCACTGCCCTCATGGCAACTGAGAAAGTGCGCTTTCAGTGAAATATGGTGAGGCTCTGCCACCTGCACTTTCAAGAGGGAATAGAGATCCCCTTGCAGTCGGGTGCATTGAGTGGCTGCACCCGCATGCAGGGGGATGTCTGGAGGTCCATGAAAACCCATTCCAGAGGGCTGCCCTCAGGACGCTCACTGACAGTGCGCCACTTTTTTATGGCGCACATTCAATGCACCTCCTGAGCACCTCCTGACATTTCTTAGCCTTTGTGCTCATGTCCATAATACGGCATGGGTACTGAAACAAGGAGTTTCCCTCATTTTCGGCTGGGGTCATGCCCCCATGTAAATGAGGGAGTGCACTCTCGTGATAGAGCAGGCACTACCTGTGCACCAGTGATTACATATTACAGAAGGGGGTGTCCAAGCATCTATGGCACCTGATGTAATACCAAAGTGCCCTGGGGGTGCAGAAAGTGGGCACACACCTATTGTGACCCCTGGACACTTTGTGTAGTATGGCCCCTGGATGTTCTGAATTTTAGTGTATAGAGCTGCAGAGAATCTTTACCTCTTGGCCATCATTTGCTGTTGGACATTTTCCAAACACTGGTCAGATAACTCAAGTTGTTCTGGTGGATGACTTTATAAGCCAGAAATCAGATTTGAAACTTTATCCTGGCTTCAAGGGGTAACCAATAAAGCTATCTTGCTATTGATAAAATGTGGCCAATCTGTTTTGCATCTAATATTGATCTAGCCATAGAGTGGATGATAGCCTTAATTGGTCTATTGGAGGAGCATGGAATTCCTCTATTTTCCGAGTCCAGCCATGAGCTATTGTTTTATTTTCTTTGTTGAATGTAAGTAGAAATTCTGTTGTGGGACCAACTTGTTTATATGAAGTATTGGTGAAATAGAGTTTTTCTGAGTGAATCTTAATGATCTTAGTGCATTCTTGTGATGCCTTGAACCATGAGTACTTTTAACAAATCAGATTCAATGTTGCCACTGGATTTGGGAGAGCTGACAAGGTATTCAGATTTTTGTGGATTTACAAGTAAGAAATTTTCAAGTATCCAAATGTGCAGTTTTTCTATGGTATGTTCATATATAACGAAGATCTCTTGAAGCTACTATAGTTAGATATATTTGCGTATTTTTCAATATTGGTGAAGTTTGTTTCCTATGTGCCATAGAGGAGCACCCAGTTGAATAATGTTGGCTGGAGATTAAAGCCTTGAGGAACTCATTATATAGATAAAGCAGGGTTTTTTATTTACTTGGTGTGGTATTAAAGCATCATTATACGTGCTAAATTCGGAATGTGAGATAATAGAGTAATACCAAATTGTTAGAAATAGGTTTCTGGTTGGCAGAGGTATGCACCCTGTCAAAGCAGGAATCACAATCCTGGTCAGGGTAAGTCAGTAACACACTCTAAATTAATCTGTGCTCATCCTCTGGTAGCTTGGTACAGAGCAGTAAGGCTTAACTAAGAGGCAATGTGTAAAGTACTTGTGCACACAGGAACACAGTGAAAACACCACAAAAAGACTTCATACCAGTTTAGAAAAAATAGAGAATATTTTATAAATAAAGCAAGATCAAAACAATAAAAACCCAATCAGTAGAAGTCGAGATATGAATTTTTAATGATTAAATGCAAAAATAGCACTTAGAAGTAGATAGCGGTCAAGAAGTTAATGGGTTGTGCTGGACTGAGAGAAAGTCAAGAGTTAAGGCCTCCAGTGATGGAGCGCCGGCTGGCTGCAGGACCCATGCATGGCCCGCTAAGCAGAAGTAGCTTAATACTTGTCGCAGCACGAGATGAGTCAGTGATCCCCATACAGTTGGGGTGTTACCTCGGATTTCTCCATGCAACTGCGGCAATGCATCAGTCCTGTTGGGCGAAGCCCTGGTTCCAAGTGCGGAGGTTCCAAATGTGATGTACCGGGTTAATCCACACTGGAGGGGTGATGCGTTGATCTTCGCCAAGTAATGGCAGCGATGCTTTGGTTCCGATGGGGTGGTTTCGGAGGTGATGCAGCGGTTTTGAATGCAATATGTGGTCCGGCCCCTGCAACAGCGGTGATGCATTGACCTAGTAGCAGGCAATGCATCAGTTCCAATTGGCACAAAGGAGTCAGTGTGCAGGTTCTGACAGATGCAATACTTTAAACTCACTTTCAAGGGCCCTGGACTGGATTGGCATGACTTGGCTGAGCAAGACATACAGCACATAAAGTGCTAGGTGCTGTGTTGGCGATGAAAATGAAGTCTTTGACACCCCTGAAACTTCAGGAACAGGAGGCAAACCAACAATCCCTTGCAGAGTACTTAGGTTCTGGGATGTGGAAGTGCAGGTCCAGTTCTTCTCACTCACAGGCAAGAAGCAGCAGGCAGCAAGCCAACACAGTGAAGCAGTTCGGCAAAGTGGCAGTCTTTCCTAGCAGCACAGCAATCCTTCTTTCTGGTAAATTTCCTCAGTTCCAGAAGTGTTTTGAGTGTGTGGTTTCAGAGGCCCAGTACTTATATCTCACAAGTTAACTTGCCATGTCAAAATTGCAGTTCAAAACTACAAACACAGGCTCTGCAGTGGCAGGCCTGATACATGTTTATAGGGCTATGTAAGTTGGTGGTACAATCAGTGCTGCAAGCCCACCATTAGCATTTCATTTACAGGCCCTGGGCACATGTAGCACACTTTGCTAAGGACTGACAAATAAATTAAATATGCCAATTGTGGATAAAACCAATGTTACCATGTGTAAAGTAAGGAGTACATGGACTTTAGTACTGGTTAGCAGTGGTAACGTGTTCAGATTCCTAAGGCCAGCACCTGAGGCACAGTTTTAAACTGTCATTGGTAAGTTACCCTACTTGCCAGGACCAAACCTTCCTTTTTAGCCCTAAGTCAGCCCTAAGGTAGTCAGCCCTAAGGTAGTCCCTAGGCAGCCACGAGGGAAGGATGCAGTGCATTTAAGAAGTAGCACATGTGCCTTTAATTTTTACATGTCCTGGTAGTGAATTTTTCACTACTGCAAGTCCTATCTTTCCCATGGGTTAACATTGTAATTGCCTTAAAACATTGTTTAAGTGTCATATTCAATTGGGAAAACAGAAATTTGGAGTTTGGTATCTCTAGACTCACAATTTTCAATCCAAACTTATGCTAAAGTTGGATTTTAAGTTGCCAGTCTGAAAATGTCTAAAGTGGTCATTTTCTCATTTTAACCATTGTGTGCCTCTGCCAATCTCTGAATACATGTCTGGGTTGGGAGTAAGCAGGTCTTTGTGCATTTCCTCTAGACAGCCACAGGCACAGGAAGATTAGGTGTGTCTGAGCCCTCATTTGCATTCTGATGGTGTCACTTGTGGAGGAAGGGAGGGAGGGACTGACACATGCATAAGACTAGGAGAGGTCTTGTCCCCAAACACAAAGGGCTGATTACACCCTTGTAGTGAGTCCTTGTGTACTTTAAAGACCTCTTTGAACTCTCCTCCACTTCAAATGCACAACTGGGTATAAGTACTGGACATATAAAGACAATAGAAAATCCTTGGGTCTGTAAAATTGGAAAGAACAACGATTAAGCCAGAGACTATGCCACACAGAAAAACTGTGGGAGATTCCCTTAAAGGACGAAATCCTCACTCACCATAAGGTGACATGCTTCATCATATGGGATTCTCCTCTCAAAGGAAAAACCTAGTTCCTTCGAGGGCTACAACTCCTCTATGAGAGAGAGGAGCTCAGGGATGTTTTGAATGTCTAATATTCTGGATATTCTAAATCCACATAGATGAGTAAAATAGTGTGAGCGAGGACGCAGCGCAAAGAAAACTGGTGTGGAAAAGGTGAAGATAAAACTAACTAGGGCGTCCTCTATAAATTTTATTAAGGGGCACCCTCTGCTAGGATTAAAAACAATGGTGCAACAGCGACATAAATGTTTTAGTCGCAATAATGTTTGATGGATTAGTGGTCATTAGTGGTCGACATGTTTCAGCCTGTATGCCCAAACATCGGGCAAGGCTTTCTTCAGGACCTAAACAATGCTGCTGCCAGTACTCAAGTGAAAATACAAATAAAGGATGACAGTGAATGAACGTGTTCAGAGCCCCAAATGCTCCGGACGATCAAAAACCTATTGAAAACATAAACAGTAATGAAATTTCGTATACACTGTGTGAAAAGAAGTTTCTCTGGGCTTAAATCTACAAATAAGGAGAAAAATAGAAAAGTATTTGGAAACAGTTCCTTACCCGCAAAGCTAGGTAAAGAACTCTACCTCAGCCTGGCAACAGCTCAGGATGAAGGCACCGCTCTAAAAAGGAGAAGGTATATATTGATATAATAACAACTGTTTAAATATCCTGTACCTATGGTGGCATTGTTGACAAACAACATTAAGTCATACAGCCTAGTCAGAAAGTATTATAAAGTAAGTTAAAAGGAAAACAGAAATGGAACACACACGGTCCACCATACATCTAGCATTCACGTGGTTCAATGGACTCATATGTATAACAAATAGCCCAAACCCTCGAGATAAATAAACCAATGGAATTAGTCAAGTTGCATATCAATATTGCAGGGTACTATAAAGCCCATGAAGACAAACTCCAAAGGGAAATACACACAAGCGCGGAGGGACTCTACAAAGAAACCCCTTCGAAGTATAATATCGCATAGAGCTAATCCCTAACACTCACCTATCCGTCGGTACCTCGGGCCCATATAGAGCCTGCAACCGGAGGTGAGTGTCAGTGGTGAAACCACTTGTATTTATACTCCCAAGGCTAATCTAAAACAGTTGTGAAGACTCTAATTGTAACGGGTCTGCGCATGCGCTAGTAAGAAACCACTCGTATCCAGCGCATGCGTTATGTCTCAAAAATCACAAAGGGCAAACCTACAGTACTACATGTAGTTGCCAAATATGGCGTATCTCAAGCAAAGAGAGGCCAACTTTCAAAATAATCGCGTATAAGCCGCATAACAAACAAGGGCAGCTATAAGCGGCACTTCAGTAATACGCTGCTAACAAAGGAGCAACGCGCCCATTAATAGCAAGATGCTGATCACTAGCGCATGCTCAGATGACTCCATGTAGAACACGCCGAGTCAGCAAACTGCTTTATCGTAGCGTCACCACTTCAAAAGTGTCCAAAATGACACATAGATAAAATGCATACAGGTGTAAAATGAATGTGAAAAATGAAACACATCAAGTGTTAAATAGTGGTAACGTTACTTGCAGAATATATAACAAGACATCAGGAGCTCAACAGGATCAAAAGAGATACCTCTCCACTCATATACATCAAAGAGCGCATACCTCTCTACTCTTGTATAACAGACATAGCGTGCCTCAATAATCGCAGGGCACAACCAAACAGTAAGTAGACATGAAATGACCATAAAATAGTCCCAGAGTCAATTTCAACAAAGGTACGCTGCATGGCAAGAACGTATATGTCTATGTATATATATATATATATATATATATATATATATATATATATATATGCCAATATAGGAAAGGAACTCAACTAGATGTTATAATCAAACCTAAAGAGAGACCCAGGGAATATCATCATTTAAACCCCGCTTGTCACTTTCCAATCTATGAACCCAGCGCTGTTCACGCCTAAACAGAAAGGTAGCAATATCTGTTATGTGATTAGGTATGTGCGGCTTCTCTAGAACCGTCCATTTGAGATCTTGAGGTGAATGGTTAGCTTCAGGAAATGAGTTGTCAATTTAGTGGAAGACTTTCTGCAATCGAATAGTGCTCTTATGTTCTAAGATACGGGTTTTGACTTTGCGTGTAGTCATCCCCACGCATCGTAGTGCGCAGGGACAAGTGATCAAATAAATCAACTGATCACTATTACAGTTCGTGTGGTTAAATAAAACCCACGGTCTCTCCGTCCCAATGTCTATTTCTGTAGTGTGTGACGTCTGAGGACACGCTGCACATGAGCCACAGGAAATGTCCTTTCACGGCGGCAACCCCACAGAGTTTCTTGTGGACCTGTCTTACTACCTCTAGGTCTTGTGTGTATCAAGCGGTCTTTTATGTTAGAACTCCGCCAATTGGAGAATTTTGAACATCGGGGCAACACCATTGCCACGTCCTCTTTTTGCATTCAAGCGGAGTTCTAACATAAAAGACCGCTTGATACACACAAGACCTAGAGGTAGTAAGACAGGTCCACAAGAAACTCTGTGGGGTTTGCCGCCGTGAAAGGACATTTCCCTTGTGGCTCATGTGCAGCGTGTCCTCAGACGTCACACACTACAGAAATAGACATTGGGACGGAGAGACCGTGGGTTTTATTTAACCACACGAACTGTAATAGTGATCAGTTGATTTATTTGATCACTTGTCCCTGCGCACTACGATACGTGGGGATGACTACACGCAAAGTCAAAACCCGTATCTTAGAACATAAGAGCACTATTCGTTGCAGAAAGTCTTCCACTAAATTGACAACTCATTTCCTTGAAGCTAACCATTCACCTCAAGATCTCAAATGGACGGTTCTAGAGAAGCCGCACATACCTAATCACATAACAGATATTGCTACCTTTCTGTTTAGGCGTGAACAGCGCTGGGTTCATAGATTGGAAAGTGACAAGCGGGGTTTAAATGATGATATTCCCTGGGCTCTCTTTAAGGTTTGATTATAACATCTAGTTGAGTTCCTTTCCTATATTGGCATATATATATATATATATATATATACATAGACATATACGTTCTTGCCATGCAGCGTACCTTTGTTGAAATTGACTCTGGGACTATTTTTATGGTCATTTCATGTCTACTTACTGTTTAGTTGTGCCCTGCGATTATTGAGGCACGCTATGTCTGTTATACAAGAGTAGAGAGGTATGCGCTCTTTGATGTATATGAGTGGAGAGGTATCCTCTTTGATCCTGTTGAGCTCCTGATGTCTTGTTATATATTCTGCAAGTAACGTTACCACTATTTAACACTTGATGTGTTTCATTTTTCACATTCATTTTACACCTGTATGCATTTTATCTATGTGTCATTTTGGACACTTTTGAAGTGGTGACGCTACGATAAAAGCAGTTTGCTGACTCGACGTGTTCTACATGGAGTCATCTGAGCATGCGCTAGTGATCAGCATCTTGCTATTAATGGGCGCGTTGCTCCTTTGTTAGCAGCGTATTACTGAAGTGCCGCTTTATAGCTGCCCTTGTTTGTTATGCGGCTTATACGCGATTATTTTGAAAGTTGGCTCTCTTTTGCTTGAGATACGCCATATTTGGCAACTACATGTAGTACTGTAGGTTTGCCCTTTGTGATTTTTGAGACATAACGCATGCGCTGGATACGAGTGGTTTCTTACCAGCGCATGCGCAGACCCGTTACAATTAGGGTCTTCACAACTGTTTTAGATTAGCCTTGGGGAGTATAAATACAAGTGGTTTCACCACTGACACTCACCTCCGGTTGGAGGCTCTATATGGGCCCGAGGTACCGACGGATAGGTGAGTGTTAGGATTAGCTCTATGCGATATTATACTTCGAAGGGGTTTCTTTTGTAGGAGTCCCTCCGCGCTTGTGTGTATTTCCCTTTGGAGTTTGTCTTCATGGGCTTTTATAGTACCCTGCAATATTGATATGCAACTTGACTAATTCCATTGGTTTATTTATCTCGAGGGTTTGGGCTATTTGTTATACATATGAGTCCATTGAACCACGTGAATGCTAGATGTATGGTGGACCGTGTGTGTTCCATTTCTGTTTTTCCTTTTAACTTACTTTATAATACTTTCTGACTAGGCTGTATGACTTAATGTTGTTTGTCAACAATGCCACCATAGGTACAGGATATTTAAACAGTTGTTATTATATCAATATGTACCTTCTCCTTTTAGAGCGGTGCCTTCATCCTGAGCTGTTGCCAGGCTGAGGTAGAGTTCTTTACCTAGCTTTTGCGGGTAAGGAACTGTTTCCAAATACTTTTCTATTTTTCTCCTTATTTGTAGATTTAAGCCCAGAGAAACTTCTTTTTCACACAGTGTATACGAAATTTCATTACTCTTTATGTTTTCAATAGGTTTTTTGATCGTCCGGAGCATTTGGGGCTCTGAACACGTTCATTCACTGTATCCTTTATTTGTATTTTCACTTGAGTACTGGCAGCAGCATTGTTTAGGTCCTGAAGAAAGCCTTGCCCGATGTTTGGGCATACAGGCTGAAACATGTCGACCACTAATGACCACTAATCCATCAAACATTATTGCGACTAAAACATTTATGTCGCTGTTGCACCATTGTTTTTAATCCTAGCAGAGGGTGCCCTTAATAAAATTTATAGAGGACGCCCTAGTTAGTTTTATCTTCACCTTTTCCACACCAGTTTTCTTTTGCGCTGCGTCCTCGCTCACACTATTTTACTCATCTATGTGGATTTAGAATATCCAGAATATTAGACATTCAAAACATCCCTGAGCTCCTCTCTCTCATAGAGGGAGTTGTAGCCCTCGAAGGAACTAGGGTATATAGCAAGACCGGCGATAAAATTATCGCCGCTTTAGCGGCAGGAAACTGCCGCTAAAACGGCGATAATGGGCTTGCTAATATGCGCTATAGAATTCCAATAGAAGCCCAGGTTAGATGTGCAGGACATCTAACCTGGGCTTCTATTGGAATTCTATAACGCATATTAGCAAGCCCATTATCGCCGTTTTAGCGGCAGTTTCCTGCCGCTAAAACGGCGATAATTTTATCGCCGGTCTTGCTAATATGCCCCTAGGTTTTTCCTTTGAGAGGAGAATCCCATATGATGAAGCATGTCACCTATGGTGAGTGAGGGATTTCGTCCTTAAAGGAATCTCCCAGTTTTTTCTGTGTGGCATAGTCTCTGGCTTAATCATTGTTCTTTCCAATTTTACAGACCCAAGGATTTTCTATTGTCTTTATATGTTAATGGTTGGGGATCGAATCCTTTGCAGGTCTTTAAACTCTCCCTAGGACCCTCCTGTTTGAAACTGTTTTGGTATTTAGATGTTGAGAGCAGCTGAGGCTGCGGGTCCCTTATTTTTCTTCTTTCACGTATATCACAGTAAGATATCCGTTTTTGTTTAAGTTTTTTTCGGTGATCAACTGATTTGGTCGCATGTGGTTCCCAGACATCTAGCTTTTGTTTTTGTTTTTTAACACCTATTCTGACTATTTAGATCTAAGATGGCAGAACGGCAGGGTTTAGCATTTGATGACACTGCAGCACAATCTATACTCAGTACACCGAGTATACTAGACACTTTTCAGGGTGGACCATTGGCACAAGTAGATGATTGGGTCAAATTGCTAACTCTTAAAAAATCGCATTCACGAATTTACATACATGGTGCCATTATGACAGAATATTTGAGGGGCAACTGTGCACCCACTGGTCTTATAGTTACCAATGCACCTCGCTTGTTCTTGGACGACAAGTTATTTCTTACAGATTGGTCACTCGTGGCATGGCGTTGTACCCGCGATTGGCTGATCCTAATAATCAACACGGCTAAACGTATTGCAGATACGATTTTAGTTGAGATACAGACTCTGGAATCTCAGATTCGAGTAACTTTATCAGGTGCACTGTTTAAGAAACAGAATGAAGAGAACAATAAAAGCAACAAAGAGTTTAAAGACTCGGTTCTTACATTAAAAATCAATAAATTCAAGAAAGATCTTGCACGCTTCTCTATGGAGAAAGTGTATCCGTATACTAGTGCTGATTATATTCCATCTCAATTTAATCGGCAAGGAAGGAGATACGGATCCAATTATTCCACATCAGAGAGCGATGAGTGGTCCAGTGACTCAGACAATTCCCATCAAAACAATGCAGGCTTTAGAGGCCCTGCTCGTAGAAACAGAAGGAATTGGAGAGGCTATCGAGGAGGTTTTCCATCCCAAACTCCACCACCACCTCATTGGTGGGCACCAGCCCCTTTTGGCTTTCCTAATGCATTTTCACAAGGAAATATGTTTCCTTATCAACCACAACCACAACCATATTCCCACCAGCCTTTTTTAGGGTTTGGCCAAGGCAGGTCGAGAGGGAAACGGCGGAATCATCAGGCCCAGGTACAATGGGCAGATACTCCGCCAGCTCGGCCGACTCGGAGCATGATGGAAGCAACTGCCAGCTCGAGCAACGAAATGATTTAGTGATAAATTTGAGCAAACGTAGTCTGAACACAGATGAACAAGCCGTCCTGAGGAAGGGATTAGGCTTTGTTCCCTCACACCGGGGGGGCCCCTTTGTGATCAGACAAGAACTTGCTCAATTTTTCCGGAAGATTCGTCTCAATTTCTTTTTCAGAGACAGGGTACATAATATAGGGGATGAGATTATCACCAACACAGGTCTCAAGAGGAAATCTACATTCACCCCCTTGCACATCAAGTACCTTCTCAGGTCCTTACCTTTGAGAAAGCTGTGACAACTCAGGTTACCAATATCTGTGCCAGTGACAATAGGCAATTTCAAAATCTGACGAATAATGAACATAGAGCAATGCGGGCATTGGCCAACGATGACACAATAACTATCAAACCTGCCGATAAAGGGGAGCCATTGTTATAATGGACACCGCCACTTATCGGACAGAGTGTCTCAGACAATTGGAAGACACTCGCTTCTATGCATTATTAAGAGAAGATCCGACTAAGAGATTAGAGAATGAAATCAAAATCCTGGTTGAAGAGGCTAGCACAAACGGATGGATCACAACTCAAGAAGCGGCTTTTGATCCAGTCCCATCCAATTATTCCATACTTTTATGCACTACCCAAGGTGCATAAGGATGTGAGACCACCCTTAGGGCGTCCTATTATCTCTGGTTTAGGTTCATTACTTGAACCTCTATCCACATTTGTGGATCATTTTTTGAGGCCTTTGGTCAGTGAAATGCCTACATACTTAAAAGACACTAAAGATGTCTTACGGCTGGTGGAAGAGATACGATTTGACTGTGAACTCGATTTTCTTGTCTCTTTTGATGTAGAGTCTTTATACACGTGTATTCCCCAAGATGAGACTCTATCCACTATTGAGACCTTGCTTATGAATAAAAATTTGGATACTATTACACCTGTATCTTTCATTATGGCTTGTGCCCGTTTAGAAATGAAGGAGAACTTTTTTATGTATGAAGATCAACTCTTTCTCCAGGTGTCGGGCACATCCATGGGGAGTGTTTTTGCCCCAAGTTTGGCGAACCTGTACGTCCACGTCTTTGAACAGGAACATGTTCTCAGTGGTACGAATCCATACATGAAACATACAGGTGTGTGGAAACGTTATATTGATGATGTGTTGGTGATTTGGAGAGGAGGTCTATCATCTATCATGGACTTCAAAGCCTGGCTCAATGACAGAAATCAGTATCTGAACTTTACTCTGTGAACACAGTAACGTCAGTCTCCCTTTTTGGATGTTAAGATTTTTTCCATTGACGGAGGTTTGGGGACTGAACTTTACAGAAAACCGATGTCTAAGAACTCTTTGTTGTCGTTTCATAGTTTTCATCCTAAAGCTCTACGTGAGAATTTGCCTTTCGGCCAGTTCTTACGTATTAGAAGGAATTGTTCCTCTACCTCTAAATATCAAGAGCATGCGCACAATTTGGCCACGCAACTACATGCTAGGGACTATCCAAAGAAACTAGTGAGGAGATCCTTAAAACGGGCAGCCAATAATCATAGAGCTGCTCTTATAGAACCTAGTGGACCGAAGACAGCTAATGATAGGTTAACTTGCGTGCATACATTTTGTAGCTTTTCTAACAGGATCAAAAGAGTATTCTCTCCAATTGGAGAATTTTGAACATCGGGCAACACCATTGCCACGTCCTCTTTTTGCATTCAAGCGGAGTTCTAACATAAAAGACCGCTTGATACACACAAGACCTAGAGGTAGTAAGACAGGTCCACAAGAAACTCTGTGGGGTTTGCCGCCGGTGAAAGGACATTTCCCTTGTGGCTCATGTGCAGCGTGTCCTCAGACGTCACACACTACAGAAATAGACATTGGGACGGAGAGACCGTGGGTTTTATTTAACCACACGAACTGTAATAGTGATCAGTTGATTTATTTGATCACTTGTCCCTGCGCACTACGATACGTGGGGATGACTACACGCAAAGTCAAAACCCGTATCTTAGAACATAAGAGCACTATTCGTTGCAGAAAGTCTTCCACTAAATTGACAACTCATTTCCTTGAAGCTAACCATTCACCTCAAAATCTCAAATGGACGGTTCTAGAGAAGCCGCACATACCTAATCACATAACAGATATTGCTACCTTTCTGTTTAGGCGTGAACAGCGCTGGGTTCATAGATTGGAAAGTGACAAGCGGGGTTTAAATGATGATATTCCCTGGGTCTCTCTTTAAGGTTTGATTATAACATCTAGTTGAGTTCCTTTCCTATATTGGCATATATATATATATATATATATATACATAGACATATACGTTCTTGCCATGCAGCGTACCTTTGTTGAAATTGACTCTGGGACTATTTTTATGGTCATTTCATGTCTACTTACTGTTTAGTTGTGCCCTGCGATTATTGAGGCACGCTATGTCTGTTATACAAGAGTAGAGAGGTATGCGCTCTTTTGATGTATATGAGTGGAGAGGTATCCTCTTTTGATCCTGTTGAGCTCCTGATGTCTTGTTATATATTCTGCAAGTAACGTTACCACTATTTAACACTTGATGTGTTTCATTTTTCACATTCATTTTACACCTGTATGCATTTTATCTATGTGTCATTTTGGACACTTTTGAAGTGGTGACGCTACGATAAAAAGCAGTTTGCTGACTCGACGTGTTCTACATGGAGTCATCTGAGCATGCGCTAGTGATCAGCATCTTGCTATTAATGGGCGCGTTGCTCCTTTGTTAGCAGCGTATTACTGAAGTGCCGCTTTTATAGCTGCCCTTGTTTGTTATGCGGCTTATACGCGATTATTTTGAAAGTTGGCCTCTCTTTTTGCTTGAGATACGCCATATTTGGCAACTACATGTAGTACTGTAGGTTTGCCCTTTGTGATTTTTGAGACATAACGCATGCGCTGGATACGAGTGGTTTCTTACCAGCGCATGCGCAGACCCGTTACAATTAGGGTCTTCACAACTGTTTTAGATTAGCCTTGGGGAGTATAAATACAAGTGGTTTCACCACTGACACTCACCTCCGGTTGGAGGCTCTATATGGGCCCGAGGTACCGACGGATAGGTGAGTGTTAGGGATTAGCTCTATGCGATATTATACTTCGAAGGGGTTTCTTTTGTAGGAGTCCCTCCGCGCTTGTGTGTATTTCCCTTTTGGAGTTTGTCTTCATGGGCTTTTATAGTACCCTGCAATATTGATATGCAACTTGACTAATTCCATTGGTTTATTTATCTCGAGGGTTTGGGCTATTTGTTATACATATGAGTCCATTGAACCACGTGAATGCTAGATGTATGGTGGACCGTGTGTGTTCCATTTCTGTTTTTCCTTTTAACTTACTTTATAATACTTTCTGACTAGGCTGTATGACTTAATGTTGTTTGTCAACAATGCCACCATAGGTACAGGATATTTAAACAGTTGTTATTATATCAATATGTACCTTCTCCTTTTTAGAGCGGTGCCTTCATCCTGAGCTGTTGCCAGGCTGAGGTAGAGTTCTTTACCTAGCTTTTGCGGGTAAGGAACTGTTTCCAAATACTTTTCTATTTTTCTCCTTATTTGTAGATTTAAGCCCAGAGAAACTTCTTTTCACACAGTGTATACGAAATTTCATTACTCTTTATGTTTTCAATAGGTTTTTGATCGTCCGGAGCATTTGGGGCTCTGAACACGTTCATTCACTGTATCCTTTATTTGTATTTTCACTTGAGTACTGGCAGCAGCATTGTTTAGGTCCTGAAGAAAGCCTTGCCCGATGTTTGGGCATACAGGCTGAAACATGTCGACCACTAATGACCACTAATCCATCAAACATTATTGCGACTAAAACATTTATGTCGCTGTTGCACCATTGTTTTTAATCCTAGCAGAGGGTGCCCCTTAATAAAATTTATAGAGGACGCCCCTAGTTAGTTTTATCTTCACCTTTTTCCACACCAGTTTTCTTTTGCGCTGCGTCCTCGCTCACACTATTTTACTCATCTATGTGGATTTAGAATATCCAGAATATTAGACATTCAAAACATCCCTGAGCTCCTCTCTCTCATAGAGGGAGTTGTAGCCCTCGAAGGAACTAGGGGGCATATTAGCAAGACCGGCGATAAAATTATCGCCGTTTTAGCGGCAGGAAACTGCCGCTAAAACGGCGATAATGGGCTTGCTAATATGCGCTATAGAATTCAATAGAAGCCCAGGTTAGATGTGCAGGACATCTAACCTGGGCTTCTATTGGAATTCTATAACGCATATTAGCAAGCCCATTATCGCCGTTTTAGCGGCAGTTTCCTGCCGCTAAAGCGGCGATAATTTTATCGCCGGTCTTGCTAATATGCCCCTAGGTTTTTCCTTTGAGAGGAGAATCCCATATGATGAAGCATGTCACCTTATGGTGAGTGAGGGATTTCGTCCTTTAAAGGGAATCTCCCAGTTTTTTCTGTGTGGCATAGTCTCTGGCTTAATCATTGTTCTTTCCAATTTTACAGACCCAAGGATTTTCTATTGTCTTTATATGTTAATGGTTGGGGATCGAATCCTTTGCAGGTCTTTAAACTCTCCCTAGGACCCTCCTGTTTGAAACTGTTTTGGTATTTAGATGTTGAGAGCAGCTGAGGCTGCGGGTCCCTTATTTTTCTTCTTTCACGTATATCACAGTAAGATATCCGTTTTTGTTTAAGTTTTTTTCGGTGATCAACTGATTTGGTCGCATGTGGTTCCCAGACATCTAGCTTTTGTTTTTGTTTTTTAACACCTATTCTGACTATTTAGATCTAAGATGGCAGAACGGCAGGGTTTAGCATTTGATGACACTGCAGCACAATCTATACTCAGTACACCGAGTATACTAGACACTTTTCAGGGTGGACCATTGGCACAAGTAGATGATTGGGTCAAATTGCTAACTCTTAAAAAATCGCATTCACGAATTTACATACATGGTGCCATTATGACAGAATATTTGAGGGGCAACTGTGCACCCACTGGTCTTATAGTTACCAATGCACCTCGCTTGTTCTTGGACGACAAGTTATTTCTTACAGATTGGTCACTCGTGGCATGGCGTTGTACCCGCGATTGGCTGATCCTAATAATCAACACGGCTAAACGTATTGCAGATACGATTTTAGTTGAGATACAGACTCTGGAATCTCAGATTCGAGTAACTTTATCAGGTGCACTGTTTAAGAAACAGAATGAAGAGAACAATAAAAGCAACAAAGAGTTTAAAGACTCGGTTCTTACATTAAAAATCAATAAATTCAAGAAAGATCTTGCACGCTTCTCTATGGAGAAAGTGTATCCGTATACTAGTGCTGATTATATTCCATCTCAATTTAATCGGCAAGGAAGGAGATACGGATCCAATTATTCCACATCAGAGAGCGATGAGTGGTCCAGTGACTCAGACAATTCCCATCAAAACAATGCAGGCTTTAGAGGCCCTGCTCGTAGAAACAGAAGGAATTGGAGAGGCTATCGAGGAGGTTTTCCATCCCAAACTCCACCACCACCTCATTGGTGGGCACCAGCCCCTTTTGGCTTTCCTAATGCATTTTCACAAGGAAATATGTTTCCTTATCAACCACAACCACAACCATATTCCCACCAGCCTTTTTTAGGGTTTGGCCAAGGCAGGTCGAGAGGGAAACGGCGGAATCATCAGGCCCAGGTACAATGGGCAGATACTCCGCCAGCTCGGCCGACTCGGAGCATGATGGAAGCAACTGCCAGCTCGAGCAACGAAATGATTTAGTGATAAATTTGAGCAAACGTAGTCTGATCACAGATGAACAAGCCGTCCTGAGGAAGGGATTAGGCTTTGTTCCCTCACACCGGGGGGGCCCCTTTGTGATCAGACAAGAACTTGCTCAATTTTTCCGGAAGATTCGTCTCAATTTCTTTTTCAGAGACAGGGTACATAATATAGGGGATGAGATTATCACCAACACAGGTCTCAAGAGGAAATCTACATTCACCCCCTTGCACATCAAGTACCTTCTCAGGTCCTTACCTTTGAGAAAGCTGTGACAACTCAGGTTACCAATATCTGTGCCAGTGACAATAGGCAATTTCAAAATCTGACGAATAATGAACATAGAGCAATGCGGGCATTGGCCAACGATGACACAATAACTATCAAACCTGCCGATAAAGGGGAGCCATTGTTATAATGGACACCGCCACTTATCGGACAGAGTGTCTCAGACAATTGGAAGACACTCGCTTCTATGCATTATTAAGAGAAGATCCGACTAAGAGATTAGAGAATGAAATCAAAATCCTGGTTGAAGAGGCTAGCACAAACGGATGGATCACAACTCAAGAAGCGGCTTTTTGATCCAGTCCCATCCAATTATTCCATACTTTTATGCACTACCCAAGGTGCATAAGGATGTGAGACCACCCTTAGGGCGTCCTATTATCTCTGGTTTAGGTTCATTACTTGAACCTCTATCCACATTTGTGGATCATTTTTTGAGGCCTTTGGTCAGTGAAATGCCTACATACTTAAAAGACACTAAAGATGTCTTACGGCTGGTGGAAGAGATACGATTTGACTGTGAACTCGATTTTCTTGTCTCTTTTGATGTAGAGTCTTTATACACGTGTATTCCCCAAGATGAGACTCTATCCACTATTGAGACCTTGCTTATGAATAAAAATTTGGATACTATTACACCTGTATCTTTCATTATGGCTTGTGCCCGTTTAGAAATGAAGGAGAACTTTTTATGTATGAAGATCAACTCTTTCTCCAGGTGTCGGGCACATCCATGGGGAGTGTTTTTGCCCCAAGTTTGGCGAACCTGTACGTCCACGTCTTTGAACAGGAACATGTTCTCAGTGGTACGAATCCATACATGAAACATACAGGTGTGTGGAAACGTTATATTGATGATGTGTTGGTGATTTGGAGAGGAGGTCTATCATCTATCATGGACTTCAAAGCCTGGCTCAATGACAGAAATCAGTATCTGAACTTTACCTGTGAACACAGTAACGTCAGTCTCCCCTTTTTGGATGTTAAGATTTTTTCCATTGACGGAGGTTTGGGGACTGAACTTTACAGAAAACCGATGTCTAAGAACTCTTTGTTGTCGTTTCATAGTTTTCATCCTAAAGCTCTACGTGAGAATTTGCCTTTCGGCCAGTTCTTACGTATTAGAAGGAATTGTTCCTCTACCTCTAAATATCAAGAGCATGCGCACAATTTGGCCACGCAACTACATGCTAGGGACTATCCAAAGAAACTAGTGAGGAGATCCTTAAAACGGGCAGCCAATAATCATAGAGCTGCTCTTATAGAACCTAGTGGACCGAAGACAGCTAATGATAGGTTAACTTGCGTGCATACATTTTGTAGCTTTTCTAACAGGATCAAAAGAGTATTCTCTCCAATTGGAGAATTTTGAACATCGGGGCAACACCATTGCCACGTCCTCTTTTGCATTCAAGCGGAGTTCTAACATAAAAGACCGCTTGATACACACAAGACCTAGAGGTAGTAAGACAGGTCCACAAGAAACTCTGTGGGGTTTGCCGCCGGTGAAAGGACATTTCCCTTGTGGCTCATGTGCAGCGTGTCCTCAGACGTCACACACTACAGAAATAGACATTGGGACGGAGAGACCGTGGGTTTTATTTAACCACACGAACTGTAATAGTGATCAGTTGATTTATTTGATCACTTGTCCCTGCGCACTACGATACGTGGGGATGACTACACGCAAAGTCAAAACCCGTATCTTAGAACATAAGAGCACTATTCGTTGCAGAAAGTCTTCCACTAAATTGACAACTCATTTCCTTGAAGCTAACCATTCACCTCAAAATCTCAAATGGACGGTTCTAGAGAAGCCGCACATACCTAATCACATAACAGATATTGCTACCTTTCTGTTTAGGCGTGAACAGCGCTGGGTTCATAGATTGGAAAGTGACAAGCGGGGTTTAAATGATGATATTCCCTGGGTCTCTCTTTAAGGTTTGATTATAACATCTAGTTGAGTTCCTTTCCTATATTGGCATATATATATATATATATATATATATATATATATACATAGACATATACGTTCTTGCCATGCAGCGTACCTTTGTTGAAATTGACTCTGGGACTATTTTTATGGTCATTTCATGTCTACTTACTGTTTAGTTGTGCCCTGCGATTATTGAGGCACGCTATGTCTGTTATACAAGAGTAGAGAGGTATGCGCTCTTTTGATGTATATGAGTGGAGAGGTATCCTCTTTTGATCCTGTTGAGCTCCTGATGTCTTGTTATATATTCTGCAAGTAACGTTACCACTATTTAACACTTGATGTGTTTCATTTTTCACATTCATTTTACACCTGTATGCATTTTATCTATGTGTCATTTTGGACACTTTTGAAGTGGTGACGCTACGATAAAAGCAGTTTGCTGACTCGACGTGTTCTACATGGAGTCATCTGAGCATGCGCTAGTGATCAGCATCTTGCTATTAATGGGCGCGTTGCTCCTTTGTTAGCAGCGTATTACTGAAGTGCCGCTTTTATAGCTGCCCTTGTTTGTTATGCGGCTTATACGCGATTATTTTGAAAGTTGGCCTCTCTTTTTGCTTGAGATACGCCATATTTGGCAACTACATGTAGTACTGTAGGTTTGCCCTTTGTGATTTTTGAGACATAACGCATGCGCTGGATACGAGTGGTTTCTTACCAGCGCATGCGCAGACCCGTTACAATTAGGGTCTTCACAACTGTTTTAGATTAGCCTTGGGGAGTATAAATACAAGTGGTTTCACCACTGACACTCACCTCCGGTTGCAGGCTCTATATGGGCCCGAGGTACCGACGGAAAGGTGAGTGTTAGGGATTAGCTCTATGCGATATTATACTTCGAAGGGGTTTCTTTTGTAGGAGTCCCTCCGCGCTTGTGTGTATTTCCCTTTTGGAGTTTGTCTTCATGGGCTTTTATAGTACCCTGCAATATTGATATGCAACTTGACTAATTCCATTGGTTTATTTATCTCGAGGGTTTGGGCTATTTGTTATACATATGAGTCCATTGAACCACGTGAATGCTAGATGTATGGTGGACCGTGTGTGTTCCATTTCTGTTTTTCCTTTTAACTTACTTTATAATACTTTCTGACTAGGCTGTATGACTTAATGTTGTTTGTCAACAATGCCACCATAGGTACAGGATATTTAAACAGTTGTTATTATATCAATATATACCTTCTCCTTTTTAGAGCGGTGCCTTCATCCTGAGCTGTTGCCAGGCTGAGGTAGAGTTCTTTACCTAGCTTTTGCGGGTAAGGAACTGTTTCCAAATACTTTTCTATTTTTCTCCTTATTTGTAGATTTAAGCCCAGAGAAACTTCTTTTTCACACAGTGTATACGAAATTTCATTACTGTTTATGTTTTCAATAGGTTTTTTGATCGTCCGGAGCATTTGGGGCTCTGAACACGTTCATTCACTGTATCCTTTATTTGTATTTTCACTTGAGTACTGGCAGCAGCATTGTTTAGGTCCTGAAGAAAGCCTTGCCCGATGTTTGGGCATACAGGCTGAAACATGTCGACCACTAATGACCACTAATCCATCAAACATTATTGCGACTAAAACATTTATGTCGCTGTTGCACCATTGTTTTTAATCCTAGCAGAGGGTGCCCCTTAATAAAATTTATAGAGGACGCCCCTAGTTAGTTTTATCTTCACCTTTTTCCACACCAGTTTTCTTTTGCGCTGCGTCCTCGCTCACACTATTTTACTCATCTATGTGGATTTAGAATATCCAGAATATTAGACATTCAAAACATCCCTGAGCTCCTCTCTCTCATAGAGGGAGTTGTAGCCCTCGAAGGAACTAGGTTTTTCCTTTGAGAGGAGAATCCCATATGATGAAGCATGTCACCTTATGGTGAGTGAGGGATTTCGTCCTTTAAAGGGAATCTCCCACAGTTTTTTCTGTGTGGCATAGTCTCTGGCTTAATCATTGTTCTTTCCAATTTTACAGACCCAAGGATTTTCTATTGTCTTTATATGTTAATGGTTGGGGATCGAATCCTTTGCAGGTCTTTAAACTCTCCCTAGGACCCTCCTGTTTGAAACTGTTTTGGTATTTAGATATAAGTACTGGACCCCTGACGCCACCAATTCAGTGCACTTCTGGATTAGAGGACATACTGCTTGGAAGAAAGACTGCTGTGGTGCCAGGAGGGACTGTCACTTTGCTAAACTGCATTTCTGTGTTGGCATGCTGCCTCCAGCCTCTTGCCTGGGATTGAGAAGGATTGGACCTGCATCTCTACAACCTCCAAGAACTTAAGTGACTTCATGGGCTTGCTTCCTGTTTTGAAGTCTCAGGGCCACAAAAAGATATCCTTCAACTCTGCTTCAGTTGCTGGACTCGGCCAACTATGAGTCCTGTCCTGCCAAGAGGTGCCAATCCAGTCCTGGGCCTGGAAAGTGGGTTCTGCAGCTGTTTTACTGCAAACAGTGATGCAGTGATCACTTTGCATCGATCGGAACTGACGCAGTATCCTTTGAGGTAGTGCTTCTTCGAGGACATGCTTGCGTGGCTCGACAACAATGCGGGACCTAACTGCGAGGCTCAGCAACGATGCAGCGACTATATCCTAAGGGGCTGGACAACGGCATGGGACTCGACTGCAAGACTAAATGCTGACAAATCGTCAACATTGTAAGGTGTTCGATGACAACGAGGGACCCAACTGCAAGGATCGATGACAAAGCAGCACCTGCATCGTAAGGGGCTCTATGACGATGTGGGACCCGACTGCAAGGCTCGACAACACCCATCTACCCGACAGCATGGATCGCAACCGAAGCATCGGCACATCCCCGTCGACGCGTGCTCCATCAGAGGTACTTTTTCAGCAGGCCCTGCATGGGTTCTGTATCCGGCTTGCCCTCCATCGTAAAGGCCTGAACTTTGGATTTATCTCGGTCCAGTGCGACTTCAAGTAACCCCCTAAGCACTAATTGCTTTTAAGCACAATATTCCAGTGTAATCTTTAAATATTCATATCTCAATTTCTACATATTGGATTGTTGTCATTTTGGTCTTGTTTTACTCATAAAAATATTCTTTATTTTTCTAAACTAGTGTGGAGTCCATTTGTGGTGTTTTCACTGTGTTACTGTAATATAAGTGTTGCACAAATACTTTACACATTGCCTCTTAAGTTGAGCCTGGCTGATCTTTGCCAAGCTACCAAAGGGTGAGCCCAGGTTTATTTATGTTGTTTTTCTGACTTACCCTTACTAGGGTTGTGGTTCCTACTTGGACAGGGTGCAAACCTCTGCCAATTAGACTCCCAATTTCTAACACTGGCGATCAGTGGTGAGGATAGGACATGGTTTTGTGCAGTACCTTACAGTAATTTGGTGTACACTACCATCCACTTTTAGACCAATTCAAATCAATTGTCTCTGATCCCCATTGGTGTTTTTTCCAACTATCTTTAATTAGAATTTTTAATGTTTCTCTTCTCCTTTATTGCGATTTTTGCTTTTTCCTAAAATCATGTTTTTGATTGGAGTTCCCATAGCTGCATCTGTACCTGCAAACATGAATTTTGAGTTGCTCAGCTGAAGAACTACACTGTGAACCAACTAAATGATTTTTGCAAGGGGTTTAAGGATTCTACCGAAGGCTTCACCAAGAAGGTGGATCTGCAAAAGGCAATGAGGGCCTGGATAGAATCTAGGGATGCAGCACATGAGACCACAGAGGATGAGGATGAGGAGATAGAGGATGATGAGGAGCTGGACCAGGATTCAGTGGAGAATCTGGGCCTGCCTGTGGGACAGATAGCCAACAGCAAGCCAGGAGAGATGGTTCCCCCAGGGCAGGGAGCAGTGTGTCCTCTAAAGAGCTGTCCCCAGAGGAACTGGAGGATAGGAAGGAGGAGAGAAAACTAAAGTTGCAACTTGTCAAACTAAAGCTGGAGGCTGAGCAAAGGAAACAGGCCTTAGAAAATAAAAGGCTGCCCATGGAGATGGAGGAGAAAAGATTGGTTATAGAGGAAAAGAAAATGATGTTGGCTCAGGAGCTGAGCCTGGGAGAGCTGGACTAGAAAGCCAGGAGGGCTGAGTCCAGCCAAGATGGTGGCAGCATTTCTTCAGTGCCCTCTGACAGGGACACATAACCAATGGTCTAGTGTCTGAATTTGTAGTGCGGGCGGCATAGACAGATGGTTTGAGGCCTACGGAATTGCTTTGCAGATGCATAAGGCCCCTGAGGAGGATTGGGGAGCTAGTCTGTGGAGTCATATGCCTAAAGAGTGGGGGGACATTCTACTGGGCATTCTACTGGCCCAAGAAGGGAGTGAAAGGATGAGGCATCCCCCCGTGAAGGAGACCATAATCAGGAAGCCTGATCTGACCCCAGAAAAGTACAGACAGAAGTTCAGGGACAGTCAGAAGCTATCAAAACAGACCTGGGTGGATTGTGTAGATTCCTTTTACAAGGCAGTGGATGATTGGGTGAAGGGCAGTGGGCTGTAGGATTACCAGGGGCTGTGCAATTTGTTTGCACAAGTTCAGTCTTTGTTTTTCATATCTGCGCCAACACCTTGTTGATAGTAAGCTCACTGACCCCAGAGAGCTTGCTAAGGAGCACCAGGGTCCACAGGAAGGTATCTAGATGGATCACCATAAGGGTGGGCAGGGTTCTCACCAGAAGAAGGAAAGGGGGGACAAAAACAAGAGGAAAGAGTTTTCAAAGAGCCCCTAACCAGTTCTGTGGGTCAGGGTTCCTTCCCCCCACCTGAGAAGAAAAAGGAGTGGCTACCTGACAATCAGTCTGCAGAGAAGGCTCCAGTGAAGTGTTATGAGTGTCAGCAAGAAGGACACTACAAAGGGGATGCCAAGTGTCCCAAGTGGTCACTGCCCCTCACGGTTGGGCAGTCACTGGGGTTGGCTAGTGTATTGCTTATGGATGAGATTGCCCCAGATAGTTTTGAGGAGAGTGGAGAGGTTACACTAGTGTTTGGATGATGCAGAAAATCCACATGCCTGACAATTCTAGGAGGAACAGTCAGTGGGTCTCCATCAATGGGTAGAGGCTCTGAGAGACACAAGAGCCAGCATAACATCTATCAGGTGTCATCTGGTGTCTTCAAGGCAGGTAGTCCCTAATGTGTTCCACCAAGTTGTTGCTGCTGACAGCTGTGAGAGCCACTACCCAGTGGCTCTGGTTCCTTTTGAATAAGGGGTGGGAGTCCGGTCTGCTTAAGGTTGTACTGAGGCCATCCATGTCTGTATATTGTCTGCTTGGCAAGGACCTAGAGCATACCATCTGGAAGGAGGTGGAGCTCAGGTCACACATGGAGATTATGGGGTTGCCTGAGTGGGTGCGCCTGACCACACGGCCAATGGCAGCCCGACAGGGTAGTCAAGAGGACCTGGAGCCTGGACAAATTGCCCAGTGACTTGCCAAAAAGAGGAAGGGCTTGGGGTGTGGAAATTCCGCTCCTGAAACATCCATTGTCTGGAAGGATGCTGACCCTGAGGGGGATGGTTGGTAACTACAGGGGAGGATGTAGTTGAACTGGGGAAGCTACCTAAGCTGATCATCTGGTAGCAGGAAGGGGGCCCCTCCAGAGAGGGATTTTGCAAGGTGCTGAAGGAGTGCCCTACTCTTGTGGATCTTCAGCAGCAGACTGAGGCTCAGGTTTCTGGCTGCTGGTGATGCCTCTGGCCAACACCTGATCTAATGGGAGAATGATCTCCTGTATAGTGAGCCTAAGGCTCCTGCACTTGGTGTAACACATTTGTTGGTGGCACCCCAGTGCTTCAGAACCTTCCGAATGGGTCTGGCTGATGATGTGCGTCTTACAGGTCATTTGGGGCAAGACTAGACATTCGACAGGCTCATCACCCACTTGTATTGGCTTCAAATGAGGAAGGCCTCAGATGCGTTTCTGGCTTGGGAACCCCCCAAAGACCCAGACAGAAGTGAGACCCTTCTTATGCCTCACTGAATACTACAGGAGATTCAGCAAGCAATATGGCACCATTGTTGCCCCCTTGACAGAGCTGACAGAGCTGACAGAGCTGACTTCCCAGAAGCAGCCAAATCAGGTGATATGGACAGCGGTGTGCCAGAAATCGTTTAACACCCTGAAGAAAGCCATGTGCACAGCCACTGTGCTCAAGACCTGATTTATCCCAAAGTTTGATGTGCATACAGACACCTCAGAGCATTGCATAGGGGCCGTGCTTTCACAGATAAATGAAGAGGGCCTAGATCAGACTGTAGCATTCATCCGTAGGAGGCTACTTCCCAGGGAACAGAGGTGGAGCGCAATTGAAAGGAAAGCCCTTGCTATTGTCTGGGCACTGAAGAAGCTAAGGCCATACCTGCTTGGCACTCACTTTCGGTTTCAGACAGACCACAAGTCCCTCAGATGGTTAATGCAGATGAGGGGTGAGAATTCCAAACTGTTGAGGTGGTCCATCTCCCTACAGAGAATGGATTTTATGGTGGAAAACCGTCCTGGCACAAACCATGTGAATGCTGATGGTCTCTCCAGGTTCTTCCACCTTAGTGAAGAGAACTCACAAGAAGTTAGGTAGCTTTCCCTGCGTTCAACTGGGGGGGGACACATGTTACACCTGGCATCCTTGGCCTGGTTCCCCCTGACTTTTTGCCTTTGACTTCCCATTTTGCTGACTTCATTTGTTGCAGGCTTTAGGATTCTGAGCACTTTACCACGGCTAACCGGTGTTAAAGTGCATGTGCTCTGGACTCCAACCATGGTAACATTGGCTTA
Organism: Calotriton arnoldi; assembly: GCA_963921515.1. Classification (NCBI taxonomy): domain Eukaryota; kingdom Metazoa; phylum Chordata; class Amphibia; order Caudata; family Salamandridae; genus Calotriton; species Calotriton arnoldi. The sequence continues at coordinate 2,592,182 of CAWUFW010001708.1, forward strand.
CCCCCAGTTGTAAGGGGCGAGACAATGATGGGGGACCAGCCTGCGAAGCTCAACAAAGACACATCTACCCGACTGCGTGGGCCAGAACCAAGGCATCGAGCCTTTGATGCCGATGCTTGCTCCATTCAAGCTACTTTTTCAGCTGGCCCTGCATGGATCATGTAGCCAGTCTCTCCTACATTGCTGTCGGCCTGAGCAATGGATTTAGCCTGGTCCAGTACGACCTCAAGTAACCCCCTAGAGCTATTTGCTTTTAAGCACTAAATTGCAGTTCATTCTTTTAAAATTCATATCTCAAGTTCTACTTTTTGGATTTTTGTCGTTTTGGTCTTGTTTTACTCATACAAATAGTTTTTATTTCTGTAAACTGGTGTGGTCTTCTTGTGGTGTTTTCACTTTGTAACTGTGATTTAAGTGTTGCACAAATACTTTACACATTGCCTCTTTAGTTAAGCCTGACTGCTCTGTGCAAAACACAGGTTAATTTGGGCTGTGTATCTGACTTACCCTAACTAGGATTGTGGTCCCTACTTGGACACAGTGCAAACCACTGCCAACTAGAGAACCAGGGGCTTATTTATGATAGGCTTGCGCTGCCAGAGCGTCCCTTTTTCTGATGCTCCGGTGGCGTAAACCTCTCAACCATATCTATGAGGCCATGCAAAGCCACTTTGCATGGCCTCATAGATATTTTTAGAAACAGTGGGTCTCTAGTTGGCAATGGTTTGCACCTTTGTGCAAGTAGGAACCCTTCTTCCTAGTCAGGGTAAGGGGGGATACACCGCTAAAATAACCCCTGCTCACCCACTTCGTAGCTTGGCACGAGCATACAGGCTTATCTCAGAGGCAGCGTGTAAAGCATTTGTGCACACATACAGTAATACAGTGAAAACACTACAAATGGACACCACACCAGTTTAAAAAAATAAGTAATTTTTATCTAAACCAAAGAAGACCAAAATGAGAAAAATCCACAATACAATAATCAAAATGTAATTCTTAGAAGATAAAAACTGTTCATAGCAAACTGTAGATGTGAAACTTTCAACACAAAGTACCTTGGATGCGTCAAAATCATAAACAGAAACTGACGCAGGGAACGTGATGCGTCAGTTCCTTACTCCCAGGGAAGGTGATGTGTCTGTACCTTACTTCAGCGGAGGTGATGCGTTGGTTCCTGACTGCCACGCAGGGGAGGTGATGCGTTGGTTCCTTACTGTGCGGGGAGGTGATGTGTCGGTTTCTTACTGTGCGGGGAGGTGATGCTTCAGTTTCATACTGCAGCCCCAGTGTCCTTATAGACTTGGCGCCCCAGTGCCATGCGTAGGGAACAGGGTTGCGTCAGTTCTCGATGCGGCAGCAGCAACGGCGCTGCGTTGGTTTCTCCAGCAGCGGTTCCACGATACGTTGGTTCCTGCAGCTGCACAACACGGCCTGCGTCGGAATCAGTGTGGTGATCTCGGACTTCGGAGATCGGTGCACGGGTTTTGGCGTGTGGCAATTTCTCGAGCCGCGGACATGCGCTGTGTCAGTTTCTTCGGCGATGCATCAGAAACAGGTGCGGATGCATCGTGCTTCTCATAGTTGTGTCTCTTTCCCAGCTCCCAACAGCAGGAACAACCTCCAGAGGCCCAACTCAGCAACAGGCACCTCTTGGAAGGTCAGAACCACAAGGAAGTTCAGGGGAGCTGGTGGTGAGGTCTTTGTGGCCCTGAGACTTCAGAACAGGAGGCGAGCTCTACTTTAAGCCCTTGGAGATCTTCTTCAAGCAGGATACACAGCACACAGCAAAGTCTCTGTCTTCTCCTTAGCAGAAACAGCCACTGCAGGCCAACCTCTTACAGCACACAGCAAAGGGGCAGTACCTCTCCTTCCGCTTTCCCAGCTTTTCTCCTTGGCAGAGGTTCCTCTTGAGTCCAGAAGTAATCTAAAGTTCTGGGGTCTGGCCCCAATATTTATACAGCATTTCTCTTTATTCTCTGGTGTCAGAGAGGCTCTATGCTCAGTCAAAACCAGTTCTGTCCTCTCTGGTGCAGCTTCCCGGCAGGAAGTGGAGACAGCATTGTGTAAGGCAGACCGGGCCCATTCAGGTGAAAGGAAATCTTCTCCCCCTACTCTAAATGAATGCAGCCCAGGTTTATTCAGCCCAGCCCTGACTATTCCAGGAAAGGTAGGACACACCTCAACACCCCCTCCCCCAGTGGCTGTCTACAGTGAATGCACAACCCCAGCCCCAGTCACTCCTAATCCAGAGAGTCAATCCACAAACCAGTAGAGGCACACAGGATGGCTAAGCATGAAAATACGTACTTTCTAAAAGTGGTATTTTTGAACACAGAATGTAAAAATCATCCTTACTAAAAGATGCATCTTTAGATTCTGAGCTCAGGCATGCTAAACTTCATATCTTGTCCCAATGGGAAGTTATATTTATAAGCTGTTATAAATAAACTCCCATTCTGTCCTTTGGGACAGATAGCCTTTCAATAGTGAAAAAAGAAATACCCTGTAGTTCACTATCAGGACATGTTATACACACCAAAACATGTCCTACCTTTCACAGACACTGCACCCTGCCCACAGAGGTACTTTGGGCTTACCTTAGGGGTGACTCACATGTAAGAAAAGGGAAGGTTAGGACCTAGCAAGTGGGTGTACTTGCCAGGTCAACATGGCAATACCAAACTGCGCACAGACACTCCAATTGCAGGTCTGAGAACCTTTTGCAAGGCTGCTTGTGTGGGTGGCACAATCAGTGCTGCAGGCCCTCTAGCATCATTTGACTTACAGGCTCTGGTCACACACAGTGCACTGTACTAGGGACAATTTACAGAGGGCTCACTCACACTTTGGCCCTGATCAGCAGTAGCAAAGTGCCCAAAGCATCTAGACCAGCAAAAACGAGTCCAGCACATAGCAAAAGCACAGGAGGCAGAGGCAAAAATACAGGGGAAAACCACACCAAGGATGCCAGGTCTAACAGATATGGAGTTAGGCAAAGCAGCGCAAGTCTCTGCATTGCCTTACTCTGCACCAGGGAGGTGTTTCATGGGTGTTGCTGTGAGTTTTCCCATGCAACCGTCATGGATTTTGACACTGCCCCAGATTTGCTTAAGCACATAAACCTGGGGCAGCGCCAACACCTTAAGCCTCCCCACAGCAGTCGTAAAGGGGAGAAATATTTTAATTTCACCTCATTTTGACCCATTCTGCACCACACATAGAAAGAGGAAAACTCCTGTTGGGATTGTTTTTGTGCAGGTAGGTTTCCCTTCCTGCACAAAAACAATCCTGCATGCAACGGAGAAACCCTTGCACCATGGTGCAAGGCAAGCGTGCCTCTATTGGCGCTAGGCATCAAACTGTGCTCCAGCACAAGGGGAAAGGACAGGACAGGACTGACCTGGATTTTTATAAATTTCACATTGGCGTAGGGCAGCGCAGCAAGAAGAATTGCAGCGCTGACCTATGCCAATTCCTAAAAATGAGGCCCCCAATTTCTAACAATATTCCAGCGCTAAATATTATAATGTCACTGGCAACTACAGTAACAGTGAGTTAATCATTGACTGAACAAAGGAAATAGAAATGTACAATACACTGTGTTAAACCACATCTTCCTTTTGTTTTATGAAGATCAGAATAAATTAATATGAACAGGTGTGTAATAAATAGCCTCTTAAATTAGAAAGTTCAACCCAACGGATGACATTATTTTCGTATAGAATTTCAATTTAAATCAAAGCAGGTGATTTGTGCTCAGCTTCGTCTGTGCATGAGGTCATCTTCTTCACAGCTCACTGTGGAGTTCCGTAGATCTTTTTGTCTCTCCAAGATCACATTATCACAGTCAGATCAATCAGAGTCACTTCGCCGGCTGCTTTTCATTTTATTGCTTCTTCAACTAATTAAAATTAACAAAACAAAAGAGGTTATCGCTCTTCAGCCCCCAAAAAAACAAACAAACAAGGCTGTCCATTCACCAAACAATTGCCTTCCCAGAAACACAATTTTACAAAAAATGACTTTTAAAAAAGCGCACTTAAGCGCTGTGATGCAATTAAGATAAGAATCCCACGGTAACACCGTCTATTGAAGAACCTTTTTCACATTAGAGCAGGATGAAACCAGCAGAGAAAATTGATTCATGAAATCGCAAACAATCTAGGGACGCGCAAACAGAATAAACTCCAAGGAATGAATGAGAATGCGATTCCAATCTGACACCGGCACAAAGATACCGTGTCCAACAATGGAGCCTTTCTTTGGGTGTTTAGCCACCTTACAACCTCATCTCCTTGTACCATGGAAATCAACAAGCACAATCCAGCCAGCACCACTTGAGCAGTTATTTGTGTTTCAGAACAGAGTGCGTCTGCCTTCATCTGATGACTCCCAGCCTGCTCCTTCTGAGTTATAAACTGCACTGAAATGAATGTCTATAGTGAAAGGATCCCAACACTGTAGTGTCTGCTTCACCTATATCACACAGGTCTTTTAAGATGGTGTGATAATTTACTCTGATTACTCTATTGTGTGCACTGAAGGGTTAACTTCTGTTGGCGCCATATAAGAAGAAAAATAACAAAACCCACATTGCATTAATTCAGAACATTACGTCAATTAAGCATTATTAAAGTATCACCATATAATCAAAACAATACATGTTTCACTGTATTCAAAACTGTGACACAGGTCTTGATAAGCTGAAAAAACTAAAGTCACAACAAACTTTGGACAATCGAGTTACATCAGGAAATACCACACTCACCATGCAAGCCAAATTTAGGTGAAAGAAGAATAGGCAAACAGAGACAAAACCATCAAGGTAAAGAAATCACACCTGTAGAACACCCTTGCCACTGCTGATGTGCTTTGCCCAGTACTCCTCACTTCAAGAAGACCTTAAATACAGACAGACTTATCCAATAAGGATTTAAACCACGTTCCAAACTTAACCTGGACCCTCTCCTCCAAGCAGAAGAGTCACCTTTTAAAATTATTATTCTACAATGGAAGCTTCCACCCACCGCACAAGCTTCCATTGTAGAATGGATGTTTGCGACCGCAATCCTAATACTGCGGTCGGAACCGCCTGTTATATTCCATATAGGTACCATAATATAGGCCCCGGTAACTTCATTACCCTTCACCTATATTCTTCCCTACATTACACTTATAATGGTTTACAGGGACTGACCTTTTACCTAGATACGACACTGCATTCAGAACACAGGTTTTCTCTAGTTCAAAAGCTCATACATTATGCATGAGGATTCTTGGAAGCATAGCAGGACGACCATCTCCTGTAAAATATCTATGTACAAAGTTCATGCCCGACGTCATCCTTAGGCCGACACAGTAATACAGCGAGGTAGGACCCCTGGGGAGACCTATGGGTATATATACATCACATCTTCTAAGATAGATAGAGGAGACCGAGACTTCCCGGCAGACACACTGACCAGAGACGCTGAGGTTCCTGCATGCAGACACTCCAGCTTGCAGTGGTCTAACATCCCTTGCAGGGTGTCCACCTCGAGACCAGAACAGGGTCCCACAGTCTCTCAATTCAGGTAATGGGGTTGACTTTTTCCTAGAGGGATTCTTGGCCTAACACCTACACACATGCTAGGTACATTTAGGTACATCTAGTTAGGGAAGCATCGTAGGAGTACGCATCTTTTTATCATGTGTTTTATATACTCATATGTATTCATGATTATTGTAAGATGGTAGAGCTATACCATCCATTTACCTTTATAGTACTATTAATAATTTATATCTTATACTGTCTAACGGTTGTTGCAGCTCATCTATTCTACACCAGAATAACAACTGTTCAATAAATGCTTATTGAAAATGCCCAGCCTGTTTATTCTGTGTATCTCTCTGAGACAGACTAAGTAAGTACGAGTGACTGAGCGAAAAGTAGTATATTGTTTCCACGGTCCTGAGGAATCAGGGTTGTGATGTTCGATGGTTGCCAGGAACTATTCTCTCCTTGGTAAGAGGAGACTCTAGTGGCACTGTGAGCCAGTTGGTACAAAAGGCCAACATACTCGGTAGGGGTGTTCAGAAACAGTCTTATACCAATCCTACAGTGTATGCTGTCCAAATGTGCAGATCCTGTATAATTATTATAGGAGCTACATGACACGCCGACCTAAGGTCGGGCACTTTCTTTCTGCAAAGGTGTTGGACAATTGGATAATTTAGCAGTCCTGAAGAAACTCCTAACTAATTCCAGCAGACAAAGTGGAGACTCTTACTTCTTTATGCAAAGATGTGATTTTTCATACATCTTTTCCCCATTCAGTGACTGGCATGCTATTGATAGATACTCCTAAAACAAATTCCAAGCAATTCCTGCTATGCCAGAGTGCTGATTTTTTTGCCATTAGAATGTCACTCATCCTATGAGAAAATTGAAGAAGAAAAAGAGAGAGTTAAATATATGGGGAAGTCCAATTTGAAAAGATGACATGGCAAAATAATTTTTTACCTTTTCAAACTTCTCCAGGTTGGCAAACTTTAAGAACATCATTTTTGAATTCTTATATTATAGGTGCCTTTTCAGAAACAGAGGGGCTTACTCACAACGTAAATTTAGACATGACCGAATCTACAGGTGTAAATTTACTCTTATTCCTTGGAGTAAATTTACTGCTTTTGCAAATTCACCATTTCTAAGATCAAAACTTACTCCAAAGTGTTGAGTCTCATGTCTTCTCAATCGAAAATCAGGGTCAGGAGCCAAATTCACAAGTGTAAAGTCACTACTTGCAGCCTTTCACATGTAGGCAGAGAGATGCGCACTGAGGTGGAGATCTTCTTAAGGGAAGGAATATGGAAAATGTTTATTATTATTTTATTTTGAGATTTTATTTATTTAATTGTAAAATAACATAAAATACATAAAAATAATTATTTTTACTCTAGAAATAATAAAATAAAATGTTAGAGCAAATTCCCTTTTAAAATAAATGTTTATTAAATACTCTGAATATAGTAATTTAATTGTTATTGTTTAAAAAAATAAAATTAAAGCACCCTATAGAGCAATTTTATTTTTAATTGATATTTAGTAAAGTTAATTAAAAGTTGTGTTCAAATTATGCAAATTACATTTTATTTTTTGATAAAAGTTTAAAAATGAAACTTATTTATTGTAAACAGTTAAACTAATACAATATTCAATTATTCATTTTACATAATCTTTAAAAATAAAACAGATGCATAAACACATAACTTAAAAGTACAAATAATGTAAATATTTCAACGTTATTTCCTATTGGATGTTATATCAAATCCCTGCCTCCATTAGTTTCTGTGGACGTGTGTTGCAGTACCTGTGAGTAGCTTAGTGTGGTGCTTGATGTATTCCAAGACTGGATTAGAGTACATTTACTACTGTTCTGTTACATTCATTTCAAGACAGGGAATACCTCAATGCCATAAACTAATTAACACATACAGCAGTCACCCTAAACACCCTCCACTAGACCCGTTAGAATAGTTTAGAATAGCCTTACCTGAACTGGAGACTAGAAACACGAAACTGCAACTGCAAACTCCAACAGCCCAAAATGACAAGGAAAGGGACTGACATCACCCCACTCCCATGGTCGGATCACTTTTTGGTAACCCTTTCTTGGTCACCTCAGACTATTAGACCCAGGACTCAATCTACTTGGGCCCTCGGTCGTCCATGGAACAAGCTCCCCTTGGAAAAATGGTCCCAGGAACTGGAAAGGACTAAACCTATTCTGAATCCAGACCCAACCAAAGCCAACGATGATTTTTGTAGTTGGATTGAGGAGTCACTTAACTCCGTATTTCCAAAGTCTAGGATAAAAAAGACCGTTGGGCCCCACAACTCTCCTTGGTTTTCTCCTGAACTGCGCACCCTAAAGCAGCGCTGTAAGGTTAAGGAAAGACAGTGGAGGAAAGATTTCCTACCTGGAAAAAAGCTGGACTATAGTGCAGCTATCCTCGCCTATAAAGCAGAACTAAGAAGAGCACAGGCCTCCTATTATGAGGGTAGGATTCTATCTGCTGCCAATTCGCCCAAAGAGACTTTCTCCATCATCAAAAAATTACTCAAAGCCCCCGCACCACGAACAGCCCCTGACCCTTCTGGGCAACGGTGTAACAAACTAGCTGAGTTTTTTACCACCAAAGTTCAGCACATCTTGGACTCCCTCCCATGCAAGGAGGATGAAGGCAACCCCTTGTGTGGACAGACTAATTCTTACTCCGGCCCCCCTGAACATATGCTTGAGGCCTTTCCCCTTCTGTCCCGGGAAACGTTTCTCTCCTTGTTGTCATTGATAAAGAGCGGTTCCCCGAATGATCCAGCCCCTCTTAATATTCTGAAACAGGTCACCTCTATTATAGCCCCCAATATGACAAATTTGATCAATGCTTCATTGTCTACGGGAACTGTTCCCATTAAATGGAAAGGAGCCATGGTAAAAGCCCTACTTAAGAAGCCCAATTTGGATCCAGCAGATCTGGGCAATTATCGTCCCATATCCCTCCTGCCTGCAATAAGTAAGATAGCCGAAAAATATGTTAATCAGATCCTCTCCAGATTTCTTGAAACACACAACTTGCTCCACTCTTCTCAAACAGGGTTTTGACCACGCCAGAGTACCGAAACGGCACTCTTAGCAGTGGCAGAGGAAAGCAAGAACATTCTTGACTCAGGAGGTGCTGCAGCCATACTACTCCTAGACCTGAGCGCCGCATTTGACACGGTAAATCATTTGATCCTGATCCGGCGTCTCAAGAGTATAGGAGTGGATGGCATGGTACTTCAATGGTTATCCTCCTTTCTGGAGGGTAGAACCTTTCAGGTATTTGAAGAGAATACGGCATCTAAACCCACCCCCCTGTTGAGTGGGGTACCACAGGGCTCGTCCATTAGCCCCACGCTTTTTAATGTGTATATGGCCCCTCTGGCAGCCATTGTAGCCCCTTATGGAATCCGGATGGTAACCTATGCTGACGACACGCAACTGGTGGTGAGGCTCAATCAAGCTGACCAAAAAACTCATGCCCTCTATACCTGCCTAGAGGACATCTCAAGATGGATGGATGCATCCCAGCTTAAGCTCAATGGAGGCAAAACGGAGATTATGCTAATGGGCAATACGACGAGTCTTAAGTGTAGCTCCTTTTGGCCTCCCTGCATGGGTCCAGCCCCGGACCCAAAGTCAGAAATTAAGAGCCTGGGTATATGGTTGGACCAAGACATGAGCTTTAGGACGCAGGCTAGGAAGACGGCAGGCCTCTGCTATGGCCTACTTAGAATGGCCCGAAAAGTTCTGCCCCTCCTCCAACCTCAGGCCAAAGAGTACTGGTCCAATCACTCATACTCTCTAGATTGGACTATGGGAATGTTTTGTATTTAGGCACTCCCATTTCAGTAGTCGCCAAACTTCAATCGGTCCAAAACAGCGCCGCCAGACTACTAACTGGAACTAACAACAGACAATCCGCAAAACCCGCTCTTCGTTCCTTCCACTGGCTCCCAGTACAGGAACGCATTAGATTTAAGTCCCTATGTCTGGCACACAAGTCTATGCAGGGGTTAGGGCCGCCTATTAACTCAACTATGATTTGCCCTTATAAAGTAAGCAGGAATCTCCGGTCAAATAACCTGTATTTTGCTGAGATCCCGAGGATCAAGAGGTCCAGAAGTGGTGGTCGGCTGTTTTCTTATAACGCCTCCAAACTCTGGAACGCCTTGCCCCTACACCTTCGCACAGTCTCCGACCATCTGGCTTTTCGTAAACAATTAAAGACAGCATTGTCTCCTTAGTTCTCTGCTCTCCTCTGTGTCAGTTTCATAGCGCTGGGACGCTTAAGGGTAGCCATGCGCTTTATAAATGTCTTTCCATTCCATTCCATTCCATTTCAAAATTACTAAAATGGGGAAAAAATGATGAAAAATACAAATGAAAAAAGGTCTCCATCTCAATATTCAATCTTCAATATTTTTAAAAAAGTTTTCATTAATGTTTATAATATAATGAAAACATGTTAAAATAGTAAGACAATTCTGTTTAAAAAATGTACAAAATATGTTACGTATAAATAAATATTAAGAAATAAATCTAATAAGAAAAATTATTTGCTATGTTGAAAATTACGAGGCATATTTAACATAGTGTTGTGCCTCTCTTGTGCCACGCAACACTAAAGTCAGATTTATCAAGTCAAGTAAGGCAACCATGAATGGTCCTGCATGGATTGATAAATCTGGCAACTCGCTGCCTTGCGTTAGTCTGCCTCAGGGAGGCGTTCCATGGGAGCAGCGTGGGTGTTCCCATGCATCCACCCTTGGATTTTGGTGCATTCCCAGATTTACCATTAGTGGTAGACCTGGGAATGCATCAAAATGCCAACCATTTCTCAATTCTTACTTCTATTCTTTCTCTTCTCAAAACCCATTCCACTCCACCCTGAGTCATCAGCCATCCCCGGCCCTTCACTTCACGGACTGTATCACCACTTGTATGCTCCTTTGTATGCTCCTTTATATTTTCCGTTACTGGTAACTTCCACCACAATCTGTGTAACCCCGCAATTAGGCTTGTTATCCTATTGCACGTAGAGAATGCCACAGCATTTCTTAGGGGTCCACACAAACAAACACACAATGTATTTATTTTTATTTATTTTTTATTATTTATTATTTATCATTTATTATTCATTATTTATTATTATTCTTTATTTCTATTCTCCCTCCTCCCTCCTAACCTTCTGATTTTTAAATTCGACCCACCACATCCACCAGTCTTTTGTTTATTTCTATTTTGGCACACAGATCCATAGAGCAGATAGGTATTCTGGATCATGTAGCCATGCCTGACTCACCAGTTTTTGGCGGGAACTTTTGCTTATCTACTGCTTGACAACCACCATCCTGCTGTTATCGCACCAAACAGGGAGACGGACGCTCCACTGTTCCAGCAGCACTCGGGGGAAATACACAGGCTAATTCAGCTTATCCAAGGTACTAATAGCTCTGATCTCCACGCCCTTGGCTCTACATTTAAGTCCTTGGTTATTCATCTAGCGCCCGTCCTCATTATTATTATTTTCTTATTTTAGAGCTCCACCTGTTATTTCCTTGGCGTTCATTGCCCATATACGAAGCAATCGCCTGCAGCTTAGATCGGCTATTCTGCTGATCAGCCAGAGAAACCCACATGGGTAAGCTTTTTCTTAAATGCAACATTGCAGCTACCCGCCAATACCCCACCATCATTTGCTAGGAATTACATTTTCTGCTTTTGACATTTTCGTTTTTTACATACAGTTCTTGTACCTTGAGAATATCAAGTGCCCCGAGTAACGCTGAGATATCCAGGCCCTGCCATCCTTTCTGCCTAACACTACCCTCACAAGGGGTAAGTTCTTGTGGCTTGTTCTTGTTAGAAACATTATCCATGCTGCCACATCTTGAATCTACTATTAAACATTAGCCATGCTATTGTACACTGATCTAACTATTATGCATTTATTACCTTTCACAGTGCCCGGCCGGGTCCCTGTGAGTTTTTCTTCACTTATTTCACGGTGACACTGCTTTTCACATTAGGCAGTGCAGGCCTCCCCTCAGGTACGCTCCCTCCCTTTTCAGAAGCCTTTACCTCCAATTTTGTAAGCCACTGCCTTGGCCACACACTGACAGTATCCTCCCATTTCTTTTAGGTGTCCCTACATCCTTTAGGTCCTGAAGAGACCCTGTACTTCAGATAGAGTCGAAACGTCGTCGACAATTAACAAAGGCGAACTATTATCAAACACTTATGATTGTATAAAGTGTTGTCCAACTGATTTTGATTTATTTAATGGTCGCCAAAATGTTTTCAAGCGAAACCTTGTACATATGTCACGTATTATGTCACTATTAGTTTAGGTTCCAATGTTTTTTTCACTGGGACACCGTTCACTATTTGTAATCATTGTTTGTTGTATAATCATATTGTGATTCTCAAGCCCTATGTATATATTGTTTATTTCATTTATTTATTATATAAACGAAAAAAAAAATTCACATTGACTATACCCTCAGTGTCAGTGGCCAGCTTTCTTTTTGACATCCTACTAACCCTGTATATTGCCATTGTGCAGAATTGCATTAGAAATACTGTATTATTATTCCACAGGAGCCAATGTTTCCCCATTAACTTACTTACCCAGGCTCCCCGTGAGTAGGGTTCCCTTGTTTTTTGTTCTCTGCAATAAGTAAGATAGCCGAAAAATATGTTAATCAGATCCTCTCCAGATTTCTTGAAACACACAACTTGCTCCACTCTTCTCAAACAGGGTTTCGACCACGCGAGAGTACCGAAACGGCACTCTTAGCAGTGGCAGAGGAAAGCAAGAAAATTCTTGACTCAGGAGGTGCTGCAGCCATACTACTCCTAGACCTGAGCGCCGCATTTGACACGGTGAATCATTTGATCCTGATCCGGCATCTCAAGAGTATAGGAGTGGATGGCATGGTACTTCAATGGCTATCCTCCTTTCTGGAGGGTAGAACCTTTCAGGTATTTGAAGAGAATACGGCATCTAAACCCACCCCCCTGTTGAGTGGGGTACCACAGGGCTCGTCCCTTAGCCCCACGCTTTTTAATGTGTATATGGCCCCTCTGGCAGCCATTGTAGCCCCTTATGGAATCCGGATGGTAACCTATGCTGACGACACGCAACTGGTGGTGGGGCTCAATTAAGCTGACCAAAAACCTCATGCCCTCTATACCTGCCTAGAGGACATCTCAAGATGGATGGATGCATCCCAGCTTAAGCTCAATGGAGGCAAAACGGAGATTATGCTAATGGGCAATACGACGAGTCTTAAGTGTAGCTCCTTTTGGCCTCCCTGCATGGGTCCAGCCCCGGACCCAAAGTCAGAAATTAAGAGCCTGGGTATATGGTTGGACCAAGACATGAGCTTTAGGACGCAGGCTAGGAAGACGGCAGGCCTCTGCTATGGCCTACTTAGAATGGCCCGAAAAGTTCTGCCCCTCCTCCAACCTCAGGCCAAAAGAGTACTGGTCCAATCACTCATACTCTCTAGATTGGACTATGGGAATGTTTTGTATTTAGGCGCTCCCATTTCAGTAGTCGCCAAACTTCAATCGGTCCAAAACAGCGCCGCCAGACTACTAACTGGAACTAACAACAGACAATCCGCAAAACCCGCTCTTCGTTCCTTCCACTGGCTCCCAGTACAGGAACGCATTAGATTTAAGTCCCTATGTCTGGCACACAAGTCTATGCAGGGGTTAGGGCCGCCTATTAACTCAACTATGATTTGCCCTTATAAAGTAAGCAGGAATCTCCGGTCAAATAACCTGTATTTTGCTGAGATCCCGAGGATCAAGAGGTCCAGAAGTGGTGGTCGGCTGTTTTCTTATAACGCCTCCAAACTCTGGAACGCCTTGCCCCTACACCTTCGCACAGTCTCCGACCATCTGGCTTTTCGTAAACAATTAAAGACAGCACTGTTTCCTTAGTTCTCTGCTCTCCTCTGTGTCAGTTTCATAGCGCTGGGACGCTTAAGGGTAGCCATGCGCTCTATAAATGTCTTTCCATTCCATTCCATTCCATTTCAAAATTACTAAAATGGGAAAAAAATGATGAAAAATACAAATGAAAAAAAGGTCTCCATCTCAATATTCAATCTTCAATATTTTTAAAAAAAGTTTTCATTAATGTTTATAATATAATGAAAACATGTTAAAATGGTAAGACAATTCTGTTTAAAAAATGTACAAAATATGTTACGTATAAATAAATATTAAGAAATAAATCTAATAAGAAAATTATTTGCTATGTTGAAAATTACGAGGCATATTTAACATAGTGTTGTGCCTCTCTTGTGCCACGCAACACTAAAGTCAGATTTATCAAGTCAAGTAAGGCAACCATGAATGGTCCTGCATGGATTGATAAATCTGGCAACTCGCTGCCTTGCGTTAGTCTGCCCCAGGGAGGCGTTCCATGGGAGCAGCGTGGGTGTTCCCATGCATCCACCCTTGGATTTTGGTGCATTCCCAGATTTACCATTAGTGGTAGACCTGGGAATGCATCAAAATGCTACGCCTCCCCCCGGAGGCGTAGCAAGGAGAAATATCTTTATTTCTGCCCACTTTTTCCTCTTTCTATGTGTGTGCATTGTGTGTAACGAGGAGAAATATCTTTATTGCTCCAGTTTTTCCTCTTTCTATGTTTGCTGCATTTGTTCATTGTGTTTTTGTGCAGTAAGGTCTCCCTTCCTGCATAAAACAATCCTTCTTACAATGCAGGCACCCTTACATTATGGTACAGCCATAAGCGCAGCAGCAGAAATGTGCTGGATGGTGTTAAAAACCGAGCATTTATGCCCTTTCCCTATCAAGCAGGGCAGCACAGCAAGGTGGCTTGCTGCGTTGCCCAGCAGGAAAGTATGGTAAATATGCCCCTACATGTCTGGTAAAAATACTGTGCAAAATGTATAAAAAATGTTTGACAATAAATACAAATGTATATACACTGCAACTATGTCATATGTGTAAAATCCCAAAAATGTGTTGTTAAAAGAAAAGTTTAGAGAATGAAAATAACAATAACATGTAAAAAACTATACTTTATAAAAATGACATTACAGAGTAAAAACATAGTTTTTATTATAAATTACTATAACTTTACAAAGTACAAAATAACAAATATAAACAAATGCTAACAGTTTATTGATATTGCATTTACTATACTCAATTAAAACATAGCCACGTTGGAGGAAGTGTAATAATTTGCGGGAAGTCAAATTTACAATTTTCACTGCAGACTTAACTACATTGGACGAAGAGTTGAACTTTGTGAGGTTCAGATTTACTATTCACACTCCAATTTTAACCATATGGAGAAAAGTCTTGGACTTTAGGGGATTAAAAAAATTACTATCTATGGAAAGTGTTGGACTTCAGATTTATTATTCCCACTCCAAACTTAATCGCATTGGGGAAAGTGCTAGCCTTTGGTAGATTTAGATTTACGAATCCAATTCCAAACGTCACCACTTTGGGGAAAGAGTTGGACTTTGAGGTATTCGGATCTACTATTCCCACTCCAAAGTTAAACACACTTGGTAAAACGTACGACTTTGGAGTGGGGTTGCATATTCACTATTCCCACTCCAAACTTAACCACATTAGAGAAAGTGTTATGGGTGGGGGTAAATTGACTATTCAAACTCCAAACCTAACCAAATTGGGAAATTTGTTGGACTTTAGGAGGCTCATATTTATTATTCGCACTCCAGATTTAACCACATTGGGGTAGGTGTTGAACTTGGTTGGGTTCAGTTTTCCTATTCCCACTCCACACTTAGCTGCATTGGGGAAAGTTTTAGATTTCAGGAATTCAGATTTACTATTCCAAATCCAAATTTCACCACATTGGGAAGTGTTGAACTTTGGGTGGGGGCGGTGGGGAGGTGTCAAAATTAATATTCCCAATCCAAACATAACCACATTGGGAAAAGTGGAATTGGGGAGGGGACAGATTTTTTATTCCAAACCCAAATTTTACTACATTAGAGAAAGTTTTGGACTTCGAAGGATCATATTTACTATTCCATAAATTTAAAATATACATTACACTAAAATGAATACATTACTGAAATCCATTTTAACTATCCCCTGAAAAATATTTAACATAAAAAATTAAATTGAGAATACTACCGACAAATTTAATAAAAGACATACTTACTATGCTCACACCTATTATGATTGACTCCACATCTTTTGTGACCTCCCTGATGCTTGGAACAAACAACTGTTCTACCATTGCTAAAGAAATCCTCTGCGTCCCCTTCAACAATTGCCACCGACAGACCGAACTCCCTGCTACCATTCCCGGCCAAGGTCTTAGAGAAAAGTATTACCAACTCCTCAACACCACCCAGTCTGGTTTAAGACCCAACCACAGCACTAAAACTGCCCACACTGCCACCACGGATGACAGCACCATGACTCTTGACAGTGGAGACATGGCGACCCTCATCCTCCTGGAACTTTCTGCAGCATTTGAAACAGTCTTCCACCACATCCTCACACAACACCTACACAACATTAGAAGTCATAGACATGCACACCTATGGATCTGTTTCTTCCTGCCTGGATGGACCCAGTCAGTCAACCTGGCACCTAACACCTCGGATGCCTGTCACCTCATCTATGGAGTTCTGCTATGATCCTTCATGAGCCCGGCCCTTTTCAACACATAAATGAACCCTCTAGCCAGTATCATTTTCTCTCACAACATCAACGTCCTCTCTTACACCGATGACACGCAACTCATTCTCTCCCCCTTGGACAGGACAGCCAGCAAGAGGGAAATTGCCCATTGGATAAAGACCAACTGTCTAAAGCTGAAGTCCGAAAAGACCGAAATTGTAATCTTCTGGAACTGCACATCACCATGGGACTCCACGTGGTGGCCATCAGAGCTAGGTCTGGCATTCACCCTTACCACTTAAGCCAAGAGCCTCAGGATCAGTATAGACAGCCAACTCAACATGAACGCATAAGTTAATGCAGTCACCATCTAATGCTTCCATACCCTGAAGATGCTGAGAAAGATTTTCAGATGGCTCCCAATCAGCACCCGGAAAACCATCATGCATGCCCTGGTCACACGCAAGCTGGACTACGGGTACACCCTCTATGCCAGGATCAACAAAAAACTCACCAGAAGGCTGCAGACCATTCTGAGCTTGCCAGCCAGAATCACTCTCAACCTCAGACGCCAGACACATATCACACCACACCTGAAAGAGCTCCACTGGCTCCCCATTCACAAACTAGCAAAATTCAAACTCTTCACCCACACTTTCAAGGCACTACATAACGCTGGCCCAGCATACCTCAACAATTGAACCTGCTTTCACAAACCTTCTAGACACCTCCACTCATCTGGACATCTATATGCACAAATCCCACAGATATTGAAAACCAGATCCGGCAGTTGAGCCTTCTCCTAAATCGATTCACACGCATGGAACAATCTGTCGCTACACACAAGAGCATCCTCTTAAAATCTTCAATTCCGCAAGAAGCTGAAGACCTGACTTTTCCAGCAGTTCCACTAGGCACAGGGTGTGGCTAGACTCACACCTGCTTAGCGCTAGGATACCCTTCCTGGTGATAATGCGCTCTACAAATCTGCATAACATAACATAAGATAGCATAACATAACACAACACAACACAACAGAACAATAACTTTCACATTACCAACTATAATTAATTGTATTAAATAAAATTGCCTTTCATTAACAATTATTAAAAAGTATGAGCAATAGTTTTGAACATTGTATGAATAATATAAATATAAAAATCCCAATGTAAATGACAAAAAAGCGTATTTTAAAAACAATAAATTTACTACAATTAATTGAATATTTATTAAAAAAATTCAAATTTTCAAATTTTGAAGGTATCAACATATTTTATCTAATTAAATACTAAAAAATATTGGAATTTTATAAAATGTAGCAAATTTGAAACAATTTACAAAAAATTCTAAATAATTACAAATAAAATTATAATTTTACATGAGTAAAAAACAATTAGAAATTAGAAAATATACATATACAATTTCATAAAAAATAATGTATTAAATGTTAAAACAAAATTAACACAACCACACATTTACACATAACAAACTTAAAAATTACAAATGTTAAATTCCTCCAAACCCTATCCAAAACTAACATTTCACCCCTAAAATTATTAAACCAAAAATTACACACTTTTTAATAAGAAATACAATATATTAAAACCAAAAAAACACAAAATACTGTAAAAATATATATTTTTTAATAATAAACCTACCTGCGATATTCTGACCCACAATATTTTTAAAAGCACAACACTTAAACACAATATTTGTGTCCCGTGATATTGTTTCCACAATAGTTTATCTTGATCACCCTTTCACTGTCTTCACGCTTTTAACAATATACATAGCTAGATTTAAGGCTTTGGTGTTTGCCTATCGTGCTTTCTACGATATGGGTGCGGTCTATCTGAGAAGCAGGATCCAGCATTATCAGCCTCAACGTGTCTTAAGGTCCTCGGGACAATCCCTGATGGTGATTCCCAAATTCACTCGTTCTCGGATTGGAGGTCGTTCCTTCCAGGTTCAAGCGGCCTGCCTATGGAACAACCTGCCCCTTCATCTCAGACTGACTCAGGACTTGCTGTCCTTTAGGAGACAACTTAAAACATGGCTGTTCCAACAATAATACGATGGTAGGTGGGTTGGGGTCCTGTCTGGTGGTTTTTGGAGATTAGCGCCGGGACACTCTTTGTGAGTATCCGTGCGCTTTATAAATCCCTTATTTCATTTCATTTCATTTCATTCAGATTCTGATTGTCAGTCACTAGTACCTTCTCTTGGATCTTTTTTTATCAAAACATATACCAACTAATCTATCACTTATTTATTCTTCAATGAGCCTTTTACATTTTCATGTGGATGCCAAGATCCTGAGAGCAACAGCATAACTATCCACCCATTCATGTCATTGCAGCTCGCCAATCAATAATTTGTGTCCAAGAAGAACTAAGCAACACTGGGTGTCAAAATGTTTTTTTTTAGGCTTCTTGAAATACGGCTAGACAACCAGAATCACATCCTTGGTAGATGTACAGAAACTGCTTAACCTTCAAAATCCAGATGATGTCAAATTGGAATTGTTTCCTTCTATTTGGAATCTAGGTATGAGGCTTGATTGTCAGGTCTCGAAGTACAGCCAAGAAAGGTAACGGCTGATTGATAGTAGCTAGCAGCTTAGCAGAAAATGTAAAAGGTCAAGAAAACTATATAATTATTATCAGTACACTTGAAAAATATAATATGCACAAATGCACTATTGTTAAAATACGAGAAGAAAATGAAAACGGGTAAAATATGAGTGAATCAATTAGTATACATAAATATAAAAAAGCAGATATATGGTCACGTAAAAGAAACATATTTGCAAACATTAAATATACAGCAATTCAGTTCTCGTATAAGCATCACAAAACCACATCATTTACATTCTCCCCACGGCTCCAGTTTAAAAAAGAATCGAGGACAAGTAATATGTCTGCTTGTCACAGTGGTGTATCCTGAATTGAAATGTGTGACACACGAAGATGAAATTGTATACTAGTCACAGATAAATTGTTGGCAAGAGCAAAATACACAGCATTTAAAAACTTACATTTGTATTATAAAATATTAAAATTGTTTCTTGGTTTGCATTTGTTGTAGTTTCTGACAACTACAACACATTATAATATATATATATATATATTGTAAAGAATTAAAAAGGAGCTTTCAAGGGCTCTGTAGCTAGCAAGTAGCCAAAGTGTGAATAACAGTTCGGACGTTAATATCCAAGTACCAATCATCGTGTTTTTAGTCCAGTAGAGAAATAGTAGTGATGCAGTGCCAGTCACCTGCCAAGCAAGTGGTAAAAGTGTTGGAAGGATCAATGTGTACCTTTCCTGTTGTGGCCTCTGTGTGGATTTTGCCGATTGATAAAGAACTGACATGAAAATTTATAGATGATTAAAAATCTGGATTAAATAAGTAAAAGACATACATTTTGCCCTTAGGTAAAAAATGGATACATAGTGGTCTTCCATAAATGAGTTGAATAAATAGACAGTGATCTTGCGCTCGGAGGGGCATATTCACAAGGACTTATCGCAGAGTTATCGCCACCTTAACGCATCAAAAGTGGAGATAGATTTAACGCCCCATTCACAAGCGGGTGCAAACTGCAGACAACGCCAGAATTCCCGCGATAACTGCCGCAAAATTTACCTCCACGGGTGACACCACCAACTAACCCTAATGAGATGCAGAGTAGGCGTTCCTGTGCAAAAACACACGAAAACACCACTACACCACATTCACAACGAACTGCCAGATCTGCGATGCGAACCAAAAACAGGCGATAAGCTGCGGAAGCAGCAGGGATTTAACACCTGCCTTCTGCTGGTGTTAAGCAGGACGACTACCTGCAGTATGAAAGGGAGCCCAGCCCAGAGCCACTTGAAGACCCACAGATGCCATGGAGACAATGATCATGCAGCTCGGAGACCCATGAGGGCCACAACACCCACCGCCACCACTCCCAGGCCCCCCCCCCCCGGACAAACACATACCGTGCACGACACAAGAGCCACAAAAAGCGCAGGATGTCCCACAATGACAACAAGAAACACACATGTGCGGTCAGAAGAACGAGAAACAGTCACTCATCATTGAAGTAACAACCAAAAACTTTATTGAAATACAACACAAAACACCAATGCGGAAGACTCCTGTCGGGTCCGTCCGGGACAATTGATGTCACAGCCTGGAAAATAAAGCACAAAATCAGAACGTGTGTCATGCGCACATCAAAGGAGCGAGACACAGAGAAAGAGAGAAGGAAAGAAAGGCAGAGAGAGAAAGAGAGAGAGAAAGAAAGAAAGGGAGAGGGAGAAGGAGAGAGAGAAAGGAAGAGAGCGAGAGAGAGGGAGAAGGAAAGGAAGGCAGAGAGAGAGAGAGAGAAGGAAAGGAAGGCAGAGAGAGAGAGAGAGAGAGAGAGAAGGAAAGGAAGGGAGAGAGAGAGAGAGAGAAGGAAAGGAAGGGAGAGAGAGAGAGAGAGAGAGAGAAGGAAAGGAAGGGAGAGAGAGAGAGAGGAGGGAAGAAAGGCCGAGAGAGAAAGAGAGAGAAGGAAAGGAAAGGAAGGGAGAGAGAGAGAGAGAGAGAAGGAGGGACACTGCCGCCCCTGCGCACCCAGGCACCACTGCTCACCTGCTGCCACCGGTGTGTCTCCAACCACGTGCCGGTATACACTGCCAGCCACCAGGTCTGCAATCTGTAATCGAGGCCAGAGTCAATCATGGCAGAGTCCATCTCACTGCACACGGCAACAACGCCTGTCCGTCCCTGCGCACACATGCAGCCGCACCCTGCCCCCTCCCGCCGGCCAGCGCTGGCTGTCCGCACTTGCGCACCCAGGCCCCACTGCTCACCTGCCGCCAACGGTGTGTCCACCAGTCCTGAGGCATCAATGGCAGGGACCACATCAGTGCACACGTCATCATCGCAGGCTGCACACCCGCTCAGCAATTTTGGTGCCACTAATCCTGTGCAACCCCAGTCAGCGCCACGTGGTGGTAGGCCTGTGACGGCCGCAAGGCTTCAGGTGCCACTAACCCTGTGCAACCCCAGTCAGCGCCACATGGTGGTAGGCCTGTGACGGCCACAAGGCTTCGGGTGCCACTAACCCTGTGCGCAACAACTCATGGGCCCTTTATGATTGAGAATCGTGGAACGTCCGTCATCCAGTCACCACCGGTAGTGGGGAATGTGACGTTGTCGGCCCCTTATATCGGGGGGGTCACATGGCCTGTGACGCCTGTGCCGGATGGGTGTGGTGTGTGTGCAAACCTGCCCTCAGGGAGTGGCCGTGACATGCTGACAACTAGACCAGCGACCTGCAGACCACTAGCGTGTAAACCTGCGACATGTAGCTATGTGGCCCCCCCTCGGAGCGTAAGCGGAGTGGTCTGGCCTGGCGTACGCCGGACCAGCGCAGGGCTTGCAACAATGACTCGGGGGCTCTGGGCGCGGTTCAGTCCATGTCCGGACAAGGAAGTGACTAATGCGTGTGTCCCTGTTGTAGTGTCTACGGCACCCGGAACGCAATCGGCAATGTAGCACACTGTGACTGGAATCCCACTAGATGAGCATCATTGACGTTAGGGTGAATCACTGACCCTACATTCATCCACACATTCATACAATAATGATGAAAGACATGACACAGCAGTGCGTTTCTGAATGTTTAATGCACATCCAGTGGAGTTTTGCAGCTGGAGCAGTACAGGGCCATGCCAACCCCACTTCACAATATGGGCACGTGGAGAGCCAGCCAGAGTCCATCGGGGAATGACAAGTACAGCGGAAGAGGAAGGGTACAGTCCGCAGTCTGGTCACTGTGTCATTGGTCACCAAACAGGATATGGCAGTCAATGTCGCGGTCCAAGGTGAGTGCAGCAGAGTGCATCGGGTGTCAGTGGAAGGTCATGGGGCCATGTGCGGCACCAAGCAGCAACAGGCCAGGTGGCAGACATGAATGCTAGTGGCTCCTTCTGATCTCAAGCCCATCCACGTCCTCGGATGTGTGCTCTGCCCCACCTGTGGGTGGTGCAGTTCCGGCTGCGGCACTGTGTGCCACTGACACATCAAGGGCCGGAGGTGAATTGTCGGCCGCACTGTGTGGCAGTGACACATCAGGTGCCGGAGTGGAAATGCCTGCCGCACTGTGAGGCACTGACACACCAGGGGGCGGAGATGTGGATGGTGTAGGAGCAGCAGCATTCATCTGCGCCACGCCTTTTGGCAGCAATGCCATGATGAGGACATGCAGGGCATGGTAGATCCCAGCTACATTTTGCTGATGTGCAGCGGTGGCTGCCATCCTTTTCGCCTCCATCCACACCATGTCCTCCATGAGCCTCCGCATGTGTGCCAGCTCACGGCTGAGATCGCTGGAGCCACTCTGAGCGGACAGGTGTTCTTGTCTCAGAGTCATGACTCCAGTGATATCAGCCAGGGATTGTTGGAGACCATGGAGGGGCCTGTGGGTGTCTGTTAGGGACTGGAGGTGGTCCCTGATGGGACTCAGAAACCCATAGATGGCGTCAAGTTTGGTGGCGATGAGGTCGAACCCCACCCGCACCTGCTCAGCCATCTCCCTCTGGCCCTCCAACACACGGCGTTGGAAGGCCATGTGTTGTTCGGGCGCATCTTGGGAGACAGCCGGGGTTGTGGGTGCCTCCTGCTGGGTGGTTTGTGGAGTGGGTGGGGTCGCCTCGATGCAGCTGGGCTGCCCTGGTCCTGGAGGTGATTGGCGGATGAGTTCAATGATGTCTTGGAGGGCTTGGGTGTCGATGCTGGTTGTGTCCTCCTCATCATCAGTGAAGAGTGGCTGGAACTGCTCTGCAGGAGGTGTTGACGGTGCCCTGCTATGTGAAGGGGAGATGCTGTGTTACAATGTGTCCACATGTATGTAGCCGCATGGTACATGTTCACATTCAGACAGCATGGCAATGTACATTGTGACAGTCTGTAGATCAGGGCCATGATCCAGAGTCATTGTGGGTGTGCACTGTGTTCTGCTTGATTGTCCATGTGTGCCATTGTGGCCATCTCCCCCCGCCCCCCCAGTACCTGGTGGTTACTCACCCTGTTGCTGTTGTGTTGTGTCATGTCGAGCAGTGTCCGGTGCCCCGACTCCTGCCACGGTCTCCACACTGATGACTGTCGACACCAGCTCCTCCATGTCATCCAGCTCCAGCTGTGGCGCTGGGCTCCCACCTCCAGTCTGCATTTCTGCCTTCTGGTTGCCTGCGAGTTTCTCCTTGGTTTTGCGCTTGATGTCAATCCATCGCCTCTTGACCTCATCCATTGACCTCTTGTGCTCTCCGACGGCATTCACCTTGTCCATGATGGACCGCCATATTCCATTTTTGGTGCCCAATGACACATTGGAGGTGACGAACAGTTGTTGATGGTGTTCTATCACCTCCGTAACCAGAATCCTATTCTCCTGTGGACTGAACTTCGTCTTCCTCTTCTTCTTGTCCTTGCCCTTCCCTGTCCCCGAGGTCCCAGGCTGGTTGACCGGGGTGCTTGTGGGGTTCCGCTCGTGCTCTGCGCCTGCTCCGGCTGCCTCCATGGTGCTTCGGTGTTGGTCATTTTGTGTTTGTGTGTTTTTTCTACTTTTGTAGTGATTTTCCCGCCTGCTGTGTGTGTATAGCAGGCCTGGCGCTGCTTATCGCTGATTTCCTCACCGCGGTTTGGCCCATCGCATGTTTTTTTGCGTGGGGGTTTGGGTTTTTATCGCGGTTGTTGTATCGCGGACATTGTCCGCGTTTTCGGGAGACTATCGCATGGTACCGCCGTGTTGTGAATTCCACGTTAACACGGGGTTATTTTCCCGCGATGGACTGCGATGTGTAAAGTTGCGTTAACATTTTTTGGAGTTGTTTAGCGCACGTACTTGTGAATATCCCCCGGAGACAGATAAATGGACATCTTTACCTGCTATGGAATGCATTAGGGGTTGATAGAGGTAGACATATAGGAGTGGGAGGTAAGCGAGTGTGCATGGAAAAGAATAAGGTACAGGAGCTAAGCCTCCTAATTTTAGGGAAGGACTAATCAAAGATATTTGTTGCTGTGTGAGACCATGAGTGGGCTTTTGGAATATTCTAATTTACTCATGATAAGTGATTAACATATCAGTTAATGGCTGACATATCATTTTGAAATTTGAGATAAAGGCACATTTTTGTGATATCAATGAGCGAAGTATTGGCTGTTGTGGCTGTATTTTAATTGTAACTGTAAATACTTTAATATGCATCTATTGTATTTCACGTTTTCTGGTACTAGGTGGGATGATTGACCTCGAGAGACCGTTGTGGTAGATCACTGTTGAGGTGCAACATATTCAGCATCCATATCCATGGAGAGGAAAATGAAAGCAAATATCATACCAATCTCCTGTATTGGGACAGAGACCACTGTCCCAGGTCATTGTGTCATTGTGTGGGCCATCTTATGCAGATTCCTCATTGACTGAATAAATGCAGCATTATCTGAGCTGCCCAGCTATTTAGAATGACTACACAGGCACAGTCAGAATTGTCTACACGAATAAGCAGCTTCAAATTGGTCAAATTGGATTCCAGAACTGCTGAACCCGCCTCCTAGTTCTTCCAAGTTATAAGTGTTCTGATGGGCTGCTGAGGCGCTAGCAAGACTATCTGGAGCAGCCTCTCCAGAGATGCAAGTAGCATGAACATATGCAGTTTTGATGCAGGAAAGGTTTTTAATGCATCAGAAACAAAAATCTGATGCACGTTCTGCAACAGCATAAGAAAGGATTCAGCTAATTGCAATTGTCAGCAGAATATTTCCCCCTGGAAAAATTACGTATCAAAGTGGGAATGTGCTGGATCTACATTAAGGATTAATTGTTAGTGCATGCAGTGTGTTGCTTTAACACCTTAAGGCCAATGTCTAAAAATTCTTTATGACACATTAGGTTGTAATTAAAGTGGATCTGTGTATTAAGCAGTGACACACACACCTTGTTCTAACGTATTGGTATTATTTCCTGCATTTCCAACGTTGTAGTATTGTAATTTTTCTGCATTTCCAAGGTGTTTCTATACCACAATGCAACAATCAATTGTCCCGCCTCCTGCTTTTATACCAAATCCATCATCATCTGAAACGGATTGGGAACAGTGGAAAGAGGGGTTCGAAGCTTATCTGGATGCTCCTGAAGGTGATCCTTTCACACATACAAAGAAGTATGCTATATTAAATCACTGTTTAGGTACTGAAGGGCGCACAATTCTAAAACATATTCCCTAGAGAAGTGATATTAGTGGTGGACGGTGAAGGAGAGGAGCAGAAGAAAGATATGCTTCTGCCATCAAATCTTTGGATGAACATTTCAAAGCATGTAAGAATGTCACGGTGGAAAGACACAAGTTTTACAAGAGGGTACAGGCTACAGGATACTGTTGAATCAGCATCGAGTTATGTAGGTGGTTTGAGAATTTTAGCTGAGTCTTGTGAGTACAAGACTTTGAGGAAGAGATGATCAGAGACCAGTTAGTAGAAAAGACTAACAACAAAAAGGTACAAGAAGCTTTATTGTCCAAACCTTGTTTAACTTTACAGAAAGTGATAGAAATTGTGACTAGGTTAGAGAGTACAACGTCATACATGGAACGGATGTCTGTATCGGGATGTGAAGTTACAGTCTCAGCCGCATGGTGTGTTGGCCGTCAAAAGCAAATGTAAAAAGGGCAAAAATAAGGATGAACTGGAGAAACCAAACAAAAGTGAAAAGGTTGATAAGAATTTGACGGTCAATCGATTTGAATGCTCCATGTGTGGGAGTACATATGACCTGGCTAATGCAAAAGTCTGTCCAGCATTAGATAAGTTGTTTGCCAAATGTATGAAAGGATGACATTTTGCAAGGGTGTGCAAGTCATCTCGCAGAATGCCTTTAGCAAGGTACATAGAATTGGACCTGACAAGTCTTATGAGCGGGAGATGTCATCTAGTGAGGAAGACAAAGTATTCACCATTACAAATTCTAAGTTAAACCAGCAGAAGGAGGATGTAAGGGGTGTAACATCAGAAGGAGGGAAAGACCGTTTTGCTGACTGTATATGAATCTGTCAAGGTGATGCCAGACTCAGGGACTCCGTTTTCACTAATAAGTGAAAGGAAGTGGAAGGAACTATTCTGAGAACGAGAAATTCAATTAAGAAGCTCTAGCATTTGTCCAGTGGGTTACGGAAGTAAACCCATTGAGGTGTTGGGAGAGTTTGACGCAGAATTAAGTTTCAGGGATAACAAGTCACAAGGGATTGTGTACGTGGCAAGGGATGATGAATGTCTGTTAGGAAGGCGTGACCAAGGAAATTTGGGCATCTTATTGGACCCTAACAATCCAGACAAGTCATACTTAAGAAGGATTATCTGCAAGTCTTAGCAGTAAAGAAAAGTGTATGGGAAAAATCATATCCTGAGGTATTTAATGAAGGGTAAGTCCTATTTAAGGGGTTCATGCACAAGATAAGAGTTATTGAGGGAGCACAACTGGTGCTTCATAAGGTCCGTAGCGTGCTTCTGATTTTGCGAGTGGAATTAAAAATAGAGCTTGACAAATTATGTAAGAATGATGTAATAGAACCCATTGAATCTTCTGACTGGGTTGTACCAGTTGTATTGGTCCGTAAGGTGTGTTGACTAGCAAGATCTTAATGATCGGTTATGGGTGGATCAGTGCCCTTTACCGAACATCACTAAAATGTTATCTACACTCAAGGGTGGTAAAGTGTTTAGTTTATTGGATTTTGACATCTGCATATGATCAAATAAATTTGCACCAGGAGTCGATTCACTATATTGCATTTATTACTCCAGAAGGATTATTTCAATATAAACACTTGCCCTTTGGGTTAGCTTCAGGGTCTGCTGTATTTCAGAGAACAGTGGAGAATTTATTCAAAGGCTTGGATGGTGTAGAAACTTTCCAGGATGACGTGCTATTTTATGGAGAGAATCAAAAACAGCATGACAAGAGGTTACATCAAGTGTTAACTATATTAGTCCTGAAAAGTGTAACAAGAACACCTCCCAGTTTAGTGAAGGCCATTAAAAGTTTTTCTCCTTTTTCTCACCCAGAAAGTAAGGATCAGTTGAGATTGATCATGGTTTTGATTGAGTTTTATACATGGTTTGTTCCTAATTGTGCAGATAAGACGTTCAATATGAGTTCAGTCAAATTAAGATGGAAATTGCTCAGGCTATTCTGATCAAGCCTTTTGATACCGGGCATAAAACAGTAATTATGACTGATGCCAGTCAAAAAGAATTAGGAGCAGTTCTTATGCAGCGGAACAATGGTATGGTTGAGGTGGTTGCGTTTGGTTCTCGGAGTTTGAGGGGAGCGGAAGACACCCATTCAGTAATAGAATGGGAAGCGCTGGCCTGTTGGTGGGGCATAGTCCATTTTAAACCATTTTTGTGGGGTAGGCGTTTCATTGTGCGGGTTGATCACAAACCTTGGTGCAATTGTTTACCAGCAAGGGGGGTGAACGGGCTACACGTAGGATTGCCAAATGGAGATGAAGGCATCAAGAGCACAATTTTAAGGTTGAGTATGTTCCAGGAAAAAAAAACTTGTTGGCGGATTGTTTATCTAGATTACCCAATAGCGAGAGCGATGAAGTAAATGAAGAATTTAAGGAGGACGATACTGAATTGGTATGTGCTGTAGAGTGCCATTCTGAAGGTGCCATTTCAGACCAAGAGTGGGTGGATACATGTGAATCAGATCAGGAAATCATGGAAGTCATGAAGGGGATACATTACAGATGGTAAGTATGGAGTCCCAGGTAAGGCTTAGGAATAAAATACAAACATGTATTTGAGGAGTTGTCAATGATCAATGGTCTTTTATTCTATTCCCATCTGCTGGCAGTGCCTGAAGGCATGAGAAATAAGGTACTTACCCTGGCCCACGAGGGGCACATTGGCATGCGAGCCATGAAGAGAAGTACAAGAGAACATTTCTGGTGGACAGGATTAGACAGAGATGTGGAGCATTTTGTGAGGTACTGTATGAATTGCGCTATCAGTGATAATTCACAGGTGACTGATCAGAGTCCAGTGGAGGCAATCAAGGTACCAAAAGAAACATGGAGCAAATTAGCCATTGCTGTTATTGGTCCAACAGTGTTATCTGAAGGAATTCTTGAATATAGTATAGTTGTAATTGATTTTTACAGCCGTTGGCCAGAAGTTAAGCTTGTGAAGGCTCCAAATACCATGCGTGTAATTGCATTTTTGGAATCAGTGTTTGCCAAAGAAGGGATTCTTGATGAAGATCTGACAAATAATGGGTGTCAATTTACATCTGAGGAATTTTTAAAGTTCATGGGCATCAAACTTACAAAAATGTCCCTATATCACCCAAGGAGTAATGGTCTCGTTGAGAGATTCAATAGAGTTATTAAGCAGAATGGAGAATGTGCAACTAGCTAAGGTCATGGGTTGAATTGTGAATTGGAATTGAGAAAGTTGTTGTGGGCGGTACGCACCCGAGCAAATGCAGACACCGAAGTTTCACTCTTCATATTGCTGAGAGGTCGAGTACCAGCATCAAAGATGTTGAGTGAATGGATGGGACAATTTGATATACCTAGTGGTAAAATAGATGATGTAAAGAAGAAAAGGGTAAAAGCTCAGAATAAATATGTTCAAGTACAGCAGAAGTATGGAGTTAGAAAGTTGAAAATAATAGTTGGTGACTATGTGAGAGTGAAGTGTTCAAGAATAATTCCCAGGGGTGAATTGAAATTTTCTGAACCTAAAAAATTGGTGGAAATGCAGAAGAGTGCAGTGAAGTTGGAGGATGGCAAGTGGTGGAACAAGGATAGAATAGCTGTTTCTTGTTGTCAGAGGGGTGATGAGAAGCAAGAGAGTGTGAAGGGTCCGCATGATGTGAGGGCGGAGAAGTTAAAGCACCTCATCAAGGGTAACTAGATTGCCCAGTAAGTTGTGTGTTTATGATTTTAAATAGTATTATGTGCTTTTTACAACGTGCATGCACTGAGCCTTTATGGAATTCATTTATGCAAGTTAATTATTAAGCTCATAATTGTGTTTTACATTTAATATTTAATGATTACAGGTTCAGATATTATGAAGTTATGAATGTAATGACACAGTTGTTAGTATATCAAGTTGTTTTTTGCTTACCCTTTTTTGTAGACTTTATTGTGTTTGTTGTAAAGGAGGAAGATTTGTTGGGATGCAAAGTAAGTATGCCATGCAGTTTCTTTGAGTGTGCTCATAGAGTGTATGGGAATGAGGGTTTTAAAGGGAAGGGACATGGGAATGTCAGTTGGCTGGTGGTGGAAGTGGGATAGGAACCGACCCTTGTCCTGCTGCTGTTAATGAATAAACTTAAATCAACATACCTGATGTCTGGCATCTTAATAGAATTCATGGACTACACAACTCCTTGATCATTGACAATTGAGTATACTGGTATAGGTGCAATGAATCAGAATTTTGTCCAAATATATCTTTTTGATCGTCCACATACAAGATATTTCTTTTCTTTCATACATTGAAAGTATGTGAGCGATATATACTTTGGTGGGGTGACAAGTTCGATACTATCAATTTTTATAAATATTGAGACAGTGCATTATGGGGGATATTCTCAAAAACGTGCGATAATCATCGCCAAAAAAGCCTAACGCACGTTTCCATATCGCCGTCTATCGCGGGAAAATAACTCTGTGTTAACGTCGTATTCCCAACACGGCGGTAACATGCGATAGCCTCCCGATAACGCGTAAAACGTCCCGAATAACATCGCCAGGATGGCGATAAAAATCCAAACCTGAATGCGGCAAAAGTCGCGATGTGCCCAACCGCAATACCAAACCAGCGCTAAGCTGCGCCAGCCTGCAAGTCCCACAGGCTGCCAAAATCACCATAAAAGCGGCAACCAAAAACACAAACAAGACCCAAACAACTGCGAAGCACCATGGAGGTAGCCGGAGCAAGAACAGAGTACAACCAGAACCCCCACAAGCCCCACGGAGGACCAGCCTGGGACCATCATTGGGGAGACGGTGGCAGGAGTCGGGGGACCGGACACTGCACAACATGACCTGACCCAACAGCAACAGGGTGAGTAACGACCAGGGACTGGGGGACGGTGGGATGGGCATAATGGCACACATGCACAAGTAAGTATAGCACATCTGCGGACAAACCATGCCCAAGAGTCACAACTCCGACCAAGGGCCCAATTTACCCAAGTCTGCAACAGCTCAGCACTGCACAAGCACAGAAGTGAAAGGCACACCGCCTGAAAGGGATAAGGGCCAGCAAAATCAGACCCGAAGGGGCAAATCACCCACAATGCAGCACACACACAAGATGCAGAGCACCCCAACATTGACAACAATGTGGTACAAACTGCAACACTTTCACAACAGAACAGAGGACACAACTGCTGCCGCCTGTGTTTAGAAAAGGCCATTCGCATTTGGCATAGCAGGAAACTGTGAGATGACAATGTACAACTACAACCTCACATCCCTGATGGTGTAGAAATGCCAAGTGTCCCGCTTCAAATATGCGTCTCCTCATACACAGTCTCAATGTACATTGCCATGCAGTCTGACAGTAAACTTGCACAATGCGTGAACATACATGTGAACACAATGTCAATCTGCATTTCCCTTCACATTGCAAAGGGAGACTCAACACCTCCTACAGAGCAGACCCAACAACACAGCACTGATGATGAAGAGGACCTCCCCAACATCTACACCGACGCACTCCAACAGCTCAGGGACAGCTCCGGCACACCACCTCCACGAGCAGGGCAGCTCAGCTGCATCCATGAGACCCCACCCCCTTCACAGGCCACACAGCAGGAAGCACCCACCACCACGGCTGTCTCCCAGGACCTCCACGACCAACATATGGCCTCCCAACGTCATGTGTTAGGGTGCCAGGAGGAGATGTCTGACCAGCTGCGGGTGGGGTTCGACCTCATGGCAGCCAAACTGGATGCCATACGTTGGTGTCTAAGTCCCATCAGGGACCACTCACAGTCCCTAACGGACACCCACTGTCCGCTCCTTGCTCCACAACAAGCCATGGCTGACATCGCTGGAGTCATGACTCTGAGACAAGAACAACTGTCCAGTCAGAGTGGCTCCAGCGATGTCATCCGTGAGTTGGGACACATAAGGAGAATGATGGAGAGCTTGGAGCGGATGCAGGCGGAAAGAATGTGTGACATGGCTGCACACCAGCGAGATGTAGCTGTGATCTTCCATGCCCTGCAGATCCTCGTCATGGCATTGCCACCACAAGGCCTGGCGCGGATGGATGCTGGTGCCACTACTACATCCACATCTCCTCCCCTGAAGTGTCAGTGCCACACAGTGCGGCAGATTTCCCACCTCCGTCCCCTGAAGTGTCAGTGCCACACAGTGATGCAGACAGAACACCACCACCCGCATGTGAGGCACCTGACACATCAGAGGATGAAGATTATGATGAATCTGGCTTTGTGGCTTGAATCAAGTGTTAGCATTCATCTCCGCCATATGGCCGTGTTCAGCTTGGTTCTGCCCTCTGCATCATGCCCTGGAATAACACCTCCCACTGTCCTCCCCCATACACCGAGCGACACTCACCTTGGACCTCGACATGGACTGCCATATGCGGTGTGGTTACTAATGACACAGCAATCACACTGCGGACTGTAGTCTTCCACTCCCTATGAACTTGTCAATCCCTAAAGGACTCTGGCTGGCCCTCCACGGGGCAAGAATGTAAAGTGGGGTTTGCATGGCCCTGTACTGGCCCAGCTTCAACACTCCACTGAATGTGAATAAAATATCCCAATTCACACTGAAGTGTCATGGCCATGACCATTTAAGAATGAAAGTATGGATGAATGTAGGGACAGTGGTTCCACAAAAGAGGCACTCCCTGGGTAATGCTATCAATGCGCATATATGGCTGTGACCCAGATAGGCATTGAGACACACATTGTCATTCAAATCAACACTCATCACAGTTGAATACAAGTGAAGCTGCGTAGACATCATTAGCATATGCGTGTCAGTATGGGCAAGAGAAGTGCCACAACATGCAGACCAATGCAGCAGTATGTCAGAATGAGGAACCTTGCCAAGCGTCGCTGTCCACTCCAGGGGAGTGCCTCACCTTTCACAGGTGTGTGTTAACACGCGTTGTTGTCCGCTCATGTTTCCGGAGTCCAGGCGAGTGCAGCCATGTCCACTGTTGTCGTGGGATATGTGACCAGATCTCCAAGATGCAACAAGGTGTTGGGACATGTGCAATGTGTTCCAATCAGTTGTGGCTGCAGGTACGTAGTTACTCGTCCATGAAAGCCATTGCAGCTTCGTAGGCTAACATTTCCAACATGAGGTCGGTGTCGACTTCATCAAACAGGATGGTGAGGTGATCCATTAGCAGGTCCGGACAGATGTTTTGCGTCCACCCCTTTTCACCAATTAGCACTACAGCCCAATATGGGAGCAGTTCAATGTGGTCACTGCACACGAGGATTTGTGCAATCTCCCAGGTCCAGCTGCCAGCATGTATGCCAAGTATCAAGGCATCCCATAAACGGGTATCACGGTGACACTCCTGGTCGTGGGCCAATAGGGAGCGCACACACATGTCAAAATCCAGCTCAGCTACCGTCCTGTTGGATAGGCAGACATCCATGGACCACTCGAACATGCACGATCGACAATGCAACACAGGCTGAACGCAGGTGACGTTGGCAAGGCAGAAGCTTAGCCGGTAACTGATCCGCAGCAGTGCCAAGGGCAGTGCCCCCAGTGAATGCAGCATTCGTGCACGGTACAGTTCCACGTGACAGGGGTTGTGCATGTGTCCGGGATGTTCGGCCATTGCGAAAGTGGCTCTTGTGGAAGCTGCACTGTTCTGACCTGCGCCAATTCTGTGGATGAAATGCCACATCTCGTATCAATGAGTTGTTATAGTGTGCACCGGTTGTACGCCTGGGATGTTTTGGGAGTAAGTGTGAAGGCCATTCCATGCAAGATAACTTTGAGCAAGGACTTTTATGTGTGGGGTGTGTATACGTTGGTCTTTCGTCTGGCTCTGTGTAGTGTGGGATTCGTCATCAGCTGCTATGGTATCTGTCAGGGGGTGCCGGGCACATGCAATTCAGAGGTCGGAGGTGCAGATGTGCTTCTGCCTGAAAGTTCAGACAAAGGAGCTTTCATCCCTAGTGTAAGTTTGTAATCTGCTTGCATTCATGGGATGTGAAGTGGCTTGTTAGGGGTGGGGTGGGAT
The DNA here is from genome assembly GCA_963921515.1 of Calotriton arnoldi. Lineage (NCBI taxonomy): Eukaryota > Metazoa > Chordata > Amphibia > Caudata > Salamandridae > Calotriton > Calotriton arnoldi. Next base: position 2,625,730 of record CAWUFW010001708.1, read on the forward strand.
GAGTGGGACTTTGTGATTCATTATTGTTAGACCTGGCGTCCTTGGCGTGGGTCTCCCTTCCATTTTTTCGTGATGCCTCCACTGTTGCCGATATGTTTTTGCTGGACTAGATGCTCATGGGCACTTTGCCGCTGCTAATCAGTGCCAAAGTGCAAGTGCTCCCTATCGTAAATTGATGTATGTATTAGTGACTCCATGATTGGATGATTGGTTTACTTGTCAGTCCCTAGTACCGTGCACTGAGTGTGCCCAGGGCTTGTAAATCCAATGCTGCTGGTGGGCTTGCAGCACTGGTTGTGCCACCCACAGAAGCAGCTTGTAAAGTGTGTCTCAGGCCTGCCATTGCAGAGCCTGTGTGCAGCCTAGGGCTGCCATGTCGACTTGGTATGTGCACCCACTTACCAGTCCCTAAACCTTCCCTTTACTGCATGTTGGTCACCCCTAAAGTAGGCCCTAGGGCAGGATGCATTGTAAGTATAAGGTGGGACATGCCCTGGTGTGTGTGGCATGTCCTAATAGGGAATTACAGCCAGTTTCGTTTTTCACTATTGAAAGGCTACCTGCTCCCCATAGGCCAGAATGGGCGGTTTTGATTTTTACACCTTATAATCCTAACTGACCCGGGGAACATGGTAGAAAAACGAATTTAGTATGCCTGAACTCAGGATGATAAAATACATCTTTTAGTGAAGTTGGTTTTAACATTCTGTGTTTGAAAATACCACTTTTAGAAAGTGGGTATTTTCTTGCCTAAACTATCTAGCCTGCCTCTGCCAGCTTGTGTATTGTGTGTCTGGTTTTTGCGTGACCGGGGCTGAGGGTGGCTACAGGAGACAGGGTGAGTCAGCACAGGGCTGAATAGAGAGATCTGCATCCCTAGTGGAGGGAGGAGTTGCACCTGGGTCTGAATAGGGCTGTGCCTGCCTTCCACAATGCTGGCTCCATCCCCTGCCGGGCGTCTGAGTACCCTGCCCCACATTCTGAAAGGAAAGAAGGAGTCATGTACACAGAGTGCTCCAAAGCTGCACAGAACTGGTTTAAGCTAGGCAAAGGCCTCTCTGCCTCCAGAGAACAAAGAGAATCAGGGTATAAGAGGGGCACCCAGACCCCAAGAAAATTAGATCACTTTTGGGAACAAGAAGAAACCTTTGCTGAGGAGCGGAACCAAGAAGAAACTGAGGAGAGACTATCCCTAAGCCTGAAGTGCTGCTTGGGGGATTGGCCTGCAGTGGTTTGCCTGACTGCCACAGAAAGGAGAAAGGAACTTTTGCTTTACTGTGACTTTCATCAACTTGTGAAGGATCACCAAGGGCTTGGAAGAGAGCTTGCCCCCTGATCGAAGTCCCAGGACCATTGGACTTCACCCCTTTGTGAATTGCTGCTGGAAACTCTGTTTCAGTGGCTACAGAGGTAGGGAGCTGTGACCGACTCTCACGACCGACTCGGTGTCCTGTAAGCACCGCATCGAAGCACCGTCTCGCCCTGCACCGCACGGCCCTGGTCTCACCGACTCCGTCAACGAGCCGCTGCCTGCACCGCATCGAGGGACAACGTGTCCTGCAACGCTCGCTACGCCAAATCGAACTGGTCCAACCGACACGGTCACTGCTGCTGAGTTCGAGTCTGGTGACCGCACCGGAGTTGGGCACCGCTCGCACGCTTTGCGACGCACCGCCCGACTCGCACAGCTGTCCGGACTGATCGACGCCAGCTCCCGAATCCGGCTCCATCGCTGCACCGCAGCCTGCTAGCACCGCATCGAAGCACCGTCTCGCCCTGCAACGCACGGCCTTGGTCTCACCGACTCCGTCAACGAGCCGTTGCCTGCACCGCATCGAGGGACAACGCGTCCTGCAACGCTTCCATCTTGCATCGCGACCACGACGTACAGCCATCCGGCTCGCACGCCCGTGCCTGCCGCTTCAAGTAAAAGGTACTGTGACCGAGTCTGTCTACGCTGTGTTGGCCCGTCTCGACGCGGTCAGCTGGATTTGTTAGACTCTGTTTGTTCTTGACATCGCCGTAGCCGGAGGAGGCTACCGACTCGCACAGAACCTTGAATTAAGCCTGTTTGATCAGAACTAAGCACTCTTGACAGTATTGTGGATTATTTTTGTCGTGTATGGTCTTGTGATAAATCTATATAAAGTATACCTATTTTTATAAATATATAACCTGTGTGGTGTCCATTTGTAGTGTTGTCACTTGATTACTGTATGTGTTCACAAATGCTTTACACACTGCCTCTGGAACTAAGCCTGTCTGCTCGTGCCAAGCTACCAAGAGGGTGAGCAGGGGTTATTTCCGGAGTGTACCTACTTTCCTGACTAGACTCAAGGGTCCCTATTTGGACAAAGGTACCTACCTCTGCCAACTAGAGACCCCCAAATCTAACATTGGTGGTCAGCGGTGAGGATTCTGGACTTGCATTTGTGACTCATGTACAGTGATTGGTGAACACTACTTAGTGAGTGCAGACCAAAACGCAACCACATACTTTTATAGCATTTTTTCTGGGATTTCCTATTTTTGCAACTGCCAAGTTTAATCACTATGGAGAAACCAGCATCAGTAGCCTCTGTTGAGTGTGATTTCGAAGAAGAGAAGCTAGAATGCTACACCCTCAAGCAGCTGAAGCAATTCTGCAAAAAGTTTAAAGTGTCCATGACCGGGCTCTCCAGGAAGGAGGACCTCCAAAAGGCGCTGAGGGCCTGGGTCGAATCAAGGAGTGCCCCAGTGGAGGGGGCTGAGAATGCAGAAAGGCAGCTGGAGGGGCTATTGGGTCTAGGGGCTGGAAGACCACCTTCCCCAGTAGGTAGCAGTGTTTCTGCCAGAGGACTGTCTCCAGAGGAGTTGGAGGACAGGAAAGAGAGTAGGATGCACTGAAATGGAGCTGACCAAGCTCAAGCTGAATGGGTAGTTAGAATTCGAAATGCAAACTAGGAAATTAGCCCTAGAGGAAAAGAAAATGCAGTTTGAACATGAGAAAGTTTTGAGGGAGTTGGAATTGAAGGCCAAAAGCTTAGAGATTACTCCTCTGGTGGCAGTGTACCGCCTGTGCCTGTTGAAGCTAGGGTGTATATTCCCAAAGATGTGGTGTAGGAGTTTTTAAAAATGATGACATTGGGCAGTGGTTCAAAGCCTATGAGGTAGCCATGTCTTCCCACCGGGTCCCTGAGAAGGATTGGGGAGCGGGGTTGTGGGGACGGTTCCTCAGTGAGGGGCGGGATACCTTGTTGGATTTGCCCTCTGAAGTCTATAATTCATACAGCCACATGAAGGATGCCTTAATGACTAGGTATGGTTTGACCCCTGAGCTTTATAGGCAAAGGTTCAGGAACTGTAGTAAGATTGAAAGCAGTACCTGGGTTGAATATGTGATCTTCTTTTGCAGAGCCTTGGATGGTTGGGTAAAGGGTAGCAAAGCGACTGATTTTCAGGCGCTCTTTGATTTGATTTCATGGGAGCACTTGTCCAGTACTTGCTTTCCTGAGCTACGCCAGCACCTGATTGATAGTAAGCTGACTAACCCTAGGCAGCTTGCTGAGGAGGCGGACCGCTGGGTGAGTACCCGGGTCCACAAGGGTCACGTGGGAGACTCCGCCAAGGGTGGGCAGGGTCCCCAGCAGAAGAGTGGGGGGACAAGGGTAAACAGAGGGAGTTCCAGAAAGGGCCCCTAAGTAGACCCCAAGGGAACCAAGGGAAAGGTTCCCAGCCTCCCCTGAGAAGAAGCCAGTGGCCCTGACAGGCCCCCTGTTCACCAGGGGCCACTGGTATGTTACAAGTGTGGCGCCCCTGGCCACAAGGCAAATGATCCTCGTTGCCCTTTGCATGGAAAACCAGCACCCACTGGTGCAGTCCCCCGGCAGTTGGCTAGTGTAGCCCTGGGGGAGGAGTTGGGTGCCCAAGGTGGGAAGATCCACAGTGTTTTCCCTTGTCTCATTAGGAGACTCTGAGATGGTCCCTAGGACCCCGCTGCCTGAGAACACTAAGAAATACAGGCAGTGGGTGACCATCAATGGCCATAGGGTGGAGGCTCTGAGAGACACAGGAGCCAGTGTGACAGCTGTCAAGTGTCACCTGGTGTCTAAGGAGCAGGTTGTCCCTGATGCATTCTATCCGGTTGTTGCCGCTGACAACACAGAGAGTCACTGCAAGGTGGCTCAGGTTCCCTTTGAGTGGGGGGTCTCGGGTACTCTTCAAGTAGCTGTGAGGCCAGCCATGCCTGTTGACTGTTTGTTAGGGAACGATTTGGAGAGCTCACCTTGGGCTAAGTTGGAGCGGAGTGCGCATTTAGAAATGTTGGGCTTGCCTGATTGGGCATGTGTGACCACCCGGTCAATGGCAGCTAAAGGTGTTCAAGAGGACCTGGAGCCTGAGAGGGAAGCCCAGGTGCCTGCCGGAGAGAGAGGAGGCAGGGGGCGCGGGAAACCGGCCCCCGAAGTTCCCACGGTCCAGGAGGAGGCAGACCCTGAGGGGGATGCCCTGGAGCCTACAGGGGAACAGGTAGCTGAACTGGGGGACCTACCTGAGCTGACCCATTGGCAGCAAGAAGGAGGACCCCCCAGGGAAGAGTTCTGCGAGGAGCAGAACACATGCCCCTCTCTCGTGGGTCTGAGGCAACAGGCCACAGACCAGGCAGCAGGTGATCAGTCTGGATCACATTGGATTTACTGGGAGAATGGTCTCCTGTATTCAGAGCCTAAGGTTGCTGAGCCTGGGTCAGCCCGTGTGCTGGTGGTACCCCAGCGCTTCAGAGCCTTCCTACTGGGGTTGGCTCATGAGGTACCGTTAGCAGGACATCTGGGGCAGGACAAGACCTTTGACAGGCTTGTTACCCATTTCTATTGGCCCCAGATGCGCAGGAGTGCCGCCACTCACTGCAGGACATGCCAGACTTGCCAGGCAAGTGGAAAGAGTGCGAGGAAGCACAAGGCTCCTCTCCAGCCATTCCCTGTGGTCAGCACCCCCTTTGAACGGGTGGGTTTTGACATTGTGGGGCCACTGGACCCCAAGACAGCCATGGGCAACAGGTTTATCCTGGTCTTGGTGGACCATGCCACCCGGTACCCTGAAGCCATCCCTCTGAGGACAGTGATGGCCCCCGTGGTGGGACGGGCACTGATGGGAATTTTCTCACGTGTGGGATTCCCTCAAGAGGTGGTGTCTGACAGAGGTACCAACTTCGTGTCCAAGTACATGAAGTCCCTATGGCAGGAGTGCGGTGTAACTTACAAGTTCACCACTCCTTACCACCCTCAAGGAAATGGGCTGGTTGAGAAATTCAACCGGACCCTCAAGGGCATGATTATGGGTCTGGAAGAACCCATGAGGCGTAAATGGGACGTCCTCTTACCATGCCTGTTGTTTGCATACCGGGAGGTGCCACAGAAGTCTCTAGGGTTCAGTCCCTTTGAGCTCCTCTATGGACACCCGGTGCGAGGACCTCTGAGTTTGGTCAAGGAAGGCTGGGAGAAATCTCCCAGGAAACCTCCCCAGGATGTATACAGTTACATGCTGGCCTTCAGGAACCAGACTAAGCGTTTCAGAGAACTTGCTGAGGCAAATCTGGAAGCCAGCCAGGAGGAGATGAAGCGGTGAGTACGACCAGAATGCCACTCTGGTAGAGCTTCAGCCTGGTCAGAAAGTGTGGGTCATGGCCCCTGTGGAGCCTTGTGCGCTCCAGGACAGGTGGACCGGCCCTTTTACGGTGGTGGAGCGCAAGAGTCCAGTTACCTATTTGGTGGACTTGCAGTCTCCCAGGAACCCCTTGCGGGTCCTGCATGTGAACCGCCTGAAGCCCCACTTGGAGAGGTCCCAAGTGGGCATGCTCTTAGCTACCGATGATGGGATGGAGGAGGGAGACCGAGCCTCTTCCTGACCTCCTGTCAGCCCGAGAGCAAGATGGATCAGTGGAGGGAGTAAACCTCTCTACCTCCCTGACACCTGAGCAGCAGGGTGACTGTCGCCAACTGTTGGGGCAGTTTCCTGACCTGTTCTCCCTGATTCCCAGTGTCACTCATTGGTGAGTCCATGATGTGGACACTGGGGACAGTCTTCCTGTGAAGCACAAGGCTTACAGGGTGACTGACAGGGTAAGAGCTTGCATCAAGGAGGAGGTCTCCAAGATGTTTGCGCTAGGGGTGATTGAGTCCTCTAACAGCCCTTGGGCCAGCCCAGTGGTCTTGGTTCCAAAGGCTGCCGCGCCTGGTGCCACACCAGAACTCCGGTTCTGTGTGGACTACAGGGGACTCAATTCCATCACCAGGACTTACGCACACCCCATCCCCAGAGCTGATGAGCTCATAGATCGGTTAGGGGCTGCGCGGTACCTCAGCACGTTTGACTTAACGTCTGGGTACTGGCAGATCGCCTTGACTGATGGGGCAAAAGAGAGGTCAGCATTCTCCACACCAGATGGGCACTACCAGTTCCGGGTGATGCCCTTTGGGATGAAGAATGCCCCTGCCACCTTTCAGAGGTTGGTCAACCAGGTGTTGGTTGGACTGGAGGATTTCAGTGCCGCCTACCTGGATGACATCGCAGTGTTCAGTGCCAGTTGGGAAGAACATCTGCGCCACCTCTGGGAAGTGTTCATGGCGCTGCGGAGGGCAGGCCTCACAATCAAGGCGAGTAAATGCCAGATCGGGCAGGGTTCCGTGGTGTACTTGGGACACCAGGTTGGGAGCGGCCAGGTGGCGCCCCTTCAACCGAAAATTGATACCATTCTGGCTTGGGAGCCCCCCAAGACCCAGACAGAGGTGAGAGCCTTCCTAGGACTCACTGGGTATTACCGGAGATTCGTCAAGGGGTATGGCAGCATTGTTTCCCCCTAGACAGAGCTGACTTCCAAGAAGCAGCCCAGGAAAGTGATCTGGACTGACGCCTGTCAAAAAGCTTTTGACACCTTGAAGACTGCCATGTGCACGGCGCTTGTGCTCCAGGCACCCAACTTCTCCAATGAGTTCATTGTTCAGACGGACGCTTCAGAGCATGGTGTAGGGGCTGTTCTATCACAGATCAATGAGGAGGGCCTAGACCAACCTGTAGCCTTCCTCAGTAGGAGGTTACGTCCCGGGAACAGAGATGGAGTGCTATTGAGCGTGAGGCATTTGCTGTGGTCTGGGCACTGAAGAAGCTGAGACCATACCTGTTTGGGACTCACTTCCGGGTTCAGACAGACCACAGGCCCCTCAGATGGTTGATGCAGATGAGGGGTGAGAATCCAAAGCTGTTGAGGTGGTCCATTTCCCTACAGGGGATGGAATTTACGGGGGAACACCTCCCTGGTACAGAACACGCCAATGCTGATGGTCTGTCCAGATTTTTCCGCCTTAGTGATGAGAACTCCCTAGGGGTAGGATAGTTCTCCCCACATTTCAGCTGGAGGGGACACGTGTTAGACCTGGCGTCCTTGGCGTGGGTCTCCTTCCATTTTTTCGTAATGCCTCCACTGTTGCCGATATGTTTTTGCTGGACTAGATGCTCATGGGCACTTTGCCGCTGCTAATCAGTGCCAAAGTGCAAGTGCTCCCTATCGTAAATTGATGTATGTATTAGTGACTCCATGATTGGATGATTGGTTTACTTGTCAGTCCCTAGTACCGTGCACTGAGTGTGCCCAGGGGCTTGTAAATCCAATGCTGCTGGTGGGCTTGCAGCACTGGTTGTGCCACCCACAGAAGCAGCTTGTAAAGTGTGTCTCAGGCCTGCCATTGCAGAGCCTGTGTGCAGCCTAGGGCTGCCATGTCGACCTGGTGAATACACCCACTTACCAGTCCCTAAACCTTCCCTTTACTGCATGTTGGTCACCCCTAAAGTAGGCCCCAGGGCAGGGTGCATTGTAAGTATAAGGTGGGACATGCCCTGGTGTGTGTGGCATGTCCTAATAGTGAATTACAGCCAGTTTCGCTTTTCACTATTGAAAGGCTACCTGCTCCCCATAGGCCAGAATGGGCGGTTTGATTATTACACCTTATAATCCTAACTGACCCGGGGAACATGGTAGAAAAACGAATTTAGTATGCCTGAACTCAGGATGATAAAATACATCTTTTAGTGAAGTTGGTTTTAACATTCTGTGTTTGAAAATACCACTTTTAGAAAGTGGGTATTTTCTTGCCTAAACTATCCAGCCTGCCTCTGCCAGCTTGTGTATTGTGTGTCTGGTTTTTGCGTGACCGGGGTGGCTACAGGAGACAGGGTGAGTCAGCACAGGGCTGAGATAGAGATCTGCATCCCGAGTGGAGGGAGGAGTTGCACCTGGGTCTGAATAGGGCTGTGCCTGCCTTCCACAATGCTGGCTCCATGCCCTGCCGGGCGTCTGAGTACCCTGCCCCACATTCTGAAAGGAAAGAAGGAGTCATGTACACAGAGTGCTCCAAAGCTGCACAGAACTGGTTTAAGCTAGGCAAAGGCCTCTCTGCCTCCAGAGAACAAAGAGAATCAGGGTATAAGAGGGGCACCCAGACCCCAGGAAAATTAGATCACTTTTGGGAACAAGAAGAAACCTTTGCTGAGGAGCAGAACCAAGAAGAAACTGAGGAGAGACTATCCCTAAGCCTGAAGTGCTGCTTGGGGATTGGCCTGCAGTGGTTTGCCTGACTGCCACAAAAAGGAGAAAGGAACTTTTGCTTTACTGTGACTTTCATCAACTTGTGAAGGATATCCAAGGGCTTGGAAGAGAGCTTGTCCCCTGATCGAAGTCCCAGGACCATTGGACTTCACCCCCTTTGTGAATTGCTGCTGGAAACTCTGTTTCAGTGGCTACAGAGGTAGGGAGTTATGACCGACTCTCACGACCGACTCGGTGTCCTGTAAGCACCGCATCGAAGCACCGTCTCGCCCTGCACCGCACGGCCCTGGTCTCACCGACTCCGTCAACGAGCCGCTGCCTGCACCGCATCGAGGGACAACGCGTCCTGCAACGCTTCGCTACGCCAAATCGAACTGGTCCCGACCGTGACAGGGGTTGTGCATGTGTCCGGGATGTTCGGCCATTGCGTTAGTGGCTCTTGTTGAAGCGGCACTGTTCTGACCTGCGCCAGTTCTGTGGATGAAATGCCACATCTTGTATCAATGAGTTGTTATAGTGTGCACCGGTTGTACGCCTGGGATGTTGTGGGAGTAAGTGTGAAGGCCATTCCATGCAAGATAACTTCGAGCAAGGACTTCTGTGTGTGGGGTGTGTATACGTTGGTCTTTCGTCGGGCTGTGCGTAGTGTGGAGTCGTCATCAGCTGCTATAGTATCTGTCAGGGGTGCCGGGCACATGCAATTCCGAGGTCGGAGGTGCAGATGTGTTTCCACCTGATATTTCAGACAAAGGAGCTTTCATCCCTAGTGTAAGTTTGTAATCTGCTTGCATTCATGGGATGTGAAGTGGCTTGTTGGGGTGGGGTGGGATGAGTGGGACTTTGTGATTCATTATTGACATGACTTGCATGTGGCATATGAGCGGCATCACTGTGTGTTACGTTGCCTCACAGCTGCTCCTCCCTCCCCCGTACCCATTTACTTATGTGCGCTGCACGATTGCATCACTTGCACTCCTACGGCACAGTATTGTCATGCCTGTCTGTGCATGTCCACAAGTCTGACAATGACACTGTGATGTTGGCCGTTGAAGGTGGTGGGCCACGTGAGTGTAGGCCTATGTAAAGGATAGGGCGAACACAGATGTTGAGTACATGCCTGGCTGAACTGGCGCTGCTAATGTGGCTGGGCATTTTGCTCATGCTGCGGCAATACAGTTACACACAACACTTGGCATGTATGATCCTGGACCCCGAGCGGTCTTGCGCTCCTTCATTATTCCGTTTGTGCGATCCCGCCCTCCGGGAGCATGCTACATTGCAACATTGTCGCTTACAGGGGACGACGACTTAGCTACATGTCCAAGCTATTACCCACTGCCTGAGGTGACATGGTTGCGTCCGCTGTCCACAGCACAATGTAATGTGGTAGGGCCCGGGGCCATCATTCATGCATAATGACCACATGGACACACTTGGATAGATAGTGGAACTGGCTACGGGCACGTGCGCCCGGCCCCTTTTATTACCAGGATCACATATCCAGTGACGCCTGTGCTGGATGGGTGTGGGGTGAGTGTGAGCCAGCCCTCAGTGAGTGGTTGGTGCTGACAACAACTTGAACAGTGATCACTATTAAAGCAGAAACAGAATACACCAACATAACACTAACAACTGCGAACCACCATGGAGGTAGCCGGAGCAAGTACAGAGGTCACCCAATATTCAATAAGAAGGGGCCATGACTTGTGGTGCACTGAGATAGTGGCACCAGAGCTGGGCGTGCTCATGTGAAGAAATTGTCAATGATTGTGTCCCTTCGGGATATTCCTGCTGCAGCTGCAGTGGGGTGTGTTACACCTGCCTCATCTTCATCATCATCGTCCCAGGTCTTCCACACTGCCTGAGGTGACATTGTTGCATCCCCAGTCCACAGCACGTGACTCAATCATAAAGGGTCCATGAGCTGTGGTGCACAGAGTTAGTGGCACCTGTGGCTCTCAGGGGGTGCGCAGCCGGCGATGATGCGTGGTCTGGGCGGGCCGCACTGGGAGCAATGTCTTTTGCCTATTGAATTCTGCCTCAATATGGCCACGTGGCGTTGCCTTGTGGTGCACAGAGTTAGTGGCACCTGTGGCGCTCAGGGGGTGCGCAGCCGGCGATGATCCGTGGTCCGGGCGGGCCGCACTGGGAGCAATGTCTTTTGCCTATTGAATTCTGCCTCAATATGGCCACGTGGCGTTGCCTTGTGGTGCACAGAGTTAGTGGCACCTGTGGCGCTCAGGGGGTGCGCAGCCAGCGATGATGCATGGTCCGGGCGGGCCGCACTGGTGGCAATGTCTGTTGCCTACTGGACTGCGTCATCTGCAATCGCGACTCGATCTGAATTGTGAGCCCTGCTGACCGCAGTGTAGGCCGCAGGCAAAGGTCAGCAAGGGCCCGCAGCCACGTGGCGTCAACTTGTGGTGCACAGTGTTAGTGGCACCTGTGGCGCTCAGGGGTGCGCAGCCAGCGATGATGCGTGGTCCGGGCGGGCCGCACTGGTGGCAATGTCTGTTGCCTACTGGACTGCGTCATCTGCAATCGCCACTCGATCTGAATTGTGAGCCCTGCTGACCGCAGTGTAGGCCGCAGGCAGAGGTCAGCAAGGGCCCGCAGCCACGTGGCGTCAACTTGTGGTGCACAGTGTTAGTGGCACCTGTGGCGCTCAGGGGGTGCGCAGCCAGCGATGATGCGTGGTCCGGGCGGGCCGCACTGGTGGCAATGTCTGTTGCCTACTGGACTGCGTCATCTGCAATCGCCACTCGATCTGAATTGTGAGCCCTGCTGACCGCAGTGTAGGCCGCAGGCAGAGGTCAGCAAGGGCCCGCAGCCACGTGGCGTCAACTTGTGGTGCACAGTGTTAGTGGCACCTGTGGCGCTCAGGGGTGCGCAGCCAGCGATGATGCGTGGTCTGGGCGGGCCGCACTGGTGGCAATGTCTGTTGCCTACTGGACTGCGTCATCTGCAATCGCCACTCGATCTGAATTGTGAGCCCTGCTGACCGCAATGTAGGCCAGAGGCAGAGGCCAGCAAGGGCCCACAGCCATGTGGCGTTGACTTGTGGTGCACAGAGTTAGTGGCACCTGTGGCGCTCAGGGGGTGCGCAGCCAGCGATTATGTGAGGTCCGGGCGGCTGCACTGGTGGCAATGTCTGTTGCCTACTGGACTGCGTCATCTGCAATCGCGACTCAATCTGAATTGTGAGCCCTGCTGACCGCAGTGTAGGCCGGAGGCAGTATCCAGCACACACATAACTCTGTGGTGGAGAGGAGTGGAGAGGTGTGGTGCAGCGGCCAGGGCAGCTGACTTCGGAGCACAGGGCTCACGGTTCGATCCCCGGCTCCGGCGGCAGCTCAGCTCAGCACCATGTGACTCTGGGCAATAGCTCACTTAGTTTCCACGACGGCCCCCAGCGCCTTGAGACCCGTAAGGGTGAGTAGTTCGCGCTTTACAAATACGGATTTATTTATTATTATTGTGGTGCTGTGCGGCTGGGTGCGCTGGGGGCCTGTGTCTCGGAAGCCAGCGTTCGGCTGAGGAGGCTGGCGGTCACGGCGGCGGACTCGTGGCAGGGTGAGGGGCGCCGCCCTGGCAGACGCGTTGGCCATCCCGGAAGTGAACCACGCCCAGAGCCCCGGCCTATTTATTCACACTCCTACGCTGGGCTGGCATACGCCGGACAAGCCCACTCCGCTTACGCTACAGGGGGGACGGCACAGCTACATGACCGAGGTCTTCCCCACTGCCTGAGGGAACATGGTTGCGTCCACTGTCCACGACACTGCAAACACCTGCAGTATATGTCCATATGGATAGGTCTGTGCTCTGCATACTGAGGTCTGTCCAGTACATCACCGCCACACTTGGCATTGTGTGCATTCTTATTCATGGGTGACTTGCCTCCTTCACACATACTTGGTTCCCACCTCTCCCCACATTCTGCTATTGTGTGGCTGAGGGGCCATGCCATTTTCGGGATGTCCGCTGTCCTGTTCTGCGCTGCCTCGGTGGTAGTCGGGGGGCGGTCCTGGGGGCGGTCCGGGGGGAGCTGGGGGTGGTGGCGGTGGGTGTTGTGGCCCTCTTGGGTCTCCGAGCTGCATGATCAGTGTCTCCATGGCATCTGTTGGTCTTCAGATGTGGCTCTGGGCTGGGCTCCTTTCTACTGCAGTTCGTCGTCCTGCTTAACACCAGTAAAAGGCAGGTGTTAAATCCCTACTGCTAACGCGCCTTATCGCCTGTTTTTGGTTCGCATCGCAGATCTGGCTGGAAGTTGAGAATATCGCGAAGTGGTGTTTTCGTGTGTTTTTGCACGGGAACGCCTACTCTGCATATCATTAGCGTTAGTTGTCTCTCTCATCCGTGGCGATGTTTTTGCGGCAGCTATCGATGGTAAACTGGCGATGTGGGCAGTTTGCACCAGCTTGGGAATGGGGCGATAATTCTTTTGTCACTTTTGCTGCGCTAAAGTGCCGATAACTTGGCGATAAGTCCTTGAGAATATGCCCCTGAGTTCTTTAACGTCGAGCGGTAAATTATTTTATATTGCACAGACATTTTCCTAAAACCCGTTAAAATTTCAGTGAGTTCAAGTCACTGATTGAGCGCGGGAGACCTGGGCAGGAGTTGCCGGGCAACTTTCTAGTATGTGGGCACTCGGCCCTGGTTCGTAGTCTTCGGGCAGGCCATGAGGTGCTCATCCATATAAGTTGGAGATAGTATGATACTTTCTCTTGCCACGTTGCTGTTGCGGTTGCTCTGCTGCCTCTTATGGTGGCCCTATAGGCACAGCTTTAATGTTCTGAGTGTTCCCACTGCTAAGTCCGGCTGCTGCCATTGCTGTAGGATTTTTGTTATCGGAGTCCATCAATTTGGTTTCATGCTCAGGCTGCAGCGGGCACTGGCAAATTTTTTGTTCAAGATTATTGCCTGCCCTAGATTCTGAGAGCTGTGGGTGGACATCTGATACAGACATCTAGCCGCAGATTCCTTAACTTAGAATATCCTCAGGTGTCAGACTGGATCCGGAAAAATCTATCTTCAGCAGTACCTCTGCGCGCCGGGAGACAGTGTTGCATGGCTCCGTCCTGACGTCGTCCACGGATATGACCTCAATGGAGCCATATAAGTCCCTCCCGGCGCGCTGACGCCAGTTTCTTCTTTTCCGCGTCCCAACGCGGATCCGGAGAAGTGGTTACCTCTGGCCTGTTTCTGTTTTCAGGATTCTCGATGCCTTTGGCGTCCGGGAACAGTGTGCGATGCCTTCGGGCTTCAAGGTGTGTGAATCCTGTATGCAGCAGATGTCGGCGACGGACTCACATGCGATCTGTATGTGGTGCTTGGGAGAGCACCACGACTCCGAGGAGTGCGACGACTCCCGACAGCTGAAGCCGGAGTCCCTGCGGGAACGCCGCATGAAGTAGCTGTTCACCCGGATGTCCCGTTCGGTCTCCTTCTTGTGCTGGGGCATCGGTTCGGGACAGGTCCCGGAGTCGATCCCATGGACGTCGCTCTCCTACCGCGGGTAAGCACAAGAAAAATAAGTCACAGAGGTCGCTGACCTCATGCGATGGCGGGGCCCGCTGCTCCCGGTCTCCACCGGGCGCGGGCCCTCAGGAGTTGACCCCACTTACCCGCCATTTCCTGGGGCTGGGGCGACTAGGGCCCAGATGGAGGCCTATTCTCGTGCCTTACTAGCCATCTTTGGGTCACCCCCTCTCCCTGGCGCGCCTTCGGGCCCCACAGAGGGGGTAGGGGATCAGATCAGATTTTGCCGGCGTGTTCGCCTCGGCGCCGGTCGAGCACCCTGACTCTGACTCCGGAGTCGCTGCGACGCCGGGACACGGCCCGGAGGGGCATCCTGTATGCACGTCCAAGCCTTACATGTCGTCTCTGCACAGCCCTGTGAGGCTCCCTGAGCCGACACCGGCTGAGGCTGCAGCGCAGTTCTCGACTCCGAGTCGGCTCCATTCCTCTCCACAGGTTCCCATCTCGGTGGAGGTCTCGTCGACGCTGGTCCTATGCTGGACGGACGAGGCTCCTTCTCGGGGTCATCGATGTTGAGACGACGCCGTCTCGACGCCAATCGACGCCGGTGCCATCCCCGGCTGTTCATCGGTTGGTGGAGGATGTGGAGGCTGAAACTGAGGAGGCCGCTGTGGGTTCGCCACCCCCAGGGTTGTTTCGCTGTCCCTCTGGGCAGGAACCCATGCACTGGCAGGGACTTGGGTGTCCTCGGGCTGTAGAGCCCCCACGTTTTGGTGGCCGGATTAGCCTCATGCCGTTCCCTATGGATGACTTGCCGCCACCTCGGATGGCCACTGTGGCTAGTGCGGCTTTTGCGAGGGTGGTTCGCAGGGCTTTGGACATTTTACAGGTGCAGCCACCCTCAGTCTCTCTGCCCTCTGATCCCTTGCTGGACTTGCTCCACCAGGGCACCGTGGAAGTGGGCCCTTGTTGCCTTTTGGTGAGTCGTTATACGACACTCTTCTGGGGACTTGGGCGAGGCCCTCTTCGGGGACCCGGTGGATCATGCTATTGCACATCGACATTGCCCTGCTCCAGATGACCCGGTCTGTTTGTCCCTCCATCCTAGGGCTCAAGGGCTGGTGATTCAGGCGGCTTCTGCCTCCTGCCCCTCCTCCGTTACTCCCTCCCACTTGGGAGTCTCGATGGTTGGAGTTGTGTGGCCGCCATGTATTTGCGTCCACCAGTGCAGGCCTTAGATCCCTGAACACGTCTTGCATGTTTGCACTGGCTACTTCTGCCCTTTGGGATTCGGTTGAGCGCCTCCTTTCCTCTCTTCCGGAGGGTCCTCTGACTGACCTGGATCAGTTGATTCGTGATGGCCGGGAAATGGCGCAATTTTCCATTCGGTCGGCCATGGACACCACTGATTCAGTGGGTCGAGCAATGGCCAGGTCCGTTGCTCTGCGTCGACATGCCTGGCTGCGCAATGGCTGTTTCCCTGTCAATGTCCAGGAGCGTCTTAGGGATTTTCCCTTTGATGGGGTCACCTTGTTCGACATACATGCTGACTCGACGGTTCAACATCTCATGTCTGAGTTTCCATGAGTTCCATGGTTTATAGTCCTTGTGATGGACTTTTGCTTTTAGTTGCAGTATTGTCACTGCCTTTTCTGGTGCTCCGTCTCTGGGTTCACGACGTTATTGCACAGACGGACTGTGCGGCTTTTCACCGTCTTGTCCTTCTTTTGCTGCAGTTGACCAGTTGTTTCTGCACTTCTTTTGAGTCCTCTGCCTAAGAGCTCTGCCTCAAGAGGTGTCCCTTGCAGTTATAGGGATGTGCCATACCCTATGTGGGGTACTCGTTGGCTATTGTATAGCTGTTCTTCCTGGCACGGGAAGTTAAGAAGGCTCCCGCGGAGACTTCTTCGGAATCATTATTTCTGTCTCCTGCTTCGTCCCGCTCTTCCTACGGCAGTAGGATGTCCCCTCTGGTGAGACACATGGGTGGCTCTCTCCTGGGGCTTCTGGGTTGTCGTCTACGGTTGGCTCTCTCCTGCCTCTGTGGAGGCACACTTTCCCGAAGTGTTGTTTGGGTTTCTGCCACGCCTGGCTCTCCGCGACGTGTTCTTTCGGCTTCGCTGTGCTCTTTCTGCCTGTTGGCACGTGTCCCTTGGGGGCATGTTGTTCTGTTCCGTTCCGGAACAGTTTCTTCCGTATTCTGTGTGGATTCGACATGTGTATTCACGCAGGATACGTTCGCTGTCACAGGGTGCCGGCGGTGTTCCTTGCGCCCCTGTCTTGGCTGCGTTCTATTCTGGTCCATTCCTGGTGTGAGGAAGTGCTTACGTCTTCCCTCATGGCTCAGGCCCTGTGGGATTTTTTGCCTATAGGCGGTGGAGTGTCCACCAGCTATGTCACTGCTGTGCGTTGCCTTGTTTTCTATTTCCATCTGCACTTCCCCGGCAGGGACTACGGTCCCTTTGCTAATTGCCGCGCAGAGGTTTAGGTGCTTTTGCTCCTGGCCTCTGCTGCTGTTTCTGACCCAGTGTGGCCTAGTGGTTGAGGTCTCTGACTCTTACTCCAAGGTTAAGTGTTCCATTCCAGGTGTTTTACTGGTTGTGGGTTCTCAGTCAACACTAAAGGTGATATTGCTTTCTTTTTCTGTCAGACTTATGTCTGTGTATTTCTCACTCATTCCTCGTGAGTGTAGTGGTCAGTGTCCCACCTGTCTCACAGGAGGCCAAGGTTCCTTCCCCGTTGAGGGGTTGCTGTCGCTTTTAGGTGTCTTAACATTGTTGTGTCCTGTGCTGCTTCACACCGGTGCTGTTGGTACCTCTTGTGGAGTCTCTTCTTTACCTGGGGCATGCTCTTCAAGTTTTTCCCCTTGCTTTTCAATTTTTCACAATTTGTTATATATATACGTCTCCATATGTATATCTATATATATATATTCCAATCGAACTTGCTCCCAAGAGAAGATACCACACACAACGTAAAGTTCCGCCTTATTTATTCCAGCCGGCAGCAGCAAAACTCGAAACAAGCCATGACAGTGAAGAGTTGCACCAATACAGCCATACGCTGCTGGGACCATTCCCCTTGTTCACCGGCTTGGCACTGGGGAAAAGAGAAAGCATTGCACTGGGCTTTTTCAGGTGTTGCTCATTCTTAAGACCGCCCACCTGGGCGTGTCATTTTCTTGCTCAGCATTGTGGTTGTCGTAGTTCTTGTTGATAGTAACTGGCGCTGCTGTGCCTTTTCCTCCGCATTACAATTCCCATCGGGTCACTGCCCTGCACTTGGCCAGTCTGCCGCTCTGTTTGCGCCGCTGAAACAGGCACGTTAGTTCCTCTGTGTGTTTCTCAGATACAGAAACACACGGACCCGCTAGATAAGCAGTGGGGTATCTTCGTGACCAGAGCGGGCCACTAATATTCCAATCGAACTTGCTCCCAAGAGAAGATACCACACACAACGTAAAGTTCCGCCTTATTTATTCCAGCCGGCAGCAGCAAAACTCGAAACAAGCCATGACAGTGAAGAGTTGCACCAATACAGCCATACGCGTGCTGGGGACCATTCCCCTTGTTCACCGGCTTGGCACTGGGGAAAAGAGAAAGCATTGCACTGGGCTTTTTCAGGTGTTGCTCATTCTTAAGACCGCCCACCTGGGCGTGTCATTTTCTTGCTCAGCATTGTGGTTGTCGTAGTTCTTGTTGATAGTAACTGGCGCTGCTGTGCCTTTTCCTCCGCATTACTGTTTGCGCCGCTTTATATATGTCTTGAGCCTACTCCATGGCGAGAGAGAGCACGCATACTAAGGTTTTCCCTTGCCCTAGTATCAGGGGTTTTTACCCCAGCTCTCTCTCTCTCTCCCTCTTATGGGAGCGAACCCTCTGTGTCTTCCCGGTTTTGCCGGTTTTCCTTCGCCGTTTGTACCTCTGGGTACGGTTGGCTCCTTGACTACCCGATGCGGCACCCGTCTTTCTTTGCCGCTGCATGTGTGCTGCTGATGCTCTATTTCTGGGGCATATTATCAAGAACGGCGCTAAAATTATCGCCGGTTTAGCGGCAGAAAACTGCAGCTAAAGCGGCGATAATGGGCTTGATAATATGCTCTTGAGAATTCCAATAGAAGTCCATGTTCTGGTGTGAACATGGGCTTCTATTGAATTCTCCAGGGCATATTATCAAGCCCATTATCGCCGCTTTAGCGGCAGTTTTCTGCCGCTAAACCGGCGATAATTTTAACGCCGTTCTTGATAATATGCCCCCAAGGCTTTTGCATAGGGTGGTGTAGTTCTTGTGGTACCCACTGTCTCCTTGTGTGTATCCTGTCATCCACATACAGGCATCTCCTGGTAGTCACGGTTCTGTATATATCGGCATGGTGCTGTCTGTCCCCATACCTTTCTTTTTGGCATCCACTGTGATGTATGTTTAGTTTGTATGCTCTGACGCTGTCATACTGCCTTGTCCTTTCTCTAGGACTGTGTCTATTGCGGATCCATGGGATCTGGTGCTCAGTTGACCTTCTTTTGCAGAAGTTTATTCTCTTTCTTACCATTATGCACTGACCTTGTTGGTTCTGTGTCTTCCCTTTGTTCCTGCCTGGATGAGGGAGGTCACGCCCCTTCATCAGGCGGGTTGTGGTGCCTTTGCCTCCCTTCTTATAGCTCCCTTACAGAGCTTCATAGGTCTGGTCTCAGCTGCGCTGGTATTTGCTGTCCCCACCGTCTTTTAGTCAATGTTATTGACAGCTTAGTTCTCTTTGGAACTTGGTGGGTTTTCAGTCGCAGACCCTCCTCCAATGGGGTATGGCTTTGGTATCTATTCTAAGATAAGGAATCTGTGCTAGATGTCTCTATCAGATGAACGAGTTACTTACCTTCGGTAACAATGTATCTGGTAGAGACACAGGGGCATATTCTCAAGGAGCTATCGCCGAGTTAGCGGCACTTTATTGCAGCCAAAGTCGCGATAAATTTATCGCCCCATTCACAAGCTGGTGCTAACAGCCGATACCACCAGTTTTCTTGCGAAAGCATCCGCAAAAACATCGCCACAGATGACCCCGGCAACTATCGCTAATGAGATGCAGAGTAGGCGTTCCCGAGCAAAAATCCGCGACAACACCACACCTCAACATTCTCAACGACCAGCCACATCGGCGATAAGACCACAAAACAGGCGATAAGGCGTGTTAGCAGCAGGAAATTAACACCTGCTCTGACCTGGTGAAAGTCGGACGACAACCTGCACCATCAAAGGGAGCCCAGCCCAGAGCCACACATGAAGAACAACAGATGCCATGGAGCCAGCCACCATGCATCCCGGAGCCCCGAGAGGGCAACAACAGCCACTGCCACCACCCCCAGGACCGCCCCCCCCCAGACCCACCCGGACTACCACAGAGGCAGGGCAGACAAAGACAGCGGACCTTCAGGAAATGCACCAGCCTCACAGACCTTACACCAGATAATGTCAATGCCCACTACAGGCTCAAAAGGACAACCATCCTCCGCATCCTGAACATCATTGCCCACAGGCTGAAGGTACTAACACAGCGGACAATCAACATCCCTCCGCAGACAAAGCTGCTGGCTGTGCTGCACCTGTTGGCCTCTGGTACCTCCCAACCAACAACCGCCAGAGTCGGAGGAGTCTCACAGCCAGCCCCATCCAAGTTCCTCACACCTGTCCTGAATGCCATCATCAGCTAGGTACCCCAGTACCTATACGTCCCCCACAATGCGCAGGAACAGCTGGAGACCAAGCAAGGACTATACGCCATAGCTGGATTCCCGCACGTGTTGGGGGCAATCGACTGCACACATGTCCTACTTGTGCCCCTGCCAACACTGCACACAATTACCGCAACAGAAAGCACACGCATTCCATCAACGTGCAGGCAATAGTGGACCACAGGGGACTCTTCACCAATGTCGTAGCCAACTACCCAGGCAGTGTGCATGATCCCTTCATCTTCCGACAGTCCAACATCAACCAGCGCTTCCATGATGGCACCTATGGGAATGCACTGCTCGTTGGCAAGTACCAAATGAACACCCCACACACCTCAACTCCACAATCATGCAACTCACAACTCTGGCACTGCACACGTCAGAAAATCACATACAACATGCCAAACAACATGCCCACCCACCAGACACGACAGCACAACTTACTGTGGCAACCTTGGTTAGCCATGTACATGAGCCATCAACGGCATGGCACCTCAGCCACACAATAGCGGAATGTGGGGAGAGGTGGGAACCAGGCATGTGCGAAGGAGGCAAGTGACCCATGAATGAGAATGTACACAGTGCCAAGTGTGGTGGAGATGTGCTGGACAGACTGCAGTATGCAGACCACAGACATATCCATGTCTACATGCACTGCTGGTGTTTGGAGTGTAGTGGACAGTGGACGCAACCATGTCACCCCAGCCAGTGGGGAAGATCGCGGAAATGTAGCTTGCGACGTCCCTCCCTGTAAGCGTGTGCGGAGTGGGCTGGCCCGGCGTACGCCAGGCCAGCGTAGGGGTGTGAATACAAAGCACGTAGCTCTGGGCGTGGTTCTCTTCCGGAATGCCCAAAGTGTCTGCCAGGGCGGCGCCTCCCACCCCACCACGCCACAAGGCCGTCGCCGTGAGCAGTGTGGCCTGCGATCCTGTGCAGCTGCTGCACCCCGGGCCACTGGTCTCCGAACCCATCATGCCCGCCCCTGCCCAGCCAAGCCTCACTGCTCACCTGCCGACACCGGCGTGTGTCCAAGAGGGCCCACCACGTGCCGGCGCAAGCTCCAAGCCCGAAGCCCGCGACCTTGGCAGCCTCCTCAGACCATCACAGCCTCAGCGACACAGGCCCGCTTTACTCCTTTCTTGTTGACGTACTCCACCGCTGCCTCCGGCCTACACTACGGTCAAGTAGGTCACACATTTGGAACTGAGTCTTGATAATGCAATGGCAGAGTACACACTTCATGGCTGAGTTTATATCACTGTACTCCCTTCGATGTGGTGCCACCAACCCTGTGCATAGCATTCGAACTACTACTGTCTGCGGTCCCTTGCTGACTACTGCCTTCGGCCTACACTGCGGTCGAGTAGGTCACACATGTGGAACTGAGTCTTGATTTCTGCATGGCGGAGTCCATATCATTGTACGCAAGGAGACGAGTAAGAGGAAGACGCGGTTCAGTCCGGGAGGAGAAAGGATCCTCGTTACGGAGGTGATCAAACACTGCCAACAACTGCTCTGGTGTCACTAACTCTGTGCATCGCGGGCCAACGACACGTGGCTGTGGGCCCCTGCTGACCGCTGCCTCGGGCCTACACTGCGGTCAAGTAGGTCACACATTTGGAACTGAGTCTTGATTACACAATGGCCAAGTACACATATCAATGCAGAGTTTAAATCACTATACTCCCTTCGATGTGGTGACACAAAGTATGTGCATGGCATCCCAACCACATGTGTCTGTGGGCCCTTGATGACTACGCCTTCGGCCTACACTGCGGTCGAGTAGGTCACACATTGGGAATTCAGTCATGATTCATTGATGGCAGACTTGATATCATTGTACTGGCCTCATCGCAGACTGCATCCCCTTTCAGCTCCGGTGCCACTAAGTATGTTCCCCGACATCCACAGACACTTTCTGGTTGAACTTTGGTGGCGACTGAGTCTATGGACTGGGGGTTGTCTTCATCATCATGTCGGTGATACTGACTTTGTGGCAAAAACGAAGCTGTAGCATTCCACTCCTCCATTTGCCGCTTCCGGCCGGCTTCTGACCTCTGCATCATGCCCTGGAGGACACCTTCCACTGTCCCCCGCAAACCTCCGCTACATTCACCTTCGACATCGACGAGGACCCGCTCACCTCGCGTGGCCCTATCTCACTGCACCGCAAGTCACCGTCCCGTGGCGGTGGGCCTGTGCCGGCCGCAGTGCATCCGGGGCCACTAACTCTGTGCAGCTCAAGTCATGGCCCCTGTCTGATAGCATATTGGATGGCCTCTGGGTCGAAGGACTGGGGGTCATCAAGGCCATGTGTCTGTGGCCCTGCGCTGTCCGCTGCCTCCGGCCTCAACTGCGGTCCACCTGGGCCCACACATCAAATCGAGTCCTGACCTGCCCGGACATTGCATCACCGCAGGATGCACACGCCGCCACCGCCAGGACCAACTCCAAACAACAGGTGCCAGAGTCGGAAGTGTCTTACTGCCAGACTGTCAGAGTTGCTCACACCTGTCGTGGGTGCCATCATCAGCTTGATACCCTGCTCAGCTCTTCAGGTGCCACTAACTCAGTGCACCACAAATCATGGACCATTCTGCTTGCATGTTGGGTGAACACTGTACTTTCTCCGACTACCACCATGATGCTTCACAGTTGTTTCTGTTATGCTGGTGTTTTCTGTTTCCACTTTAATTGTGATCACTGTTCGAGTTGTTGCCAGCACCAACAACTCCATGAGGGCTGGCTTACACTCACCCCACACACATCCAGCACATGCATCACTGTACATGTGACCATGCCAATAAAGGTGTTGAGCGCACGTGCCCGTAGCCAGTTCAACGAACTATCTGAGTGTGTCCGTGTGCTCATGATGTATGCATTAGGGCCCCGGGCCCTACAACATTACATTGTGCCATGTACAGAGGATGTAGCCATGTCACCGCAGGCAGCGGGTGAGACATTGCACATGTAGATTTGTCGACCCCCACTCAATACGTAAGATGAGTGAACTGGGCCGGCGTACGCCAGTCCAGCGTGCGGGTGTGGATGATTATCCCGTGGCTCTGGGTGTGGTTCAGTATTGGAAATGTGCAAAGGCATGTGTCTCTGTCGCAGTGTGGGTCTCCGTTGGGGAGTGTAGGTGGTCCCTGATGGGACTTAGACACCCACGTATGTGATCTAGTTCGGCTTCCATGAGGTAGTACCCCACCCGCACATGTTCGGCCACCCCTTCTGGCAGTCTGACACCTGGCCTTGGAATGCGATGTGTGCTTGGGTGGGCTGCTGGGAGCCAGCCGGGGTGGTGGGTGCGTCCAGCTGTGTTGTCTGTGCAGGGGGTGGGGTATCCTCGATGCAGCAGTGCTGCCCTGCTCCTGGAGGTCGATTGCCTAAGATGTCCATGGACTGTTGTAGGGCGTCGGTGTCGGAAGTGTGGAGGTCCTCTTCAGCATCACTGTAGAGTTGTCTGGTCTGCTCTGCTGGAGGTGTTCTTTGTCCCTCTGCAATGTGAAGGGGAGATGCTTGTTGACATTATGTTGGCGCATTATTCAAGTTTACATACAGACTGCATGACAATGTACATTGTGACTGTTTGGGAGGGGCGGACTATTTGATGCGGGACAGTGGACATTTGGACTACATGACGTAGGTGAGGTTGTACACGTACATTTGCATCTCACAGTTTCCTGCTATGTCAGATGTGATTGGCCATTTTCGACGCACAGGCGAACCCAGTTGTGTCCTCTGTTCTGCAGTGTAAGTGTTGCACTGTGTACCACATTGTCGTCCATGTGGATGTGCTGTCATTGCTATGTGTGTGTGCTGCATTGTGTGAGAGTCGCACCTGCAGCTGTGATTTCGCTGCCCTTATCCCTTGGAGGCGGTGTGCCTTTGGCTTTTGTGTTTTTAAGGTGCTGTGATGTTGGCGACTTGGGTCATTTGTGCTCTTGGTCGGTTTTTGTACTCTTGTGCATTGTTTGTCTGCAGATGTATTGTTGACGTCAGTGGTTGTTTGTGCACGTGGATGTGTCAGAATGTGACCTGCTCCTTTCCGGATGTGGTCCACACTCAGCCACCTCAGTCTCGTGGCGTGCACAATGTCATGGTGATTGTTCTCCAGCCATGCTGCTCGTCATGTGGTGTCACTTGCATTGTCAGTGTGGCTCTCACATACGCATCTTTGCTGTGTTTCACACGGGTGCATGTGTGTGTTGTGGAATTGGTGATGTGTGGGGTGGGACCCCTTTGGGCTCATGGTGGACGGGGGCCTACTTGATGTTTGTATGTGTGCTGCTGTGTGCCACGGGGATCAGGGGCATGATCCAGGGTCATTGTGGGTGTGCGGTGTGCTACACGTCGTTGTGCATGTGTGCCATTGTCCGCCCCGTCCCCACAGTCCCTGTTCGTTACTCACCCTGTTGATGTTGTGTCAGGTCATGTTGAGCAGTGTCCGGACTCCCGACTCCTTGCACCATCTCCACACTGATGACTGTGGCCACCATTTGCTCCAGCTCCTCCTGTGGCGCAGGACTCCCACCTCCATTCGCCGTTGCTGCCTTCCTGTCGGCAGCGGGTTTCTGCTTGGTTTGGCTTTTCACATCGTGCCAGCGCATCTTGGCCTCCTCGACACTCCGGCTGCATTCACGATGGAATGCCATTTTTCCATCTGTGTTGCCAATGACACGGTGGAGGTGACGGACAGTTGTTGTTAGTGCTCTGTCACCTCCGTGACGACGATCAGGTTGTCATGCGGACTGTACCCCGTCTTCCTCTTCCTCTTCTCCTTGGCCTTCCCAGACCCCGAGGTTCCTTGCTGGTGGTCTGTGGGGCTTGTGGGGTTCGCGTTGACCTGGGCACTCGCTCCGGGTGCATCCATGTTGCTACGCAGTTTATTTTCTTTATGGTGTGTTTTTCTTGTTCAGCTTTTATAGTGCATTTTCCCGCATGACGCGTGGGGATTGCAGGCCTGTCACTGGTTATCGCTGATTTTTGTATCGGGTTTGGCCTCATCGCAACTTTATTCGCGTTCGTGTTTCGCATTTTTGTGGCGTCGTCGTTAATTTTAACGCTGTCATTTGACGCGTTATCATGGGACTATCGCATGGTGCCGCCAGGTTGGGAATACTACGTTAACACGGCGTTGTTTTCCCGCGATAGACTGCGATATGCAAAGTTGCGTTAAGCTAAACTTGCAGTGGTTATCACACGTTCTTGAGAATATGCCCACAGT